>CM022301.1:395057164-395587543 GCA_011799875.1 Thinopyrum elongatum | reverse complement strand
GGGGGGGGGGTGCATTTGGTGAATAAATTGTAAGACTCAGAAAGTTAGTAATGGCGCACCACATAACAGGTGCGCCATTACTAGTTTTGCAAAAATAATAAAAATAAAATGTTTAGTAGTGGCGCACCAGTGGATAGTGCGCCATTACTAGTTTGAACTAGTAATGGCGCACTGTACCCAAGTGCGCCGTTACTAGTTTTGAAAAAAAAAGAAAAAAAAATTTGTTAGTAGTGCCGCACAGAGTGTGTGGTGCGCCATTACTAGTTAAAACTAATAATGGCGCACTGTGCCCTGGTGCGCCATTAATAGTTTTGGAAAAAAAATTTGCTATTAATGGCGCACCGTGTGTCTGGTGCGCCATTTGTAATGAGGACACTAATGGCGCACCTGTATCGGGTGCGCCACTGCTATATAGCAGTGGCGCACCAATACATGGTGCGGCATAATGTCCATATAGCTATAGCCTTTTCTAGTAGTGCGGGTCGGTGTGTGCAGGGTCGGGACGAGCACCACCTCAGCCTAGATGGTACTGGCCCGGCCCGGCCACGAGGCTGAACTGGACGTCTGACAAAGCTTTCGGCTGATTCATACGTGCAGATGCCCATAACTCTTCCCACGTGATGGTTAGTGCTATCAGGCCAGAGGCCTGCTCGGATCAAATATCCAAATTGTTAGTGGACTAGGGCTTGCGGTAACGAGCAGACAACTCATGAAAGATGTGACCCCGTCGCCCGTCTCGAGGACTTGCTGCAAGGGTTAAGAATGCCCGGCCGCGCCTCGTATTCATCACTCGAGCACCATAAAAGGCAACCCGTCTTCACATCACACGGGTACCCCTCAGGGTCGACCCGCCTATCCAGGTAAAGTTGTAAAGTCTCGAGTAGATGATTTTTCATATAAAAAAAATTTCATCGGAGTTCGTCTGCAAAAGTTATGCCCATTTTACAAATTCTCGAGAGATTTTGCAAAAAGTCGAAAATTCATGTTTGTAAATTTTGCTAACAACTAGACCACTTATCACATGGGAATCTTATGTTCTTTATTTTTTTGACATTTCTATCATTTTCTTTTAATTTTTTTAAACTGAAAAGGCGGTCCACAGGGGGGGGTGCATTGGTGAGTAAATTGTAAGACTCAGGAAGTTAGTAATGGCGCACCAGTAACAGGTGCGCCATTAGTAACCCTGGTTACTAATGGGCACCGTTACGTGGTGCGCATTACTAGTTTTGCAAAAAAAATAAAAAAAAATGTTCAGTAGTGGCGCACCAGTGGATAGTGTGCCATTACTAGTTTGAACTAGTAATGGCGCACTGTACCCATGTGCGCCATTACTAGTTTTGAAAAAAAATTTAAAAAAAAAAATTTGTTAGTAGTGGCGCACAGAGTGTGTGGTGCGCCATTACTAGGTAAAACTAGTAATGGCGCACTGTGCCCTGGTGCGCCATTAATAGTTTTGGAAAAAAAAAATTGCTAGTAATGGCGCACCGTGTGTCTGGTGCGCCTAGTAATGAGGACACTAATGCGCACTGTATCGGGTGCGTCACATGCTATATAGCAGTGGCGCACCATATACATGGGCGCCATTAATGTCCATATCAGCTATAGCCCTTTTCCTATAGTAGTGTGGGTGGTGTGTGCAGGGTCGGGACGAGCACCACCTCAGTCCTGGATGGTACTGGCCCGACCCGGCCACAAGGCTGAACTGGACGTCTGACAAAGCTTTCGGCTGATTCATACGATGCAGAGTGCCCAAACTCTTCCCACGTGATGGTTAGTGCTATCAGTCCAGACGCCTGCTCGGATCAAATATCCAAATCGTTGGTTGACTAGGGCTTGCGGTAATGAGCAGAGACTCACGAAAGATGTGACCCGTCGCCCCGTCTCGAGGACTGCTGCAAGGGTTAAGAATGCCCGGCCGCACCTCGTATTCATCACTCGGGCACCATACAGGCAACCCATCTTCACATCACACAGGGTACCCTCAGGGTCGACCCGCCTATCCAGGTAACAGTGTAAAGTCCGAGTAGATGATTTTTCATATAAAAAACTTTTTCATGGAGTTCGTATGCAAAAGTTATACCCATTTTACAAATTCGAGAGATTTTGCAAAAAAGTCGAAAATTCATGTTTGTAAATTTTGCTAACAACTAGACCACATATCACATGGGAATCTATTTTCTTTATTTTTTTGACCTTTCTATCATTTTATTTATTTTTTTTGAAACTGTAAAGGCGGTCCACGGGGGGGGGGGGGTGCATTTGGTGAATAAATTGTAAGACTCAGAAAGTTAGTAATGGCGCACCACATAACAGGTGCGCCATTACTAGTTTTGCAAAAAATAAAAATAAAATGTTTAGTAGTGGCGCACCAGTGGATAGTGCGCCATTACTAGTTTGAACTAGTAATGGCGCACTGTACCCAGGTGCGCCATTACTAGTTTTGAAAAAAAAAAAAAAAAATTTTGTTAGTAGTGGCTTACAGAGTGTGTGGTGCGCCATTACTAGTTAAAACTAATAATGGCGCACTGTGCCCTGGTGCGCCATTAATAGTTTTGGAAAAAAAATTGCTATTAATGGCGCACCGTGTGTTGGTGCGCCATTTAATGAGGACACTAATGGCGCACCTGTATCGGGTGCGCCACTGCTATATAGCATGGCGCACCAATACATGGTGCGCCATTAATGTCCATATCAGCTATAGCCCTTTTCCTAGTAGTGCGGTCGGGGTGTGGCAGGGTCGGGACGAGCCACACCTCAGTCCTGGATGGTACTGGCCCGGCCCGGCCACGAGGCTGAAATGGATGTTGACAAAGCTTTCTGCTGATTCATACGATGCAGAGTGCCACAACTCTTCCCACGTGATGGTTAGTGCTATCAGGCCAGAGGCCTGCTCGGATCAAAATCCAAATCGTTAGTGGACTGGGCTTGCGGTAACGAGCAGAGACTCACGAAAGATGTGCTTCGCCCCGTCTCGAGGATTGCTGCAAGGGTTAAGATACCCGGCCGCACTCGTATCATCACTCGGGCACCATACAGGCAACCCGTCTTCACATCCACACACGGGTACCCTCAGGGTCGACCCGCCTATCCAGGTAACAGGGTAAAGTCCGAGGAGTAGATGATTTTTCATATAAAAAAATTTCATGGGAGTTCGTATGCAAAAGTTATGCCCATTTTACAAATTCTCGAGAGATTTTGCAAAAAAGTCAAAAATTCATGTTTGTAAATTGCTAACAACTAGACCCATATCACATGGGAATCTTATTTCTTTTTATTTTTTTTTGACCTTTCTATCATTTTTTTATTTTTTTAAACTGTAAAGGCGGTCCACGGGGGGGGGGGGTGGCATTGTGAATAAATTGTAAGACTCAGAAAGTTAGTAATGGCGCACCACATAACAGGTGCGCCATTACTAGTTTTGCAAAAATAATAAAATAAAAATGGTTAGTAGTGGCGCACCAGTGGATAGTGCGCCATTACTAGTTTGAACTAGTAATGGCGCACTGTACCCAAGTGCGCCGTTATAGTTTTGAAAAAAAAAAGAAAAAAAATTTGTTAGTAGTGCCGCACAGAGTGTGTGGTGCGCCATTACTAGTTAAAACTAATAAGGCGCACTGTGCCCTGGTGCGCCATTAATAGTTTTGGAAAAAAAAAATTGCTATTAATGGCGCACGTGTGTCTGGTGCGCCATTTGTAATGAGGACACTAATGGCGCACCTGTATCGGGTGCGCCACTGCTAATAGCAGTGGCGCACCACATACATGGTGCGCCATAATGTCCATATAGCTATAGCCCTTTTCCTAGTAGTGCCGGGTCGTGTGTGCAGGGTCGGGACGGCACAACTCAGTCCTAGATGGTACTGGGCCCGGCCCGGCCACGAGGCTGAACTGGAGTCTGACAAAGCTTTCGGCTGATTCATACGATGCAGAGTGCCCATAACTCTTCCCACGTGATGGTTAGTGCTATCAGGCCAGAGGCCTGCTCGGATCAAAATCCAAATTGTTAGTGGACTAGGGCTTGCGGTTACGAGCAGACACTCATGAAAGATGTGACCCGTCGCCCCGTCTCGAGGACTGCTGCAAGGGTTAAGAATTCCCAGCCGCGCCTCGTATTCATCACTCGGGCACCATACAGGCAACCCGTCTTCACATCACACACGGGTAGCCCTCAGGGTCGACCCGCCTATCCAGGTAACAGTGTAAAGTCCGAGTAGATGATTTTTCATATAAAAAATCTTCATCGGAGTTGTGTGCAAAAGTTAGCCCATTTTACAAATTCTCGAGAGATTTTGCAAAAAAGTCGAAAATTCATGTTTGTGAAATTTTGCTAACAACTAGACCACATATCACATGGGAATCTTATGTTTCTTTTATTTTTTGACATTTCTATCATTTTCTTTTATTTTTTTGAAACTGAAAAGGCGGTCCACAGGGGGGGGCATTTGGTGAAAATTGTAAGACTCAGAAAGTTAGTAATGGTTACTAATGGCGCACCTGTTACGTGGTGCGCCATTACTAGTTTTGCAAAAAAAAATATAGTAGTGGCGCACCAGTGTATAGTGCGCCATTACTAGTTTGAACTAGTAATGGCGCACTATACCCAGGTGCGCCATTACTAGTTTTGAAAAAAAAAGTAAAAAAAAAATGTTAGTAGTGGCGCACAGAGTGTGTGGTGCGCCATTACTAGTTAAAACTAGTAATGGCGCACTGTGCCCTGGTGCGCCATAAATAGTTTTGGAAAAAAAAATTGCTAGTAATGGCGCACCGTGTGTTGGTGCGCCATTAGTAATGAGGACACTAATGGCGCACCTGTATCGGGTGCGCCACTGCTATATAGCAGTGGCGCACCACATACATGGTGCGCCATTAATGTCCATATCAGCTATAGCCCTTTTCCTAGTAGTGCCGGGTGGGTGTGTGCAGGGTCGGGATGAGCACCACCTCAGTCCTGGATGGACTGGCCCGGCCCGGCCACGAGGCTGAAATGGACGTCTGACAAAGCTTTCGGCTGATTCATACGATGCAGAGTGCCCATAACTCTTCCCACGTGATGATTAGTGCTATCTGGCCAGAGGCCTGCTTGGATCAAATATCCAAATCGTTAGTGGACTAGGGCTTGCGGTAACGAGCAGAGACTCATGAAAGATGTGACCCCGTGCGCCCGTCTCGAGGACTTGCTGCAAGGGTTAAGAATGCCCGGCCGCGCCTCGTATTCATCACTCGGGCACCATAAAAGGCAACCCGTCTTCACATCACACACGGGTACCCTCAGGGTCGACCCGCCTATCCAGGTAACAGGGTAAAGTCCGAGTAGATGATGATTTTCATATAAAAAAATTTCATCGGAGTTCGTCTGCAAAAGTTATGCCCATTTTACAAATTCTCGAGAGATTTTGCAAAAAGTCGAAAATTCATGTTTGAAATTTTGCTAACAACTAGACCAATATCACATGGGAATCTTATGTTCTTTTATTTTTTTGACATTTCTATCATTTTCTTTTAATTTTTTTAAACTGAAAAGGCGGCGGTCACAGGGGGGGTGCATTTGGTGAGTAAATTGTAAGAATCAGAAAGTTAGTAATGGCGCACCATGTAATAGGTGCGCATTAGTAACCTGGTTACTAATGGCGCACCTGTTACGTGGTGCGCCATTACTATTTTGCAAAAAAAAATAAAAAAAAATGTTCAGTAGTGGCGCGCCAGTGGATAGTGTGCCATTACTAGTTTGTACTAGTAATGGCGCAATGTACCCATGTGCGCCATTACTAGTTTTAAAAAAAAATTAAAAAAAAAATTTGTTAGTAGTGGCGCACAGAGTGTGTGGTGCGCCATTACTAGTTAAACTAGTAATGGCGCACTGTGCCCTGGGGCGCCATTAATAGTTTTGAAAAAAAAATTGCTAGTAATGGCGCACCGTGTGTCTGGTCGCCATTAGTAATGAGGAACTAATGGCGCACCTGTATCGGGTGCGCCACTGCTATATAGCAGTGGCGCACCAATACATGGTGGCCATTAATGTCCATATCAGCTATAGCCCTTTTCCTATTAGTGCCGCGGGTCGGTGTGTGCAGGGTCGGGACGAGCACCACCTCAGTCCTGGATGGTACTGGCCCTGCCCAGCCACGAGGCTGAACTGGACGTCTGACAAAGCTTTCGGCTGATTCATACGATGCAGAGTGCCCATAACTCTTCCCACGTGATGGTTAGTGCTATCAGGCCAGAGGCCTGCTCGGATCAAATATCCAAATCGTTAGTGGACTAGGGCTTGCGGTAACGAGCAGAGACTCACGAAAGATGTGACCCCGTCGCCCCGTCTCGAGGACTTGCTGCAAGGGTTAAGAATGCCCGGCCGCGCCTCGTATTCATCACTCGGGCACCATACACGCAACCCGTCTTCACATCACACACGGGTACTAGGGTGCTTCTACGGTAAGTGTAAAGTCCGAGTAGTAGATGATTTTTCATATAAAAAACTTTTTCATCGGAGGTCATATGCAAAAGTTATGCCCATTTTACAAATTCTTGAGAGATTTTGCAAAAACTCGAAAATTCATGTTTGTAAATTTTGCTAACAACTAGACACATATCACATGGGAATCTTATTTCTTTATTTTTTTTGACATTTCTATCATTTTCTTTTATTTTTTTTTTGAAACTGAAAAGGCGGTCCACAGGAGGGGGGTGCAGTGGTGAATAAATTGTAAGACTCAGAAAGTTAGTAATGGCGCACCTGTTTACGTGGTGCGCCATTACTAGTTTTGCAAAAAAATAAAAATAAAATGTTTAGTAGTGGCCACCAGTGGATAGTGCGCCATTAATAGTTTGAACTAGTAATGGCGCACTGTACCCAGGTGCGCCATACTAGTTTTGAAAAAAAAAGTAAATTTTTTTTTTTAGTAGTGGCGCACAGAGTGTGTGGTGCGCCATTACTAGTTAAAACTAGTAATGGAGAACGTGCCTGCTGCGCCATTAATAGTTTTGGAAAAAAAAATTGCTAGTAATGGCGCACCGTGTGTCTGGGGCGCTATTAGTAATGAGGACACTAATGGCGACCTGTATTGGGTGCGCCACTGCTATAAACAGTGGCGCACCACATACATGGTGCGCCATTAATGTCATACAGATAAGTCTAGTGCGCGGGGTCTGGTGGGCAGGGTCGGGGAGCACCAGGGATGGTACATGGCCGGCGGCACGAGGCTGAACTGGACGTCTGACAAAGCTTTCGGCCGATTCATACGATGCAGAGTGCCCATAACACTTCCCACGTGATGGGTAGTGCTATCAGGCTAGAGGCCTGCTCGGATCAATATCCAAATCGTTAGTGGACTAGGGCTTGCGGTAACGAGCGAGACTCACGAAAGATTGACCCCGTCGCCCCGTCTCGAGGACTTGCTGCAAGGGTTAAGAATGCCGGCCGTGGCTCGTATTCATCACTCGGGCACCTACAGGCAACACCGTCTTCACATCATACACGGGTACCCCTCAGGGTCGACCCGCCTATCCAGGTAAGAGTGTAAAGTCTGAGTAGATGATTTTTATATAAAAAACTTTTCATCAGAGTTCGTATGCAAAAGTTAGGCCCATTTTACAAATTCTCGAGAGATTTTGCAAAAAAGGAAAATTCTGTTTGTAAATTTTGCTAAAACTAGACCACATATCACATGGGTATCTTATTTCTTTATTTTTTGACAATTTCTATCATTTTCTTTATTTTTTTTGAAACTGAAAAGGCGGGTCCACAGGGTGGGTGCATTTGGTGAATAAATTGTAAGACTAGAAAGTTAGTAATGGCGCACCACGTAACAGGTGCGCCATTAGTAACCAGGTACTAATGGCGCACCCGTTAGTGGTGCGCCATTAATAGTTTTGCAAAAAAATAAAAATAAAATGTTTAGTAGTGGCGCACCAGTGGATAGTGGCCATACTAGTTTGAATTAGTAATGGCGCACTGTACCCAGGTGTGCCATTACTAGTTTTGAAAAAAAAGTAAAAAAAAAATTTGTTAGTAGTGGCGCACAGAGTGTGTGGTGCGCCATTACTAGTTAAAACTAGTAATGGCGCACTGCGCCCTGGTGCGCCATTAATAGTTTTCGAAAAATAAAAAAATTAAATTTGCTAGTAATGGCGCACCGTTGTGTCTGGTGCGCCATTACTAATGAGGACACTAATGGCGCACCTGTATCGGGTGCGCCACTGCTATATAGCAGTGGCGCACCACATACATTGATGAGGACATGACTACCTTGGATATGACCCAAAATATTGCATACATGTATATTTGTGAGGTGATTTCTAATGCAAACTAGCAATAATTTATTTATGTCATCCAAGACAAAAATACTTCACAAACTTTTGTGCCATGTCTAATTGCAGGGTAGTGGGAGATTTGTACAATCCACATATGAACATAAGGGAAAAGAGAGTTTATGTGCTGTTCAAAAAGTCATCTCCCATCACTTTTGGGCCAAGAGAAGATAGAGTCCAAGTCTCTCACATTCTGGATTCAGATTCCGACTGCACAGACATACTGACTCAAAATGCCAAGAATATTTCATACGGACTCCGAATTGGGTGATTCTTTTTTTGTTGGAAAGTAGATTTCGTGCTCTTTCTAACCCAATTGGTTCACCTTCAAATTCATCCGGAGCGTTGAGTTGTCGTCGAAACAATCTGACGTGTAGCAGAATCCGAGTCAAACTACAAGTCCAAAGGTGTTGCATCACCTCCACTTGGGCCCATTGGCCTTGTAACGACCAGGGTTAGTTTAGGCTGCCTTGGGACGTCCTCCCACCTCCTTGGCCGCCACCCCTTGCTCCTATATAAGTAGATCCATCTAGTAGTTTTTTTGCTTGGGATTGTTTAGTTAAAAGTTAGCCATTGCAACTTCGTGTACTTCGTTTGTGTCCAACAACCAGACCAAGACCGCTTTCGGATCCCCACACTCTATCAATACTCATCTATATTCGCAATATTCAGATTGCATTATCATATTCTTGCTTGTTCTTCGATTGCGTGCAGAAAGACCTTCGTGGTCAAGCTGATCGTGCTTTCAGTATCGTCAGTAACCTCGGGAGGATTGGTTTAGCGATTGCTAAGGCGCAACGTCGTGCACGTTTGTAGTCGGATCGTCCCTAGATTAGATTTATTTTCTTACCTATTGTCCAAGAAAAAAGCCAAAAAAAAAAGTTAGATCTATTCATCCTTTGTCCAAGCCAGTCTGAGCCTTTGCAATTTCTTTTCATTGTTTGCATTATTGAATTATCGGTTGCATCGTCGTGTTCAGTGCTGGTCTTAGTGTCTAGTTCGTTTAGAGTTTCGAGTTCTGTTCCATTAGTCACGCCGCCGCTGCATCGTTATTCCTTCCGTTGTCCACCATCCCATCCATCAATTTCACATCGTGCTACCCAAAATAAAATGTTTAGTAGTGGCGCACCAGTGGATAGTGCGCCATTACTAGTTTGAACTAGTAATGGCGCACTGTACCCAAGTGCGCCGTTACTAGTTTTGAAAAAAAAAGAAAAAAAAATTTGTTAGTAGTGCCGCACAGAGTGTGTGGTGCGCCATTACTAGTTAAAACTAATAATGGCGCACTGTGCCCTGGTGCGCCATTAATAGTTTTGGAAAAAAAAATTGCTATTAATGGCGCACCGTGTGTCTGGTGCGCCATTTGTAATGAGGACACTAATGGCGCACCTGTATCGGGTGCGCCACTGCTATATAGCAGTGGCGCACCACATACATGGTGCGCCATTAATGTCCATATCAGCTATAGCCCTTTTCCTAGTAGTGCCGGGTCGGTGTGTGCAGGGTCGGGACGAGCACAACCTCAGTCCTAGATGGTACTGGCCCGGCCCGGCCACGAGGCTGAACTGGACGTCTGACAAAGCTTTCGGCTGATTCATACGATGCAGAGTGCCCATAACTCTTCCCACGTGATGGTTAGTGCTATCAGGCCAGAGGCCTGCTCGGATCAAATATCCAAATTGTTAGTGGACTAGGGCTTGCGGTAACGAGCAGACACTCATGAAAGATGTGACCCCGTCGCCCCGTCTCGAGGACTTGCTGCAAGGGTTAAGAATTCCCAGCCGCGCCTCGTATTCATCACTCGGGCACCATACAGGCAACCCGTCTTCACATCACACACGGGTAGCCCTCAGGGTCGACCCGCCTATCCAGGTAACAGTGTAAAGTCCGAGTAGATGATTTTTCATATAAAAAACTTCTTCATCGGAGTTCGTGTGCAAAAGTTATGCCCATTTTACAAATTCTCGAGAGATTTTGCAAAAAAGTCGAAAATTCATGTTTGTAAATTTTGCTAACAACTAGACCACATATCACATGGGAATCTTATGTTCTTTTATTTTTTGACATTTCTATCATTTTCTTTTATTTTTTTTGAAACTGAAAAGGCGGTCCACAGGGGGGGTGCATTTGGTGAATAAATTGTAAGACTCAGAAAGTTAGTAATGGTTACTAATGGCGCACCTGTTACGTGGTGCGCCATTACTAGTTTTGCAAAAAAAAATATTTAGTAGTGGCGCACCAGTGTATAGTGCGCCATTACTAGTTTGAACTAGTAATGGCGCACTATACCCAGGTGCGCCATTACTAGTTTTGAAAAAAAAAGTAAAAAAAAAATTGTTAGTAGTGGCGCACAGAGTGTGTGGTGCGCCATTACTAGTTAAAACTAGTAATGGCGCACTGTGCCCTGGTGCGCCATAAATAGTTTTGGAAAAAAAAATTGCTAGTAATGGCGCACCGTGTGTCTGGTGCGCCATTAGTAATGAGGACACTAATGGCGCACCTGTATCGGGTGCGCCACTGCTATATAGCAGTGGCGCACCACATACATGGTGCGCCATTAATGTCCATATCAGCTATAGCCCTTTTCCTAGTAGTGCCGGGTCGGTGTGTGCAGGGTCGGGATGAGCACCACCTCAGTCCTGGATGGTACTGGCCCGGCCCGGCCACGAGGCTGAACTGGACGTCTGACAAAGCTTTCGGCTGATTCATACGATGCAGAGTGCCCATAACTCTTCCCACGTGATGATTAGTGCTATCTGGCCAGAGGCCTGCTTGGATCAAATATCCAAATCGTTAGTGGACTAGGGCTTGCGGTAACGAGCAGAGACTCATGAAAGATGTGACCCCGTCGCCCCGTCTCGAGGACTTGCTGCAAGGGTTAAGAATGCCCGGCCGCGCCTCGTATTCATCACTCGGGCACCATAAAAGGCAACCCGTCTTCACATCACACACGGGTACCCCTCAGGGTCGACCCGCCTATCCAGGTAACAGTGTAAAGTCCGAGTAGATGATTTTTCATATAAAAAAAATTTCATCGGAGTTCGTCTGCAAAAGTTATGCCCATTTTACAAATTCTCGAGAGATTTTGCAAAAAGTCGAAAATTCATGTTTGTAAATTTTGCTAACAACTAGACCACATATCACATGGGAATCTTATGTTCTTTTATTTTTTTGACATTTCTATCATTTTCTTTTAATTTTTTTTAAACTGAAAAGGCGGTCCACAGGGGGGGTGCATTTGGTGAGTAAATTGTAAGACTCAGAAAGTTAGTAATGGCGCACCATGTAATAGGTGCGCCATTAGTAACCCTGGTTACTAATGGCGCACCTGTTACGTGGTGCGCCATTACTAGTTTTGCAAAAAAAAATAAAAAAAAATGTTCAGTAGTGGCGCGCCAGTGGATAGTGTGCCATTACTAGTTTGTACTAGTAATGGCGCACTGTACCCATGTGCGCCATTACTAGTTTTGAAAAAAAAATTAAAAAAAAAATTTGTTAGTAGTGGCGCACAGAGTGTGTGGTGCGCCATTACTAGTTAAACTAGTAATGGCGCACTGTGCCCTGGTGCGCCATTAATAGTTTTGGAAAAAAAATTGCTAGTAATGGCGCACCGTGTGTCTGGTGCGCCATTAGTAATGAGGACACTAATGGCGCACCTGTATCGGGTGCGCCACTGCTATATAGCAGTGGCGCACCACATACATGGTGCGCCATTAATGTCCATATCAGCTATAGCCCTTTTCCTATTAGTGCCGGGTCGGTGTGTGCAGGGTCGGGACGAGCACCACCTCAGTCCTGGATGGTACTGGCCCTGCCCAGCCACGAGGCTGAACTGGACGTCTGACAAAGCTTTCGGCTGATTCATACGATGCAGAGTGCCCATAACTCTTCCCACGTGATGGTTAGTGCTATCAGGCCAGAGGCCTGCTCGGATCAAATATCCAAATCGTTAGTGGACTAGGGCTTGCGGTAACGAGCAGAGACTCACGAAAGATGTGACCCCGTCGCCCCGTCTCGAGGACTTGCTGCAAGGGTTAAGAATGCCCGGCCGCGCCTCGTATTCATCACTCGGGCACCATACACGCAACCCGTCTTCACATCACACACGGGTACCCCTCAGGGTCGACCCGCCTATCCAGGTAACAGTGTAAAGTCCGAGTAGATGATTTTTCATATAAAAAACTTTTTCATCGGAGTTCATATGCAAAAGTTATGCCCATTTTACAAATTCTTGAGAGATTTTGCAAAAACTCGAAAATTCATGTTTGTAAATTTTGCTAACAACTAGACCACATATCACATGGGAATCTTATTTTCTTTTATTTTTTTGACATTTCTATCATTTTCTTTTATTTTTTTTTTGAAACTGAAAAGGCGGTCCACAGGAGGGGGGTGCAGTTGGTGAATAAATTGTAAGACTCAGAAAGTTAGTAATGGCGCACCTGTTACGTGGTGCGCCATTACTAGTTTTGCAAAACAAAATAAAAATAAAATGTTTAGTAGTGGCACACCAGTGGATAGTGCGCCATTACTAGTTTGAACTAGTAATGGCGCACTGTACCCAGGTGCGCCATTACTAGTTTTGAAAAAAAAAGTAAATTTTTTTTTTGTTAGTAGTGGCGCACAGAGTGTGTGGTGCGCCATTACTAGTTAAAACTAGTAATGGAGAACTGTGCCCTGCTGCGCCATTAATAGTTTTGGAAAAAAAATTGCTAGTAATGGCGCACCGTGTGTCTGGTGCGCTATTAGTAATGAGGACACTAATGGCGCACCTGTATTGGGTGCGCCACTGCTATATAACAGTGGCGCACCACATACATGGTGCGCCATTAATGTCCATATCAGCTATAGCCCTTTTCCTAGTAGTGCCGGGTCGGTGTGTGCAGGGTCGGGACGAGCACCACCACAGTCCTGGATGGTACTGGCCCGGCCCGGCCACGAGGCTGAACTGGACGTCTGACAAAGCTTTCGGCCGATTCATACGATGCAGAGTGCCCATAACACTTCCCACGTGATGGGTAGTGCTATCAGGCTAGAGGCCTGCTCGGATCAAATATCCAAATCGTTAGTGGACTAGGGCTTGCGGTAACGAGCAGAGACTCACGAAAGATGTGACCCCGTCGCCCCGTCTCGAGGACTTGCTGCAAGGGTTAAGAATGCCCGGCCGTGCCTCGTATTCATCACTCGGGCACCATACAGGCAACCCGTCTTCACATCATACACGGGTACCCCTCAGGGTCGACCCGCCTATCCAGGTAAGAGTGTAAAGTCTGAGTAGATGATTTTTCATATAAAAAACTTTTTCATCAGAGTTCGTATGCAAAAGTTAGGCCCATTTTACAAATTCTCGAGAGATTTTGCAAAAAAGTCGAAAATTCATGTTTGTAAATTTTGCTAACAACTAGACCACATATCACATGGGTATCTTATTTTCTTTTATTTTTTTGACATTTCTATCATTTTCTTTTATTTTTTTTGAAACTGAAAAGGCGGTCCACAGGGTGGGTGCATTTGGTGAATAAATTGTAAGACTCAGAAAGTTAGTAATGGCGCACCACGTAACAGGTGCGCCATTAGTAACCAGGGTTACTAATGGCGCACCTGTTACGTGGTGCGCCATTACTAGTTTTGCAAAAAAAATAAAAATAAAATGTTTAGTAGTGGCGCACCAGTGGATAGTGCGCCATTACTAGTTTGAATTAGTAATGGCGCACTGTACCCAGGTGTGCCATTACTAGTTTTGAAAAAAAAAGTAAAAAAAAAATTTGTTAGTAGTGGCGCACAGAGTGTGTGGTGCGCCATTACTAGTTAAAACTAGTAATGGCGCACTGCGCCCTGGTGCGCCATTAATAGTTTTCGAAAAATAAAAAAATTAAATTTGCTAGTAATGGCGCACCGTGTGTCTGGTGCGCCATTACTAATGAGGACACTAATGGCGCACCTGTATCGGGTGCGCCACTGCTATATAGCAGTGGCGCACCACATACATTGATGAGGACATGACTACCTTGGATATGACCAAAAATATTGCATACATGTATATTTGTGAGGTGATTTCTAATGCAAACTATGCAATAATTTATTTATGTCATCCAAGACAAAAATACTTCACAAACTTTTGTGCCATGTCTAATTGCAGGTGTATGGGAGATTTGTACAATCCACATATGAACATAAGGGAAAAAGAGAAGTTTATGTGCTGTTCAAAAAGTCATCTCCCATCACTTTTGGGCCAAGAGAAGATAGAGTCCAAGTCTCTCACATTCTGGATTCAGATTCCGACTGCACAGACATACCTGACTCAAAATGCCAAGAACTATTTCATACGGACTCCGAATTGGGTGATTCTTTTTTTGTTGGAAAGTAGATTTCGTGCTCTTTCTAACCCAATTGGTTTCACCTTCAAATTCATCCGGAGCGTTGAGTTGTCGTCGAAACAATCTGACGCTGTAGCAGAATCCGAGTCAAACTACAAGTCCAAAGGTGTTGCATCACCTCCACTTGGGCCCATTGGCCTTGTACGACCTAGGGTTAGTTTTAGGCTGCCTTGGGACGTCCTCCCACCTCCTTGGCCGCCACCCCTTGCTCCTATATAAGTAGATCCATCTAGTAGTTTTTTTGCTTGGGATTTGTTTAGTTAAAAGTTAGCCATTGCAACTTCGTGTACTTCGTTTGTGTCCAACAACCAGACCAAGACCGCTTTCGGATCCCCACCTCTATCAATACTTCATCTATATTCGCAATATTCAGATTGCATTATCATATTCTTGCTTGTTCTTCGATTGCGTGCAGGAATAGACCTTCGTGGTCAAGCTGATCGTGCTTTCAGTATCGTCAGTAACCTCGGGAGATTGGTTTAGCGATTGCTAAGGCGCAACGTCGTGCACGTTTGTAGTCGGATCGTCCCTAGATTAGATTTATTTTCTTACCTATTGTCCAAAGAAAAAGCCAAAAAAAAAAGTTAGATCTATTCATCCTTTGTCCAAGCCAGTCTGAGCCTTTGCAATTTTCTTTTCATTGTTTGCATTATTGAATTATCGGTTGCATCGTCGTGTTCAGTTGCTGGTCTTAGTGTCTAGTTCGTTTAGAGTTTCGAGTTCTGTTCACATTAGTCACGCCGCCGCTGCATCGTTATTCCTTCCGTTGTCCACCATCCCATCCATCAATTTCCACATCGTGCTACCCACTGTTCATTGTCATAATCATAGTTGAGGTCGTTCACATCTGTGCTTGATCCAATCTACATCTTATCTAGTTTGTTTTGGAAAGAGGGAGAGAGAAAAAAGAGAGAAAAAAAAGTAAAAAAAAAGTTAGAGAAAAAAAAGAGAGAAAGAAAAAGAAAAAAGTGTGAAAAAAAAAGAGAGAAGAAAAAAAAACAAAATTCGGATCTATCTAGACTCAATCTCGTAGCTGAATTCGGATTGGAATCTATTTTGCGCAGTGTTCAGTAAAACAGGCATATATTTTTCATACGAAGTCTGTTTTGGCTCCGTGAGTACTCAAATTAAAGCTAGCGACGAGCCGCATCTAAATAGCTGCCGAAGCTAGTTCAATATTTGACACCTCAAATCGGCTTCTAAATAGGTCTTTTTGCCCTCCGAAGTTCGCGAACACAGCTTGTTCCAGTTTTTCAGGCCAGTTTTAGAATTTTTTGACTCCTCATATCAACTCGGAATTGAGTGATTCTTTTTGCATTTGAAAGCTTGAGTCAGTGCCATTCTTGAGAAAAATTATCATAAAATTGGCACAAACTTTTATAGAATAAAGTTGGAGAGAGAATTATTGGTATATGCTACTTGGTAGTTATTTCTCATCATTATCTTTACTGCCATTGTGATCTTCACTTATATTTTGCTGTCCAGAGCTACTTCATATCCTTTATTGATGCTAGTTGTGCTACGCCGTGACCTTATTAGTGTTCTAGGCTCGCGTCTCTAGTCCGGTCTAGCCTAGGACCAGCACAGTACCGTCGTTGAGCGTTTATTCAACATTGCATCTCTGAATTGATTATTGCTAATCTTTTGCTACCAAATATTTAAGCCTTCCAAGCTCCACATATTTCTACACCGTGTATACGTACGTTCTCCTGGCAATCGTTTTACTCAATCTTCGGAGTTATTTGACATCGCTGGTTGCCTGTCACCACCTGCTGCATGGTAAGAACTTGTAAGATATTGATATTTGCTACACTGTGAGCGTTTTACCACCACATCCTAGTAGTTCATAGGAACATTATTCTTGGATTTTGTTTCTTGTTTTCTACTAACTATGGCAGGTTCCGGAGTTGTTAGTTCTTGGGCTTCATCGATCGTGGGAGATTTGCCATCACCTAAGAAAATACAACAACTGCAACAAGAGAAGCAATTACATCAGAATGCACATAATCAGGTTAAAGTTTCCATGCCACCATTTACTGGTCGTTTTAGGCCTGATTTATATATTGAATGGGAGTACGAAATAAATGATATATTTGCTTCCCATAATTTTGATGAGCGTGGAAAATTTCAAGCTGCGGTTAGTACTTTTAGTAGCTTTGCTTTAGTTTGGTGGAGTGAATATTGTCGGTTAAACCCTGATCTTATACCTACTACTTGGGATGATTTAAAACTTGTCATGAGAGATAGATTCGTTGATGTTTATTATACTCGTGGCATGATTAAAAAATTACAACATTTAAAACAAGGCACTGACACGGTAACAAAATACTATGATGATTTACAAACTACATTATTGCACTCATTTTTAGAAGAAAGTGAAGAAGATTTTATGGATAGATTTTGGGGAGGATTAAACCGTGATATTCAAGAGATTCTAATTCATGAAGAGTGTTATCCTATGGACCATTTGTTTCGTCTTGCTTGCAAAGCTGAGCAGGAAATAAAACGACGTGTTGGCCACAAGGAGAACAAGCGCACGTTGCACATTCCAAGTGTTGATACAGATGTTTCTTCTACTACTAGGCGTACTATGACAACCACATCCGTTGTTGCGAGGACTACATCATCTCCATCATGTGACACATCACCTCCAAGAGTGCCTACATCGTCTGAGTTGATCATAAGAGGTAATGACAAAGGTACAGATTTTCAACTTTCACATGAGAATGATGCATGCCTAGTTAACTTGAATACATCATGTGTTGTGTTACCTATTGATTTGAGCACACCAGCTATTTTAGAGAATTGTGTTACTGTCATGAATGCATCATGTGATCAAAGAGTTGAAGTATCAACAATTTTGAGTGCACCCAATGAATTAACTGTTTATGCAAAAGAAACAATGTTTAATCATTTTGATATGACCTCTAATCTTGGTGATGATTTTGTGTCAAATGACTTATTGTATGTTTGCTTATTTAAGCATGTTGTAGCATGTAAATTTGATTCAAGTAAGGTTTATTCACCAATGTTGGGATGGTTTAATGATGAACATTGTCAATCCTTTGATATGAATAAGAGCTTCACTTATATGTGCAAATTGAGTTACAATATTTTCATGTCTTCTAATACTTGTGATAATATTTTGGCTTTAGATTTTATGAACTATGAAGGTTACTCATGTATACATGTGTCATATATGCAAAAACTAAGGGCAGTAAAACTGGATGACATATACATATACAACATGTACACCTTGTCTCTTTTGTTAGCCACATTTCAGCTTAAGCAACGCCGAGGACGGCTTTGTTGTCAAGAAGGGGAGGATGATGAGGACATGACTACCTTGGATACGACCAAAAATATTGCATACATGTATATTTGTGAGGTGTATGGGAGATTTGTACAATCCACATATGAAGATAAGGGAAAAAGAGAAGTTTATGTGCTGTTCAAAAAGTCATATCACGTCACTTTTGGGCCAAGAGAAGATAGAGTCCAAGTCTCTCACGTTCTGGATTCAGATTCGGACTGCACAGACATACCTGACTCAAAACACCAAGAACTATTTCATACGGACTCCGAATTGGGTGATTCTTTTTTTGTTGGAAAGTAGATTTCGTGCTCTTTCTAACCCAATTGGTTTCACCTTCAAATTCATCCGGAGCGTTGAGTTGTCGTCGAAACAATCTGACGCTGTAGCAGAATCCGAGTCAAACTACAAGTCCAAAGGTGTTGCATCACCTCCACTTGGGCCCATTGGCCTTGTACGACCTAGGGTTAGTTTTTGGCTGCCTTGGGACGTCCTCCCACCTCCTTGGCCGCCACCCCTTGCTCCTATATAAGTAGATCCATCTAGTAGCTTTTTTGCTTGGGATTTGTTTAGTTAAAAGTTAGCCATTGCAACTTCGTGTACTTCGTTTGTGTCCAACGACCAGACCAAGACCGCTTTCGGATCCCCACCTCTATCAATACTTCATCTATATTCGCAATATTCAGATTGCATTATCATATTCTTGCTTGTTCTTCGATTGCGTGCAGGAATAGACCTTCGTGGTCAAGCTGATCGTGCTTTCAGTATCGTCAGTAACCTCGGGAGATTGGTTTAGCGATTGCTAAGGCGCAACGTCGTGCACGTTTGTAGTCGGATCGTCAAAGTCGACTCCACGAAATCGATAGCTATCATCTCATCGAAAGATCGGGACACCCCCGCCTCTATCATACATGGTGCGCCATTAATGTCCATATCAGCTATAGCCCTTTTCCTAGTAGTGCCGGGTCGGTGTGTGCAGGGTCGGCACGAGCACCACCTCAGTCCTGGATGGTACTGGCCCGGCCCGGCCACGAGGCTGAACTGGACGTCTGACAAAGCTTTCGGCTGGTTCAGACGATGCAGAGTGCCCATAACTCTTCCCACGTGATGGTTAGTGCTATCAGGCCAGAGGCCTGCTCGGATCAAATATCCAAATCGTTAGTAGACTAGGGCTTGCCGTAA
Organism: Thinopyrum elongatum; assembly: GCA_011799875.1. Taxonomy (NCBI): domain Eukaryota; kingdom Viridiplantae; phylum Streptophyta; class Magnoliopsida; order Poales; family Poaceae; genus Thinopyrum; species Thinopyrum elongatum. Next base: position 395,568,367 of record CM022301.1, on the reverse strand, counting down.
CGAGTAGAGACTCACGAAAGATGTGACCCCGTCGCCCCATCTCGAGGACTTGCTGCAAGGGTTAAGAATGCCCGGCCGCGCCTCGTATTCATCACTCGGGCACCATACAGGCAACCTGTCTTCACACACACACAGGTACCCCTCAGGGTCGACCCGCCTAACCAGGTAACAGTGTAAAGTCCGAGTAGATGATTTTTCATATAAAAAACTTTTTCATCGGAGTTCGTCTGCAAAAGTTATTCCCATTTTACAAATTCTCGAGAGATTTTGCAAAAAAGTCGAAAATTCATGTTTGTAAATTTTGCTAACAACTAGACCACATATCACATGGGAATCTTATGTTCTTTTATTTTTTTGACATTTCTATCATTTTCTTTTAATTTTTTTGAAACTGAAAAGGCGGTCCACAGGGTGGGTGCATTTGGTGAATAAATTGTAAGACTCAGAAAGTTAGTAATGGCGCACCACGTAACAGGTGCGCCATTAGTAACCTTGGTTACTAATGGCGCACCTGTTACGTGGTGCGCCATTACTAGTTTTGCAAAAAAAATGTTTAGTAGTGGCACACCAGTGGATAGTGCGCCATTACTAGTTTAAACTAGTAATGGCGCACTGTACCTAGGTGCGCCATTACTAGTTTTGAAAAAACAAATTAAAAAAAAAATTTGTTAGTAGTGGCGCACAGAGTGTGTGGTGCGCCATTACTAGTTAAAACTAGTAATGGCGCACTGTGCCCTTGTGCGCCATTAATAGTTATGGAAAAAAAATTGCTAGTAATGGCGCACCGTATGTCTGGTGCGCCATTAGTAATGAGGACACTAATGGCGCACCTGTATCGGGTGCGCCACTGCTATATAGCAGTGGCGCACCACATACATGGTGCGCCATTAATGTCCATATCAGCTATAGCCCTTTTCCTAGTAGTGCCGGGTCGGTGTGTGCAGGGTCGGGATGAGCACCACCTTAGTCCTGGATGGTACTGGCCCGGCCCAGCCACGAGGCTGAACTGGACGTCTGACAAAGCTTTCGGCTGATTCATACGATGCAGAGTGCCCATAACTCTTCCCACGTGATGGTTAGTGCTATCAGGCCAGAGGCCTGCTCAGATTAAATATCCAAATCGTTAGTGGACTAGGGCTTGCGGTAACGAGCAGAGACTCACGAAAGATGTGACCCCGTCGCCCCGTCTCGAGGACTTGCTGCAAGGGTTAAGAATGCCCGGCCGCGCCTCGTATTCATCACTCGGGCACCATACAGGCAACCCATCTTCACATCACACACGGGTACCCCTCAGGGTTGACCCGCCTATCCAGGTAACAGTGTAAAGTCCGAGTAGATGATTTTTCATATAAAAAACTTTTTCATCGGAGTTCGTATGCAAAAGTTATGCCCATTTTACAAATTCTCGAGAGATTTTGCAAAAAAGTCGAAAATTCATGTTTGTAAATTTTGCTAACAACTAGACCACATATCACATGGGAATCTTATGTTCTTTTATTTTTTTGACATTTCAATCATTTTCTTTTAATTTTTTTGAAACTGAAAAGGCGGTCCACAGGGGGGTGCATTTGGTGAATAAATTGTAGGACTCAGAAAGTTAGTAATGGCGCAGCACGTAACAGGTGCGCCAATAGTAACCCTGGTTACTAATGGCGCACCTGTTACGTGGTGCGCCATTACTAGTTTTGCAAAAAAATTAAAAATAAAATGTTTAGTAGTGGCGCACCAGTGGATAGTGCGCCATTACTAGTTTGAACTAGTAATGGCGCACTGTACCTAGGTGCGCCATTACTAGTTTTGAAAAAAAAAAGTAAAAAAAAATTTTGCTAGTAGTGGCACACAGAGTGTGTGGTGCGCCATTACTAGTTAAAACTAGTAATGGCGCACTGTGCCCTGGTGCGCCATTAATAGTTTTGGAAAAAAAATTGCTAGTAATGGCGCACCGTGTGTCTGGTGCGCCATTAGTAATGAGGACACTAATGGCGCACCTGTATCGGGTGCGCCACTGCTATATAGCAGTGGCGCACCACATACATGGTGCGCCATTAATGTCCATATCAGCTATAGCCCTTTTCCTAGTAGTGCCGGGTCGGTGTGTGCAGGGTCGGGACGAGCAGCACCTCAGCCCTGGATGGTACTGGCCCGGCCCGGCCACGAGGCTGAACTGGACGTCTGACAAAGCTTTCTGCTGATTCATACGATGCAGAGTGCCCACAACTCTTCCCACGTGATGGTTAGTGCTATCAGGCCAGAGGCCTGCTCGGATCAAATATCCAAATCGTTAGTGGACTAGGGCTTGCGGTAACGAGCAGAGACTCACGAAAGATGTGACCTCGTCGCCCCGTCTCGAGGACTTGCTGCAAGGGTTAAGAATACCCGGCCGCACCTCGTATTCATCACTCGGGCACCATACAGGCAACCCGTCTTCACATCACACACGGGTACCCCTCAGGGTCGACCCGCCTATCCAGGTAACAGTGTAAAGTCCGAGTAGATGATTTTTCATATAAAAAACTTCTTCATCGGAGTTCGTATGCAAAAGTTATGCCCATTTTACAAATTCTCGAGAGATTTTGCAAAAAAGTCGAAAATTCATGTTTGTAAATTTTGCTAACAACTAGACCACATATCACATGGGAATCTTATGTTCTTTTATTTTTTGACATTTCTATCATTTTCTTTTATTTTTTTTTACGGGGACCCCTCTAAGGGTCGACCGCCTATCCAGGTAACAGTGTAAAGTCCGAGTAGATGATTTTTCAATAAAAAAATTCATAGCGAGTTCGTCTGCAAAAGTTATGCCCATTTTACAAATTCTCGAGAGATTTTGCAAAAAGTCGAAAATTCATGTTGTAAATTTGCTAACAACTAGACACAATATCACATGGGAATCTTATGTCTTTTATTTTTTGACATTTCTATCATTTTCTTTTAATTTTTTTTAAACTGAAAAGGCGGGGTCCACAGGGGGGTGCATTTGGGTAGTAAATTGTAAGACTCAGAAGTTAGTAATGGCGCAACCATGTAATAGGTGCGCCATTAGTAACCCTGGTTACTAATGGCGCACCTGTTACGTGGTGCGCCATTAATAGTTTTGCAAAAAAAAATAAAAAAAATGTTCAGTAGTGGCGCGCCAGTGGATAGTGTGCCATTACAGTTTGTACTAGTAATGGAGCACTGTACCCATGTGCGCCATTACTAGTTTTGAAAAAAAAATAAAAAAAAAATTTGTTAGTAGTGGCGCACAGAGTGTGTGGTGCGCCATTACTAGTTAAACTAGTAATGGCAGGTGCCCGTGGCCATTAATAGTTTTGGAAAAAAAAAATTGCTAGTAATGGCGCACCGTGTGTCTGGTGCGCCATTAGTAATGAGGACACTAATGGCGCACCTGTATCGGGTGCGCCACTGCATATAGCAGTGGCGCACACATACATGGTGCGCCATTAATGTCCATATCAGCTATAGCCCTTTTCCTATTAGTGGCGGGTCGGTGTGGGCAGGGTCGGGACGAGCACCACCTCAGTCCTGGATGGTACTGGCCTGCCCAGCCACGAGGCTGAACTGGACGTCTGACAAAGCTTTCGGCTGATTCATACGATGCAGAGTGCCCATAACTCTTCCCACGTGATGGTTAGTGCTATCAGGCAGAGGCCTGCTCGGATCATATCCAAATCGTTAGTGGACTAGGGCTTGCGGTAACGAGCAGAGACTCACGAAAGATGTGACACCCGTCGCCCCGTCTCGAGGACTTGCTGCAAGGGTTAAGAATGCCGGCCGCGCCTCGTATTCATCACTCGGGCACCATACACGCAACCGTCTTCACATCACACACGGGTACCCCTCAGGGTCGACCCGCCTATCCAGGTAAAAGTGTAAAGTCCGAGTAGATGATTTTTCATAAAAAACTTTTTCATCGGAGTGTCATATGCAAAAGTTATGCCATTACAAAATTCTTGAGAGATTTTGCAAAAACTCGAAAATTCATGTTTGTAAATTTTGCTAACAACTAGACCACATATCACATGGAATCTTATTTTCTTTATTTTTTGACATTTTCATTATTTTCTTTTATTTTTTTGAAACTGAAAAGGCGGTCCACCGGAGGGGGGGTGCAGTTGGTGAATAAAATGTAAGACTCAGAAAGTTGTAATGGCGCACTGTTACGTGGTGCGCCATTACTAGTTTTGCAAAACAAAATAAAAATAAAATGTTTAGTAGTGGCACACCAGTGGTAGTGCGCCATTACTAGTTTGAACTAGTAATGGCGCACTGTACCCAGGTGCGCCATTACTAGTTTTGAAAAAAAAAGTAAATTTTTTTTTGTTAGTAGTGGCGCACAGAGTGTGTGGTGCGCCATTACTAGTTAAAACTAGTAATGGAGAACTGTGCCCTGCGCGCCATTAATAGTTTTGGAAAAAATGCTAGTATAGGGCGCACCGTGTGTCTGGTGCGCTATAGTAATGAGGACACTAATGGCGCACCTGATTGGGTGCGCCACTGCTATAAACAGTGGCGCACCACATACATGGTGCGCCATATGTCCATATCAGCTATAGACCCTTTTCCTAGTAGTGCCGGGTCGGTGGTGTGTGCAGGGTCGGGACGAGCACCACCACAGTCTGGATGGTACTGGCCCGGCCCGCACGAGGCTGAACTGGACGTCTGACAAAGCTTTCGGCCGATTCATACGATGCAGAGTGCCCATAACACTTCCCACGTGATGGTAGTAGTGCTTCAGGCTAGAGGCCTGCTCGGATCAAATATCCAAATCGTTAGGGGATCGGGCTTGCGGTAACGAGCAGAGACTCACGAAGATGTGACCCCGTCGCCCCGTCTCGAGGACTTGCGCAAGGGTTAAGAATGCCGGCCGTGCCTCGTATTCATCACTCGGGCACCATACAGGCAACCCGTCTTCACATCATACACGGGTACCCCTCAGGGTCGACCCGCCTATCCAGGTGAGTGTAAGTAGTCTGAGTAGATGATTTTTCTATAAAAACTTTTCATCAAGTTCGTTGCAAAAGTTGGCCCATTTTCACATCTCGCGGAGATTTGCAAAGTCGAAAATTCATGTTGTAAATTTGCTCACTAGACCACTATCACATGGGTATCTTTTTTCTTTTATTTTGACATTTCTATCATTTTCTTTTATTTTTTTTCTGAAGGCGGGTCCCAGGGTGGGTGCATTTGCATTTGGTGATAATGTGCTGAAAGTTTGAATGGCCCACCCGTAACCGGTGCGCCTTAGTACCAGGGTTCTAATGGCGCCCCTGTACGTGGTGCGCCATTCCTAGGTTTGCAAAAAAAAAATTGTTTAGTAGTGGCGCCAGTGGATAGTGCGCCATACTAGTTTGAATAGTAATGGCGCACTGTACCCAGGTGTGCCATTACTAGTTTTGAAAAAAAAAGTAAAAAAAAATTTGTTAGTAGTGGCGCACAGAGTGTGTGGGCGCCATTACTAGTTAAAACTGTAATGGCGCACTGCGCCCTGGTGCGCCATTAATAGTTTTCGAAAAAATAAAAAAATTAAATTGCTAGTAATGGCGCACGCTGTGTCTGGTGCGCCATTACTAATGAGGACACTAATGGCGCACCTGATCGGGTGCGCCACTGCTATATAGCAGGGGGCACACCAATACATTGATGAGGACATGACTACCTTGGATATGACCAAAAATATTGCATACATGTATATTGTGAGGTGATTTCTAATGCAAATATGCAATATTTTTAGTATCCAAGACAAAAATACTTCACAAACTTTTGTGCCATGTCTAATTGCAGGTGTATGGGAGATTTGTACAATCCCATATGAACATAAGGGAAAAAGAGAAGTTTATGTGCTGTTCAAAAAGTCATCTCCCATCACTTTTGGGCCAAGAGAAGAAGAGTCCAAGTCTCTCACATTCTGGATTCAGATTCCGACTGCACAGACATACCTGACTCAAAATGCCAAGAACTATTTCATACGGACTCCGAATTGGGTGATTCTTTTTTTGTTGGAAAGTAGATTTCGTGCTCTTTCTAACCCAATTGGTTTCACCTTCAAATTTCTCGGAGCGTTGAGTGTCGTCGAAACAATCTGACGCTTGTAGCAGAATCCGAGTCAAACTACAGTCCAAAGGTGTTGCATCACCTCCCACTTGGGCCCATTGGCCTTGTACGACCTAGGGTTAGTTTTAGGCTGCCTTGGGACGTCCTCCCACCTCCTTGGCCGCCACCCCTTGTCTCTATATAAGTAGATCCATCTAGTAGTTTTTTGCTTGGGATTTGTTTGTTAAAAGTTAGCCATTGCAACTTCTGTACTTCGTTTGTGTCCAACAACCAGACCAAGACCGCTTTCGGTCTCCCACACTCTATCAATACTTCATCTATATTCGCAATATCAGATTGCATTATCATATTCTTGCTTGTTTCGATTGCGTGCAGGAATAGACCTTCGTGGTCAAGCTGATCGTGCTTTCAGTATCGTCAGAACCTCGGGAGATTGGTTTAGCGTTGCTCAAGGCGCAACGTCGTGCACGTTTGTGTAGGATCGTCCCTAGATTAGATTTATTTCTTACCTATTGTCCAAAGAAAAAGCCAAAAAAAAAGTTAGATCTTTATCCTTGTTCCAAGCCAGTCTGCGCTTTGACTTTCTTCATGTTTTGCATTATTGAATTATCGGTTGCATCGTCGTGTTCAGTTGCGTCTTAGTGTCTAGTGTTCGAGTTTCGAGTTCTGTCACATTAGTCACGCCGCCGCTGCATCGTTATTCCTTCCGTTGTCCACATCCCACCATCAATTTCCACATCGTGCTACCCACTGTTCATTGTCATAATCATAGTTGGGTCGTTCACATCTGTGCTTGATCAATCTACATCTTATCTAGTTTGTTTTGGAAAGAGGGAGAGAGAAAAAAAGAGAAAAAAAAAGTAAAAAAAAGTAAAAAAAAAAGTTAGAGAAAAAAAAGAGAGAAAGAAAAAGAAAAAAGTGTGAAAAAAAAAGAGAGAGAAGAAAAAAAAACAAAATTCGGATCTATCTAGACTCAATCTCGTAGTGATTCGGATTGGAATCTATTTGCGCAGTGTTCAGTAAAACAGGCATATATTTTTCATACGAAGTCTGTTTTGGCTCCGTGAGTACTCAAATTAAAGCTAGCGACGAGCCGCACAAATAGCTGCCGAAGTAGTTCAATATTGACACCTCAAATCGGCTTCTAAATAGGTCTTTTTGCCCTCGAAGTTCGCGAACACAGCTTGTTCCAGTTTTTTAGGCCAGGTTTAGAATTTTTTGACTCCTCATATCAACGGAATTGAGTGATTCTTTTTGCATTTGAAAGCTTGAGTCAGTGCCATTCTTGAGAAAAATTATCATAAAATTGGCACAAACTTTTATAGAATAAAGTTGGGAGAGATTATTGGTATATGCTACTTGGTAGTTTATTTCTCATCATTATCTTTATGCCATTGTGTCTTCACTATATTTTGCTGTCCAGAGCTACTTCATATCCTTTATTGATGCTAGTTGTGCTAACCGTGACTTATTAGTGTTCTAGGCTCGCGTCTCTAGTCCGGTCAGCCTAGGACCAGACAGCAGTTACCGTCGTTGAGCGTTTATTCAACACTTGCATCTCTGAATTGATTATTGCTAATCTTTTGCTACCAAATATTTAAGCCTTCCAAGCTCCACATATTTCTACACCGTGGATACGTAAGTTCTCCTGGCAATCGTTTTACTCAATCTTCGGAGTTATTGACACCGCTGGTTGCTGTCACCACCTGCTGCATGGTAAGAACTTGTAAGATATTGATATTTGCTAACTGTGAGCGTTTTACCACCACAGTAGTTCATAGGAACATTATTCTTGGATTTTGTTTCGTTGTTTTCTAACTATGGCAGGTCCGGAGAGTTGTTAGTTCTTGGGCTTCATCGATCGTGGGAGATTTGCCACCACCTAAGAAAATACAACAACCGTCATAAAGGAGCAACAACATGAGAATGCACATAATCAGGTTAATGTTTCCATGCCACCAATTTACTGGTCGTTTAGACCTGATTTATATTGAATGGGAGTACAAAATTAATGCTATATTGCTTCCCATAATTTGATGAGCGTGGAAAATTTCAAAGCTGCGATTAGTACTTTCAGTAGCTTTGCTTTAGTTTGTGGAGTGATATTGTCGGTTAAACCCTGATCTTATACCTACTACTTGGGTGATTTAAAACTTGTCATAGAGAGAGATAGATTCGTTGATTGTTTATTATACTAGTGGCATGATTAAAAAATTACACATTTTAAAACAAGGCACTGACACGGTAACAAAATACTATGATGATTTACAAAACTACATTATTGTACTCATTTTTAGAAGAAAGTGAAGAAGATTTTATGGATAGATTTTGGGGAGGATTAAACTGTGATATTCAAGAGATTCTAATTCATGAAGAGTGATCCTATGGACCATTTGTTCGTTTGCTTGCAAAGCTGAACAGGAATAAAACGACGTGGTGGCACAAGGAAACAAGCGCACGGTGCCACATTCCAAGTGTTAATACGATGTTTCTTCAACTAATAGGCGTACTATGACAACCACATCCGTTGTTTGCGGGGACTACATCATCTCCATCATGTAACAACCTCCTCAAGAGTGCCTACATGTCTGAGTTGATCATAAGAGGTAATGCAAAGGTACGATTTTCAACTTTCACATGAGAAGTGTGCATGCTAGTAACTTGAATACATCATGTGTTGTGTACCTATTGATTTGAGCACACCACCTATTTTAGAGAATTGTGTTGGTCATGAATGCGTCATGTGATCAAGAGTTGAAGTATCAACAATTTTGAGTGCACCCATTGATTAACTGTTGATGCAAAGAAACAATGTTTACAATATTTTGATATGACCTCTAATCTTGGTGATGATTTGTGTCAAATGACTATTGACTGTTTGCTTATTTAAGCTGTTGTAGCAGTAATTTGATGCAAGTAAGGTATTCACCAATGTGGTGGATGGTTAAATGATACATTGTCATCCTTTGATATGAATAAGAGCTTCACTTATAGTGGCAAATTGAGTTACATATTTTCATGTCTTCTAATATTTGTGATAATATTTGGCTTTAGATTTTATGAACTATGAAGGTTACTCATGTATACATGTTTGTCCATATTGCAAAAACTAAGGGAAGTAAAACTGGATGACATATACATATACAACATGTACACTTGTCTCTTTTGTTAGCCACATTTCAGCTTTAAGCAAACGCCCGAGGACGGCTTTGTTTTCAAGAAGGGGAGGATGATGAGGACATGACTACCTTGGATATGACCAAAAATATGCATACATGTATATTGTGAGGTGATTTCTAATGCAAACTATGCAATAATTTATTTTGTCATCCAAGACAAAAATACTTCACCAAAGTTTGTGCCATGTCTAATTGCAGGTGTAGGGGAGATTGTACAATCCAATATGAACATAAGGAAAAAGAGAAGTTTATGGGCTGTTCAAAAAGTCACTCCGTCACTTTTGGGCCAAGAGAAGATAGAGTCCAAGCTCTCACATTCTGGGATTCAGATTCGGACTGCACAGACATACGCAACTAAATGCCAAAACTATTTCATACGGACTCCGAATGGGTGATTCTTTTTTTGTTGGAAAGTAGAATTTCGTGCTCTTTCTAACCCAATTGGTTTCACCTTCAAATTCATCCGGAGCGTTGAGTTGTCGTCGAAACAATCTGACGCTTGTAGCAGAATCCGAGTCAAACTACAAGTCCAAGGTGTTGCATCACCTCCCACTTGGGCCCATCGGCCTTGTACGACCTAGGGTAGTTTTAGGTGCCTGGGAACGTCCTCCCACCTCCTTGGCCGCCACCCCTTGCTCCTATTATAAGTAGATCCATCTAGTAGTTTTTTTTGCTTGGGATTTGTTTAGTTAAAGAGCCATTGCAACTTCGTGTACTTCGTTTGTGTCCAACGACCCAGACCAAGACCGCTTTGGAATCCCCACCTCTCTCAATCTTCATCTATATTCGCATATTCGATTGCATTATCATATTCTTGTTGTTCTTCGATTGCGTGCAGGAATAGACCTTCGTGGTCAAGCTGATCGTGCTTTCATATCGTCAGTAACCTGGGAGATTGGTTTAGCGATTGCTAGGCGCAACGTCGTGCATTTGTAGTCGATCGTCAAAGTCGACTCCACGAATCGATAGCTATCATCTCATCGAACGATCTGGACACCCCGCCTCTATCATACATGGTGCGCCATAATGTCCATATCTGCTATAGCCTTTTCCTAGTATGTGCCGGGTCGGTGTGTGCAGGTCGGCACGAGCACCACCTCAGCCTGGATGGACTGGCCCGCCCGGCCACGAGGCTGAACTGGACGTCTGACAAAGCTTTCGGCTGGTTCAGACGATGCAGAGTGCCCATAACTCTTCCCAGTGATGGTTAGTGCTATCAGGCCAGAGGCCCTGCTCGGATCAAATATCCAAATCGTAGTAAGACTAGGGCTTGCCGTAACGAGTAGAGACTCACGAAAGATGTGACCCCCCGTCGCCCCATCTCGAGGACTTGCTGCAAGGGTTAAAATGCCGGCCGCGCCTCGTATTCATCACTCGGGCACCATACAGGCAAACTGTTTCCACACACACACAGGTACCCCTCAGGGTCGACCCGCCTAACCAGGTAACAGTGTAAAGTCCGAGTAGATGATTTTTCTATAAAAAACTTTTTCATCGGAGTTCGTCTGCAAAAGTTATTCCCATTTTACAAATTCTCGAGGAAGATTTTGCAAAAAAGTCGAAAATTCATTTTGTAAATTTGCTACAAATAGACCACATATCACGGGAATCTATGTTCTTTTATTTTTTGACATTTCTATCATTTTCTTTTAATTTTTTTGAAACTGAAAGGCGGTCACAGGGTGGGTGCATTTGGTGAATAAATGTAAGACTCCAGAAAGTTAGTAATGGCGCACCACGTAACAGGTGCGCCATTAGTAACTTGGTTACTTAATGGCGCACCTGTTTACGTGGTTCGCCATTACTAGTTTTGCAAAAAAAATGTTTAGTAGTGGCACACCAGTGGATAGTGCGCCATTACTAGTTAAACTAGTAATGGGCACTGTTACGAGGTTGGGGCGCCTTACTAGTTTTGAAAAAACAAATTAAAAAAAAAATTTGTTAGTAGTGGCGCACAGAGTGTGTGGTGCGCCATTACTAGTTAAAACTAGTAATGGCGCACGTGCCCTTGTGCGCCATTAATAGTATGGAAAAAAATTGCTAGTAATGGCGCACCGTATGCTGGTGCGCCATTAGTAATGAGAGACACTAATGGGCACCTGATCGGGTGCGCCACTGCTATATAGCAGTGGCGCCACACACATACAGGTGCGCCATTAATGTATATCAGCTATAGCCCTTTTCCTAGTAGTGCGGGGGTGTGGTGCAGGGTCGGGATGAGACCACCTTAGTCTGATGTACTGGCCCGGCCAGCCACGAGGCTGAACTGGACGTCTGACAAAGCTTTCGGCTGATTCATACGATGCAGAGTGCCCATACTCTTCCCACGTGATGGTTAGTGCTATCAGGCACGAGGCCCTGCTCAGATTTAAATATCCAAATCGTTAGTGGACTAGGGCTTGCGGTAACGAGCAGGACTCACGAAAGATTGACCCCGTCGCCCCGTCTCGAGGACTTGCTGCAAGGGTTAAGAATGCCGGCCGCGCCTCGTATTATCACTCGGGCCACATACAAGGCAAACCCATCTTCATCACACACGGGTACCCTCAGTGGTTGACCCGCCTTCCAGGTAACAGTTGTAAAGTCAGAGTAGATGATTTTCATATAAAAACTTTTCATCGGAGTTCGTATGCAAAAGTTATGCCCATTTTACAAATTCTCGAGGATTTTGCAAAAAGTCGAAAAATTCAGTTGTTGTAAATTTTGCTAACAACTAGACCACATATCACATGGGAATTTATGTTCTTTTATTTTTTTGAATTTCAATCATTTTCTTTAATTTTTTTGAAACTGAAAAGGGGTCCACAGGGGGTGCATTTGGTGAATAATTGTAGGACCCGAAAGTAGTCAATGGCAGCACGTAACGGTGCGCCCAATACCCCCTGGTTACTTATGGCGCACCTGTTACGTGGTGCGCCATTAAGTTTTGCAAAAATTAAAAATAAAATGTTTAGTAGTGGCGCACCAGGGATAGTCGCCGCCTACTAGTGTGAACTAGTAATGGCGCACTGTACCTAGGTGCGCCAATTAGTTGTTGAAAAAAAAAGTAAAAAAAATTTTGTAGTAGTCGGCACACAGAGTGTTGTGTGTGCGCCATTACTAGTTTAAAACTAGTATGGCGAACTGTGGCCCCTGGTGCGCCATTAATGTTTGGGAAAAAAAATTGCAGTAATGGCGCACCGGTGTTGGTGCGCCATTAGTTAAGTGAGGACACTATGGCGCACCTGTATGGGTGCGCCACTGCTATATAGCAGTGGCGCACCAACATACTGGTGCGCCATTAATGTCCATATCAGCTATAGCCCTTTTCCTAGTAGTGCCGGGTCGGTGTGTGCAGGGTCGGGACGAGCAGCACCTCAGCCCTGGATGGTACTGGCCCGGCCCGGCCACGAGTGAACTGCGGTCTGACAAAGCTTTTGTGATTCATACGATGCAGAGTGCCACAAATCTCTTCCACGTGATGGTTAGTGCTATCAGGCCAGAGGCCTGTCGATCAATATCCAAATCGTTAGTGGACTAGGGCTTGCCGTAACGAGCAGAGACTCACGAAAGATGTTGGACCTCGTTGCCCCCGTCTCGAGGACTGCTGCAAGGGATAAGAATCCTCGGCACGCCACCGAGTATTCATCCTCGGGCACATACAGGCAACCGTCTTCACATCGCACAGCGGGGGTACCCCAGGGTCGACCGCCTATCAGGTAACAGTGTAAAGTCCGAGTAGATGATTTTCATATAAAAAACTTTCATGGAGTTGTTATGCAAAAGTTGACATTTTACAAATTCTCGAGAGATTTTGCAAAAAAGTCAAAAATCCGTTTGTATGAAATTTGCTAACAACTAGACCACATCCAACATGGGAATCTTATTTTCTTTTATTTTTTTTGACCTTTCTATCATTTTATTTTATTTTTTTGAAACTGTAAAGGCGGTCCACGGGGGGGGGGGGGGGGGGGCATTGGGGGGGGGGGGGTGCATTTGGTGAATAAATTGTAAGACTCAGAAAGTTAGTATGCGCACCACAAACAGGTGCGCCATTACTAGTTTGCAAAACATAATAAAAATAAAATGTTTAGTAGTGGGCGACCAGTGGATAGTGCGCCATTAATAGTTGAACTAGTAATGGCGCACGTACAAGTGCGCCGTACTAGTTTGAAAAAAAAAAAAAAAAAAATTTGTTAGTAGTGCCGCACAGAGGGTGTGGTGCGCCATTACTGTTAAAAACTAATAATGGCGCACTGGCGCCGGTGCGCCATTAATAGTTTTGGAAAAAAAACAAATTTGACTATTAATGGCGCACCGTGTGTTCTGTGCGCCATTTGGTACATGAGGACACTAATGTCGCACTGTATCGGTGCGCCACGCTATATACAAGTGGGCGCACCACAGTACATGGGTTGCGCATTTGAAGTTCATACAGCTATAAGCCTTTCCTAGTAGTGCGGGCGTGGGTGTGCAGGGTCGGGACGAAGCACCACCTCAAGTCCAGATGGTACTGGCCCGGCCGGCCACGAGGGGAACCTGGCGTCTGACAACAAGCGTTTCGCGGCTGATTCATACGATGCAGAGTGACCATAACTCTTCCCACGTGGAACTGGTAGTGCTATCAGGCCAGAGGCATGCTTGGATCAAAATCAACATTGTTAGTGGGATAGCGGCTTGCGGTACGAGGTTAAGCGACACATCATGAAAGATGTGACCCCGTCGCCCGCTCGAGGGACTTGCTGCACGGGTTAAGAATTCACCGCAGCTCGATTCATCCACTCGGCGGCACCATACAGGCAACCCGTTTCACATCACACACGGGTAGCCCTCGGGTCGACCGCCTATCCAGGTAACAGTGTAAAGTCGAGTAGATGATTTTCATATAAAAACTTCTCATCGGCGTCGCCCCGTCTCGAGGACTGCTGCAAGGGTTAAGAATACCCGGCGCCCTCGTATTCATCACTCGGGACCATACAGGCAACCCGTCTTCACATCACACACGGGTACCCCTCAGGTCGACCCGCCTATAAGGTAACAGTGTAAGTCCGAGTAGATGTTTTTCATATAAAAAACTTTTCATGGAGTTCGTATGCAAAAGTTATGCCCATTTTACAAATTCTCGAGAGATTTTGCAAAAAAGTCAAAAATTCATGTTTGTAAATTTGCTACAACTAGACCACATATCACATGGGAATCTTATTTTCTTTTATTTTTTTGACCTTTCTATCATTTTATTTTATTTTTTTTGTAAACTGTAAAGGCGGTCCACGGGGGGGGGGGGGTGCATTTGGTGAATAAATTGTAAGACTCAGAAAGTTTGTAATGGCGCACCACATAACAGGGTGCGCCAACTAGTTTTGCAAAAAATAAAAAATAAAAATGTTTAGTAGTGGCGCACCAGTGGATAGTGCGCCATTACTAGTTTGAACAGTAATGGCGCACTGTACCAAGTGCGCGTTACTAGTTTTGAAAAAAAAAAGAAAAAAAATTTGCTTTGTTAGTAGTGCCGCACAGAGTGTGTGGTGCGCCATTACTAGTTAAAACTAATAATGGCGCACTGTGCCCTGGTGCGCCATTAATAGTTTTGGAAAAAAAATTTGCTATTAATGGCGCACCGTGTGTCTGGTGCGCCATTTGTAATGAGGACACTAATGGCGCACCTGTATCGGGTGCGCCACTGCTATATAGCAGTGGCGCACCACATACATGGTGCGCCATTAATGTCCATATCAGCTATAGCCCTTTTCCTAGTAGTGCCGGGTCGGTGTGTGCAGGGTCGGGACGAGCACCACCTCAGTCCTAGATGGTACTGGCCCGGCCCGGCCACGAGGCTGAACTGGACGTCTGACAAAGCTTTCGGCTGATTCATACGATGCAGAGTGCCCATAACTCTTCCCACGTGATGGTTAGTGCTATCAGGCCAGAGGCCTGCTCGGATCAAATATCCAAATTGTTAGTGGACTAGGGCTTGCGGTAACGAGCAGACACTCATGAAAGATGTGACCCCGTCGCCCCGTCTCGAGGACTTGCTGCAAGGGTTAAGAATTCCCAGCCGCGCCTCGTATTCATCACTCGGGCACCATACAGGCAACCCGTCTTCACATCACACACGGGTAGCCCTCAGGGTCGACCCGCCTATCCAGGTAACAGTGTAAAGTCCGAGTAGATGATTTTTCATATAAAAAACTTCTTCATCGGAGTTCGTATGCAAAAGTTATGCCCATTTTACAAATTCTCGAGAGATTTTGCAAAAAAGTCGAAAATTCATGTTTGTAAATTTTGCTAACAACTAGACCACATATCACATGGGAATCTTATGTTCTTTTATTTTTTGACATTTCTATCATTTTCTTTTATTTTTTTTTAAACTGAAAAGGCGGTCCACAGGGGGGGTGCATTTGGTGAATAAATTGTAAGACTCAGAAAGTTAGTAATGGTTACTAATGGCGCACCTGTTACGTGGTGCGCCATTACTAGTTTTGCAAAAAAAAAAATTTAGTAGTGGCGCACCAGTGTATAGTGCGCCATTACTAGTTTGAACTAGTAATGGCGCACTATACCCAGGTGCGCCATTACTAGTTTTGAAAAAAAAAGTAAAAAAAAATTTGTTAGTAGTGGCGCACAGAGTGTGTGGTGCGCCATTACTAGTTAAAACTAGTAATGGCGCACTGTGCCCTGGTGCGCCATAAATAGTTTTGGAAAAAAAAATTGCTAGTAATGGCGCACCGTGTGTCTGGTGCGCCATTAGTAATGAGGACACTAATGGCGCACCTGTATCGGGTGCGCCACTGCTATATAGCAGTGGCGCACCACATACATGGTGCGCCATTAATGTCCATATCAGCTATAGCCCTTTTCCTAGTAGTGCCGGGTCGGTGTGTGCAGGGTCGGGACGAGCACCACCTCAGTCCTGGATGGTACTGGCCCGGCCCGGCCACGAGGCTGAACTGGACGTCTGACAAAGCTTTCGGCTGATTCATACGATGCAGAGTGCCCATAACTCTTCCCACGTGATGATTAGTGCTATCTGGCCAGAGGCCTGCTTGGATCAAATATCCAAATCGTTAGTGGACTAGGGCTTGCGGTAACGAGCAGAGACTCATGAAAGATGTGACCCCGTCGCCCCGTCTCGAGGACTTGCTGCAAGGGTTAAGAATGCCCGGCCGCGCCTCGTATTCATCACTCGGGCACCATAAAAGGCAACCCGTCTTCACATCACACACGGGTACCCCTCAGGGTCGACCCGCCTATCCAGGTAACAGTGTAAAGTCCGAGTAGATGATTTTTCATATAAAAAAAATTTCATCGGAGTTCGTCTGCAAAAGTTATGCCCATTTTACAAATTCTCGAGAGATTTTGCAAAAAGTCGAAAATTCATGTTTGTAAATTTTGCTAACAACTAGACCACATATCACATGGGAATCTTATGTTCTTTTATTTTTTTGACATTTCTATCATTTTCTTTTAATTTTTTTTAAACTGAAAAGGCGGTCCACAGGGGGGGTGCATTTGGTGAGTAAATTGTAAGACTCAGAAAGTTAGTAATGGCGCACCATGTAATAGGTGCGCCATTAGTAACCCTGGTTACTAATGGCACACCTGTTACGTGGTGCGCCATTACTAGTTTTGCAAAAAAAAATAAAAAAAAATGTTCAGTAGTGGCGCGCCAGTGGATAGTGTGCCATTACTAGTTTGTACTAGTAATGGCGAACTGTACCCATGTGCGCCATTACTAGTTTTGAAAAAAAAAATTAAAAAAAAAATTTGTTAGTAGTGGCGCACAGAGTGTGTGGTGCGCCATTACTAGTTAAAACTAGTAATGGCGCACTGTGCCCTGGTGCGCCATTAATAGTTTTGGAAAAAAAATTGCTAGTAATGGCGCACCGTGTGTCTGGTGCGCCATTAGTAATGAGGACACTAATGGCGCACCTGTATCGGGTGCGCCACTGCTATATAGCAGTGGCGCACCACATACATGGTGCGCCATTAATGTCCATATCAGCTATAGCCCTTTTCCTATTAGTGCCGGGTCGGTGTGTGCAGGGTCGGGACGAGCACCACCTCAGTCCTGGATGGTACTGGCCCTGCCCAGCCACGAGGCTGAACTGGACGTCTGACAAAGCTTTCGGCTGATTCATACGATGCAGAGTGCCCATAACTCTTCCCACGTGATGGTTAGTGCTATCAGGCCAGAGGCCTGCTCGGATCAAATATCCAAATCGTTAGTGGACTAGGGCTTGCGGTAACGAGCAGAGACTCACGAAAGATGTGACCCCGTCGCCCCGTCTCGAGGACTTGCTGCAAGGGTTAAGAATGCCCGGCCGCGCCTCGTATTCATCACTCGGGCACCATACACGCAACCCGTCTTCACATCACACACGGGTACCCCTCAGGGTCGACCCGCCTATCCAGGTAACAGTGTAAAGTCCGAGTAGATGATTTTTCATATAAAAAACTTTTTCATCGGAGTTCATATGCAAAAGTTATGCCCATTTTACAAATTCTTGAGAGATTTTGCAAAAACTCGAAAATTCATGTTTGTAAATTTTGCTAACAACTAGACCACATATCACATGGGAATCTTATTTTCTTTTATTTTTTTGACATTTCTATCATTTTCTTTTATTTTTTTTTTGAAACTGAAAAGGCGGTCCACAGGAGGGGGGTGCAGTTGGTGAATAAATTGTAAGACTCAGAAAGTTAGTAATGGCGCACCTGTTACGTGGTGCGCCATTACTAGTTTTGCAAAACAAAATAAAAATAAAATGTTTAGTAGTGGCACACCAGTGGATAGTGCGCCATTACTAGTTTGAACTAGTAATGGCGCACTGTACCCAGGTGCGCCATTACTAGTTTTGAAAAAAAAAGTAAAATTTTTTTTTGTTAGTAGTGGCGCACAGAGTGTGTGGTGCGCCATTACTAGTTAAAACTAGTAATGGAGAACTGTGCCCTGCTGCGCCATTAATAGTTTTGGAAAAAAAATTGCTAGTAATGGCGCACCGTGTGTCTGGTGCGCTATTAGTAATGAGGACACTAATGGCGCACCTGTATTGGGTGCGCCACTGCTATATAACAGTGGCGCACCACATACATGGTGCGCCATTAATGTCCATATCAGCTATAGCCCTTTTCCTAGTAGTGCCGGGTCGGTGTGTGCAGGGTCGGGACGAGCACCACCACAGTCCTGGATGGTACTGGCCCGGCCCGGCCACGAGGCTGAACTGGACGTCTGACAAAGCTTTCGGCCGATTCATACGATGCAGAGTGCCCATAACACTTCCCACGTGATGGGTAGTGCTATCAGGCTAGAGGCCTGCTCGGATCAAATATCCAAATCGTTAGTGGACTAGGGCTTGCGGTAACGAGCAGAGACTCACGAAAGATGTGACCCCGTCGCCCCGTCTCGAGGACTTGCTGCAAGGGTTAAGAATGCCCGGCCGTGCCTCGTATTCATCACTCGGGCACCATACAGGCAACCCGTCTTCACATCATACACGGGTACCCCTCAGGGTCGACCCGCCTATCCAGGTAAGAGTGTAAAGTCTGAGTAGATGATTTTTCATATAAAAAACTTTTTCATCAGAGTTCGTATGCAAAAGTTAGGCCCATTTTACAAATTCTCGAGAGATTTTGCAAAAAAGTCGAAAATTCATGTTTGTAAATTTTGCTAACAACTAGACCACATATCACATGGGAATCTTATTTTCTTTTATTTTTTTGACATTTCTATCATTTTCTTTTATTTTTTTTGAAACTGAAAAGGCGGTCCACAGGGTGGGTGCATTTGGTGAATAAATTGTAAGACTCAGAAAGTTAGTAATGGCGCACCACGTAACAGGTGCGCCATTAGTAACCAGGGTTACTAATGGCGCACCTGTTACGTGGTGCGCCATTACTAGTTTTGCAAAAAAAATAAAAAAAAAATGTTTAGTAGTGGCGCACCAGTGGATAGTGCGCCATTACTAGTTTGAATTAGTAATGGCGCACTGTACCCAGGTGTGCCATTACTAGTTTTGAAAAAAAAAGTAAAAAAAAAATTTGTTAGTAGTGGCGCACAGAGTGTGTGGTGCGCCATTACTAGTTAAAACTAGTAATGGCGCACTGCGCCCTGGTGCGCCATTAATAGTTTTCGAAAAATAAAAAAATTCAATTTGCTAGTAATGGCGCACCGTGTGTCTGGTGCGCCATTACTAATGAGGACACTAATGGCGCACCTGTATCGGGTGCGCCACTGCTATATAGCAGTGGCGCACCACATACATTGATGAGGACATGACTACCTTGGATATGACCAAAAATATTGCATACATGTATATTTGTGAGGTGATTTCTAATGCAAACTATGCAATAATTTATTTATGTCATCCAAGACAAAAATACTTCACAAACTTTTGTGCCATGTCTAATTGCAGGTGTATGGGAGATTTGTACAATCCACATATGAACATAAGGGAAAAAGAGAAGTTTATGTGCTGTTCAAAAAGTCATCTCCCATCACTTTTGGGCCAAGAGAAGATAGAGTCCAAGTCTCTCACATTCTGGATTCAGATTCCGACTGCACAGACATACCTGACTCAAAATGCCAAGAACTATTTCATACGGACTCCGAATTGGGTGATTCTTTTTTTGTTGGAAAGTAGATTTCGTGCTCTTTCTAACCCAATTGGTTTCACCTTCAAATTCATCCGGAGCGTTGAGTTGTCGTCGAAACAATCTGACGCTGTAGCAGAATCCGAGTCAAACTACAAGTCCAAAGGTGTTGCATCACCTCCACTTGGGCCCATTGGCCTTGTACGACCTAGGGTTAGTTTTAGGCTGCCTTGGGACGTCCTCCCACCTCCTTGGCCGCCACCCCTTGCTCCTATATAAGTAGATCCATCTAGTAGTTTTTTTGCTTGGGATTTGTTTAGTTAAAAGTTAGCCATTGCAACTTCGTGTACTTCGTTTGTGTCCAACAACCAGACCAAGACCGCTTTCGGATCCCCACCTCTATCAATACTTCATCTATATTCGCAATATTCAGATTGCATTATCATATTCTTGCTTGTTCTTCGATTGCGTGCAGGAATAGACCTTCGTGGTCAAGCTGATCGTGCTTTCAGTATCGTCAGTAACCTCGGGAGATTGGTTTAGCGATTGCTAAGGCGCAACGTCGTGCACGTTTGTAGTCGGATCGTCCCTAGATTAGATTTATTTTCTTACCTATTGTCCAAAGAAAAAGCCAAAAAAAAAAGTTAGATCTATTCATCCTTTGTCCAAGCCAGTCTGAGCCTTTGCAATTTTCTTTTCATTGTTTGCATTATTGAATTATCGGTTGCATCGTCGTGTTCAGTTGCTGGTCTTAGTGTCTAGTTCGTTTAGAGTTTCGAGTTCTGTTCACATTAGTCACGCCGCCGCTGCATCGTTATTCCTTCCGTTGTCCACCATCCCATCCATCAATTTCCACATCGTGCTACCCACTGTTCATTGTCATAATCATAGTTGAGGTCGTTCACATCTGTGCTTGATCCAATCTACATCTTATCTAGTTTGTTTTGGAAAGAGGGAGAGAGAAAAAAGAGAGAAAAAAAAGTAAAAAAAAAGTTAGAGAAAAAAAAGAGAGAAAGAAAAAGAAAAAAGTGTGAAAAAAAAAGAGAGAAGAAAAAAAAACAAAATTCGGATCTATCTAGACTCAATCTCGTAGCTGAATTCGGATTGGAATCTATTTTGCGCAGTGTTCAGTAAAACAGGCATATATTTTTCATACGAAGTCTGTTTTGGCTCCGTGAGTACTCAAATTAAAGCTAGCGACGAGCCGCATCTAAATAGCTGCCGAAGCTAGT
This sequence comes from Thinopyrum elongatum, assembly GCA_011799875.1. NCBI lineage: Eukaryota > Viridiplantae > Streptophyta > Magnoliopsida > Poales > Poaceae > Thinopyrum > Thinopyrum elongatum. Next base: position 395,547,330 of record CM022301.1, on the reverse strand, counting down.
TCAATATTTGACACCTCAAATCGGCTTCTAAATAGGTCTTTTTGCCCTCCGAAGTTCGCGAACACAGCTTGTTCCAGTTTTTCAGGCCAGTTTTAGAATTTTTTGACTCCTCATATCAACTCGGAATTGAGTGATTCTTTTTGCATTTGAAAGCTTGAGTCAGTGCCATTCTTGAGAAAAATTATCATAAAATTGGCACAAACTTTTATAGAATAAAGTTGGAGAGAGAATTATTGGTATATGCTACTTGGTAGTTATTTCTCATCATTATCTTTACTGCCATTGTGATCTTCACTTATATTTTGCTGTCCAGAGCTACTTCATATCCTTTATTGATGCTAGTTGTGCTACGCCGTGACCTTATTAGTGTTCTAGGCTCGCGTCTCTAGTCCGGTCTAGCCTAGGACCAGCACAGTACCGTCGTTGAGCGTTTATTCAACATTGCATCTCTGAATTGATTATTGCTAATCTTTTGCTACCAAATATTTAAGCCTTCCAAGCTCCACATATTTCTACACCGTGTATACGTACGTTCTCCTGGCAATCGTTTTACTCAATCTTCGGAGTTATTTGACACCGCTGGTTGCCTGTCACCACCTGCTGCATGGTAAGAACTTGTAAGATATTGATATTTGCTACACTGTGAGCGTTTTACCACCACAGTAGTTCATAGGAACATTATTCTTGGATTTTGTTTCTTGTTTTCTACTAACTATGGCAGGTTCCGGAGTTGTTAGTTCTTGGGCTTCATCGATCGTGGGAGATTTGCCACCACCTAAGAAAATACAACAACCGTCACAAGAGGAGCAACAACATGAGAATGCACATAATCAGGTTAATGTTTCCATGCCACCATTTACTGGTCGTTTTAGACCTGATTTATATATTGAATGGGAGTACAAAATTAATGCTATATTTGCTTCCCATAATTTTGATGAGCGTGGAAAATTTCAAGCTGCGATTAGTACTTTCAGTAGCTTTGCTTTAGTTTGGTGGAGTGAATATTGTCGGTTAAACCCTGATCTTATACCTACTACTTGGGATGATTTAAAACTTGTCATGAGAGATAGATTCGTTGATGTTTATTATACTCGTGGCATGATTAAAAAATTACAACATTTAAAACAAGGCACTGACACGGTAACAAAATACTATGATGATTTACAAACTACATTATTGTACTCATTTTTAGAAGAAAGTGAAGAAGATTTTATGGATAGATTTTGGGGAGGATTAAACTGTGATATTCAAGAGATTCTAATTCATGAAGAGTGTTATCCTATGGACCATTTGTTTCGTCTTGCTTGCAAAGCTGAACAGGAAATAAAACGACGTGTTGGCCACAAGGAGAACAAGCGCACGGTGCACATTCCAAGTGTTAATACAGATGTTTCTTCAACTACTAGGCGTACTATGACAACCACATCCGTTGTTGCGGGGACTACATCATCTCCATCATGTAACACATCACCTCCAAGAGTGCCTACATCGTCTGAGTTGATCATAAGAGGTAATGACAAAGGTACAGATTTTCAACTTTCACATGAGAATGATGCATGCCTAGTTAACTTGAATACATCATGTGTTGTGTTACCTATTGATTTGAGCACACCAACTATTTTAGAGAATTGTGTTAGTGTCATGAATGCGTCATGTGATCAAAGAGTTGAAGTATCAACAATTTTGAGTGCACCCATTGAATTAACTGTTGATGCAAAAGAAACAATGTTTAATCATTTTGATATGACCTCTAATCTTGGTGATGATTTTGTGTCAAATGACTTATTGCATGTTTGCTTATTTAAGCATGTTGTAGCATGTAAATTTGATGCAAGTAAGGTTTATTCACCAATGTTGGGATGGTTTAATGATGAACATTGTCAATCCTTTGATATGAATAAGAGCTTCACTTATATGTGCAAATTGAGTTACAATATTTTCATGTCTTCTAATACTTGTGATAATATTTTGGCTTTAGATTTTATGAACTATGAAGGTTACTCATGTATACATGTGTCGTATATGCAAAAACTAAGGGAAGTAAAACTGGATGACATATACATATACAACATGTACACCTTGTCTCTTTTGTTAGCCACATTTCAGCTTAAGCAACGCCGAGGACGGCTTTGTTTTCAAGAAGGGGAGGATGATGAGGACATGACTACCTTGGATATGACCAAAAATATTGCATACATGTATATTTGTGAGGTGATTTCTAATGCAAACTATGCAATAATTTATTTATGTCATCCAAGACAAAAATACTTCACAAACTTTTGTGCCATGTCTAATTGCAGGTGTATGGGAGATTTGTACAATCCACATATGAAGATAAGGGAAAAAGAGAAGTTTATGTGCTGTTCAAAAAGTCATATCACGTCACTTTTGGGCCAAGAGAAGATAGAGTCCAAGTCTCTCACGTTCTGGATTCAGATTCGGACTGCACAGACATACCTGACTCAAAACACCAAAAACTATTTCATACGGACTCCGAATTGGGTGATTCTTTTTTTGTTGGAAAGTAGATTTCGTGTTCTTTCTAACCCAATTGGTTTCACCTTCAAATTCATCCGGAGCGTTGAGTTGTCGTCGAAACAATCTGACGCTGTAGCAGAATCCGAGTCAAACTACAAGTCCAAAGGTGTTGCATCACCTCCACTTGGGCCCATTGGCCTTGTACGACCTAGGGTTAGTTTTAGGCTGCCTTGGGACATCCTCCCACCTCCTTGGCCGCCACCCCTTGCTCCTATATAAGTAGATCAATCTAGTAACTTTTTCCTTGGGATTTGTTTAGTTAAAAGTTAGCCATTGCAACTTCGTGTACTTCGTTTGTGTCCAACGACCAGACCAAGACCGCTTTTGGATCCCCACCTTTATCAATACTTCATCTATATTCGCAATATTCAGATTGCATTATCATATTCTTGCTTGTTCTTCGATTGCGTGCAGGAATAGACCTTCGTGGTCAGGCTGATCGTGCTTCCAGCATCGTCAGTAACCTCAGGAGATTGGTTTAGCGATTGCTAAGGCACAACGTCGTGCACGTTTGTAGTCGGATCGTCAAAGTCGGCTCCACCAAATCGATAGTTATCATCTCATCGAAAGATCGGGACACCTTTGCCTCTATCAAGTGGTATCAGTTTTCAGGTTGCTCGGTGAGAATTTCCAGTTTTCCCTAGATTAGATTTATTTTCTTACCTATTGTCCAAAAAAAAGCCACAAAAAAAAAGTTAGATCTATTCATCCTTTGTCCAAGCCAGTCTGAGCCTTTGCAATTTTCTTTTCATTGCTTGCATAGTTGAATTATCGGTTACATCGTCGTGTCGAGTTGCTGGTCTTAGTGTCTAGTTCGTTTAGAGTTTTGAGTTCTGTTCACATTAGTCACGCCGCCGCTGCATCGTTATTCCTTCCGCTGTCCACCATCCCATCCATCAATTTCCAAATCGTGCCACCCACCATTCATTGTCATAATCATAGTTGAGGTCGTTCACATCTGTGCTTGATCCAATCTACATCTTATCTAGTTTGTTTTGGAAAGAGGGAGAGAGAAAAAAAAGAGAGAAAAAAAAAGTTAAAAAAAAAGTCAGAGAAAAAAAAAGAGAGAAAGAAAAAGAAAAAAAGTGTGAGAAAAAAGAGAGCAGAAAAAAAAACAAAATTCGGATCTATCTAGACTCAATCTCGTAGCTGAATTCGGATTGGAAACTGTTTTGCGCAGTGTTCAGTAAAACAGGCATATCTTTTTCGTCCGAAGTCTGTTTTGGCTCCGTGAGTACTCAAATTAAAGCTAGTGATGAGCCGCATCTAAATAGTTTCAGAAGCATGTTCAATATTTGACACCTCAAAATCGGCTTCTAAATAGGTCTTTTTGCCCTCCGAAGTTCGCGAACACAGCTTGTTCCAGTTTTTCAGGCCAGTTTTAGAATTTTTTGACTCCTCATATCAACTCGGAATTTAGTGATTCTTTTTGCGTTTGAAAGCTTGAGTCAGTGCCATTCTTGAGAAAAAATATCAGAAAATTGGCAAAAACTTTTCCAGAGGAAAGTTGGAGACAAAGTTGTTGGTATATCCTACTTGGTAGTTGTTTCTCATCATTATCTTTACTGCCATTGTGATCTTCACTTATATCTTGCTGTCCAGAGCTACTTCATATCCTTTATTGATGCTAGTTGTGCAACGCCGTGACCTCATTAGTGTTCTAGGCTCGCGTCTCTAGTCCGGTCTAGCCTAGGACCAGCACAGTACCGTCGTTGAGCGTTTATTCAACATTGCATCTCTGAATTGATTATTGCTAATCTTTTGCTACCAAATATTTAAGCCTTCCGAGCTCCACATATTTCTACACCGTGTATACGTACGTTCCCCTGGCAATCGTTTTACTCAATCTTCGGAGTTATTTGACACCGCTGGTTGCCTATCACCACCTGCTGCATGGTAAGAACTTGTAAGATATTGATATTTGCTACACTGTGAGTGTTTTACCACCACATCCTAGTAGTTCATAGGAACATTATTCTTGGATTTTGTTTCTTGTTTTCTACTAACTATGGCAGGTTCCAGAGTTGTTAGTTCTTGGGCTTCATCGATTGTGGGAGATTTGCCATCACCTAAGAAAATACAACAACCGCCACAAGAGGAGCAATTACATCAGAATGCACATAATCAGGTTAAAGTTTCCATGCCACCATTTACTGGTCGTTTTAGGCCTGATTTATATATTGAATGGGAGTACGAAATAAATGCTATATTTGCTTCCCATAATTTTGATGAGCGTGAAAAATTTCAAGCTGCGGTTAGTACTTTTAGTAGCTTTGCTTTAGTTTGGTGGAGTGAATATTGTCGGTTAAACCCTGATCTTATACCTACTACTTGGGATGATTTAAAACTTGTCATGAGAGATAGATTCGTTGATGTTTATTATACTCGTGGCATGATTAAAAAATTACAACATTTAAAACAAGGCACTGACACGGTAACAAAATACTATGATGATTTACAAACTACATTATTGCACTCATTTTTAGAAGAAAGTGAAGAAGATTTTATGGATAGATTTTGGGGAGGATTAAACTATGATATTCAAGAGATTCTAATTCATGAAGAGTGTTATCCTATGGACCATTTGTTTCGTCTTGCTTGCAAAGCTGAACAAGAAATAAAACGACGTGTTGGCCACAAGGAGAACAAGCGCACGGTGCACATTCCAAGTGTTGATACAGATGTTTCTTCAACTACTAGGCGTACTATGACAACCACATCCGTTGTTGCGAGGACTACATCATCTCCATCATGTGACACATCACCTCCAAGAGTGCCTACATCGTCTGAGTTGATCATAAGAGGTAATGACAAAGGTACAGATTTTCAACTTTCACATAAGAATGATGCATGCCTAGTTAACTTGAAAACATCATGTGTTGTATTACCTATTGATTTGAGCACACCAGCTATTTTAGAGAATTGTGTTACTGTCATGAATGCGTCATGTGATCAAAGAGTTGAAGTATCAACAATTTTGAGTGCACCCAATGAATTAACTATTTATGCAAAAGAAACAATGTTTAATCATTTTGATATGACCTCTAATCTTGGTGATGATTTTGTGTCAAATGACTTATTGCATGTTTGCTTATTTAAGCATGTTGTAGCATGTAAATTTGATGCAAGTAAGGTTTATTCACCAATGTTGGGATGGTTTAATGATGAACATTGTCAATCCTTTGATATGAATAAGAGCTTCACTTATATGTGCAAATTGAGTTGCAATATTTTCATGTCTTCTAATACTTGTGATAATATTTTGGCTTTACATTTTATGAACTATGAAAGTTACTCATGTATACATGTGTCATATGTGCAAAAATCAAGGGAAGTAAAAATGGATGACATATACATATACAATATGTACACCTTGTCTCTTTTGTTAGCCACATTTCAGATTAAGCAATGCCGAGGACGGCTTTGTTTTCAAGAAGGGGAGGATGATGAGGACATGAATACCTTGGATACGACCAAAAATATTGCATACATGTATATTTGTGAGGTGATTTCTAATGCAAACTATGCAATAATTTATTTGTGTCATCCAGGACAAAAATACTTCACAAACTTTTGTGCCATGTCTAATTGCAGGTGTATGGGACATTTGTACAATTCACATATGAAGATAAGGGAAAACGAGAAGTTTAGGTGCTGTTCAAAAAGTCCTCTCACGTCACTTTTGGGCCAAGAGAAGATAGAGTCCAAGTCTCTCACGTTCTGGATTCAGATTCGGACTGCACAGACATACCTGACTCAAAACGCCAAGAACTTTTTCATACGGACTCCGAATTGGGTGATTCTTTTTTTGTTAGAAAGTAGATTTCGTGCTCTTTCCAACCCAATTGGATTCACCTTAAAATTCATCCGGAGCTATGAGTTATCGACGAAACAATCTGACGCTGTAGCAGAATCCGAGTCAAACTACAAGTCCAAAGGTGTTGCATCACCTCCACTTGGGCCCATGAGCCTTGTACGACCTAGGGTTAGTTTTAGGCTGCCTTGGGACGTCCTCCCACCTCCTTGGCCGCCACCCCTTGCTCCTATATAAGTAGATCCATCTAGTAGCTTTTTGCTTGGGTTTTGTTTAGATTAAAAGTTCGCCATAGCTGCAACTTCGCGTACTTCGTTTGTGTTCAACAACCAGACCAAGACGTCACAGAACCCCACCTTGATCAATAAAGCTTTCATCTTATATTCGCAATATCCAGATTGCAAATCTTAGTTTCTTGCTTGTTCTTCGTTTGCTTGCAGGAGATAGACCCTCGTGGTCAGGTTGATTGTGCTCCGGCGTGGTCAATAACCTCTCGGAGTTGGTTTAGCGATTGCTAAGGCGCGACGTCCTCGCACGTTCGTAGTCGGATCGTCAAAGTCTACTCCACCAAAAACTATAGCTATCATCTCATCGAAAGATCGGGACACCCTCGCCTCTATCAAACTCATGCCCACCAGGCCATTCTCTAGGGTGACCAACAGCTCCACCACTCCCCTGGTGATGAGGACATCAATACCATTGTTACACCCACAGCCCCTACTTCTATACATACTGGACCAATTACTAGAGCTCGCGCACGCCAATTAAAATATCAGGTACTTTCGTTTCTTGGTAATGATTCTAAAGTTCATGAGAATATGATGCTGCCTAAATTGGATACATTTGTTTTGCTTACAAATGAAGGGCCTAGCTTGGACAAGAAAGAGGAACCTTGGAGCAAGTTCAAGCATGGAGATGATGGCATGCACAAGGGGAACAAGAACGGAGTTACAAGTGATGATTTCAGCACTTTGAAGCCACCATAATGAGTGCAGGAAGCCTTGGACGAAATATACAAGATGTCACTTCATAAATTTCGTCCAGAGGCTATTATAGGTGCTGCGTCACCTTATTATTGGGCCAGGCCCATGTAATTTCGAAATACTTGAGTATAGGCTGTTTTTAGAGTCCGTATGTGTGGGGAAACAAGAGATAGGGTTGGTTTCGGACCCCTCCTTCAAGGGCCACGAAATCCCCTCCTCTTCCTCCATATATACAGCCCTTAGGGCACCGTTTAGACTTTGGGTTTTGTTTAGATTAAAAGTGATGAGGACATGACTACCTTGGATACGACAAAAAATATTGCATACATGTATATTTGTGAGGTGATTTCTAATGCAAACTATGCAATAATTTATTTGTGTCAACCACGACAAAAATACTTCACAAACTTTTGTGCCATGTCTAATTGCAGGTGTATGGGACATTTGTACAATTCACATATGAAGATAAGGGAAAAAGAGAAGTTTAGTTGCTGTTCAAAAAGTCCTCTCACGTCACTTTTGGGCCAAGAGAAGATAGAGTCCAAGTCTCTCACGTTCTGGATTCAGATTCGGACTGCACAGACATACCTGACTCAAAACGCCAAGAACTTTTTCATACGGACTCCGAATTGGGTGATTCTTTTTTTGTTGGAAAGTAGATTTCGTGCTCTTTCCAACCCAATTGGATTCACCTTAAAATTCGTCCGGAGCGTTGAGTTATCAATGAAACAATCTGACGCTGCAGCAGAATCCGAGTCAAACTATAAGTCCAAAGGTGTTGCATCACCTCCACTTGGGCCCATGAGCCTTGTACGACCTAGGGTTAGTTTTAGGCTGCCTTGGGACGTCCTCCCACCTCCTTGGCCGCCACCCCTTACTCCTATATAAGTAGATCCATCTAGTAGCTTTTTCCTTGGGATTTGTTTAGTTAAAAGTTAGCCATTGCAACTTCGTATACTTCGTTTGTGTCCAACGACCAGACCAAGACCGCTTTCGGATCCCCACCATTATCAATACTTCATCTATATTCGCAATATTCAGATTGCATTATCATATTCTTGCTTGTTCTTCGATTGCGTGCAGGAATAGACCTTCGTGGTCAGGCTGATCGTGCTTCCAGCATCGTCAGTAACCTCAGGAGATTGGTTTAGCGATTGCTAAGGCGCAACGTCGTGCACGTTTGTAGTCGGATCGTCAAAGTCGGCTCCACCAAATCGATAGTTACCATCTCATCGAAAGATCGGGACAGCCTCGCCTCTATCAAGTGGTATCAGTTTTCAGGTTGCTCGGTGAGAATTTCCAGTTTTCCCTAGATTAGATTTATTTTCTTACCTATTGTCCAAAAAAAAGCCACAAAAAAAAAGTTAGATCTATTCATCCTTTGTCCAAGCCAGTCTGAGCCTTTGCAATTTTCTTTTCATTGCTTGCATAGTTGAATTATCGGTCTTAGTGTCTAGTTCGTTTAGAGTTTCGAGTTCTGTTCACATTAGTCACGCCGCCGCTGCATCGTTATTCCTTCCGCTGTCCATCATCCCATCCATCAATTTCCACATCGTGCTACCCACTGTTCATTGTCATAATCATAGTTGAGGTCGTTCACATCTGTGCTTGATCCAATCTACATCTTATCTAGTTTGTTTTGGAAAGAGGGAGCAAAAAAAAAGGGAAAAAAAGTTAAAAAAAAGTCAGAGAAAAAAAAGAGAGAAAGAAAAAGAAAAAAAAAGTGTGAGAAAAAAAAAGAGAAGAAAAAAAAAACAAAATTCGGATCTATCTAGACTCAATCTCGTAGCTGATTTCGGATTGGAATCTGTTTTGTGCAGTGTTCAGTAAAACAGGCATATCTTTTTCATACGAAGTCTGTTTTGGCTCCGTGAGTACTCAAATTAAAGCTAGCGACGAGCCGCATCTAAATAGTTGCAGAAGCAAGTTCAATATTTGACACCTCAAAATCGGCTTCTAAATAGGTCTTTTTGCCCTCCGAAGTTCGCGAACACAGCTTGTTCCAGTTTTTCAGGCCAGTTTTAGAATTTTTTGACTCCTCATATCAACTCGGAATTGAGTGATTCTTTTTGCATTTGAAAGCTTGAGTCAGTGCTTTTCTTGAGAAAAATTATCATAAAATTGGCACAAACTTTTATAGAGTAAAGTTGGAGAGAGAATTGTTGGTATATGCTACTTGGTAGTTGTTTCTCATCATTATCTTTACTACCGTTGTGATCTTCACTTATATCTTGCTGTCCAGAGCTACTTCATATCCTTTATTGATGCTAGTTGTGCTACGCCGTGACCTCATTAGTGTTCTAGGCTCGCGTCTCTAGTCCGGTCTAGCCTAGGACCAGCACAGTACCGTCGTTGAGCGTTTATTCAACATTGCATCTCTGAATTGATTATTGCTAATCTTTTGCTACCATATATAGCCAACCCAGCTCCACATATTTCTACACCGTGTATACGTACGTTCACCTAGCAATCGCTTTACTCAATCTTCGGAGTTATTTGACACCGCTGGTTGCCCGTCACCACCTGCTGCATGGTAAGAACTTGTAAGATATTGATATTTGCTTTACTGTGAGCGCTTTACCACCACATCCTAGTAGTTCATAGGAACATTATTCTCGATTTTTTTTGTTTCTACTAATCATGGCAGGTTCCGGAGTTGTTAGTTCTTGGGCTTCATCGATCGTGGGAGATTTTCCATCACCTAAGAAAATGCAACAACCGCCACAAGAGGAGCAATTACATCAGAATGCACATAATCAGGTTAATGTTTCCATGCCACCATTTACTGGTCGTTTTAGGCCTGATTTATATATTGAATGGGAGTACGAAATAAATGCTATATTTGCTTCCCATAATTTTGATGAGCGTGGAAAATTTCAAGCTGCGGTTAGTACTTTTAGTAGCTTTGCTTTAGTTTGGTGGATTGAATATTGTCGGTTAAACCCTGATCTTATACCTACTACTTGGGATGATTTAAAACTTGTCATGAGAGATAGATTCGTTGATGTTTATTATACTCGTGGCATGATTAAAAAATTACAACATTTAAAACAAGGCACTGACACGGTAACAAAATATTATGATGATTTACAAACTACATTGTTGCACTCATTTTTAGAAGAAAGTGAAGAAGATTTTATGGATAGATTTTGGGGAGGATTAAACCGTGATATTCAAGAGATACTAATTCATGAAGAGTGTTATCCTATGGACCATTTGTTTCGTCTTGCTTGCAAAGCTGAACAGGAAATAAAACGACGTGTTGCCCACAAGGAGAACAAGCGCACGGTGCACATTCCAAGTGTTGATATAGATGTTTCTTCAACTACTAGGCGTACTATGACAACCACATCCGTTGTTGCGATGACTATATCATCTCCACCATGTGACACATCACCACTGAGAGTGCCTACATCATCTGAGTTGATCATAAGAGGTAATGACAAAGGTACATATTTTCCACTTTCACATGAGAATGATGCATGCCTAGTTAACTTGAATACATCATGTGTTGAGTTACCTATTGATTTGGGCACGTCACCTATTTTAGAGAATTGTGTTACTGTCATGAATGCGTCATGTGATCAAACAACTGAAATACCAACAATTTTGAGTGCACCCATTGAATTAACTGTTGATGCAAAAGAACCAATGTTTAATCATTTTGATATGACCTCTAATCTTGGTGATGATTCTGTGACCAATGACTTATTGCCTGTTTGCTTATTTAAGCATGTTGTAGCATGTAAATTTGATGCAACTAAGGTTTATTCACCAATGTTAGGATGGTTTAATGATGAACATTGTCAACCTTTTGAAATGAATAAGTGCTTCATTTATATGTGCAAACTGAGTTGCAATATTTTCATGCCTTCTACTTCTTGTGATAATATTTTGGCTTTAGATTTTATGAACTATGAAGGTTACTCATGTATACATGTGTCATATATGCAAAAACTAAGGGAAGTAAAACTGGATGACATATACATATACAACATGTACACCTTGTCTCTTTTGTTAGCCACATTTCAGCTTAAGCAACGCCGAGGACGGCTTTGTTTTCAAGAAGGGGAGGATGATGAGGACATGACTACCTTGGATATGACCAAAAATATTGCATACATGTATATTTGTGAGGTGATTTCTAATGCAAACTATGCAATAATTTATTTATGTCATCCAAGACAAAAATACTTCACAAACTTTTGTGCCATGTCTAATTGCAGGTGTATGGGAGATTTGTACAATCCACATATGAACATAAGGGAAAAAGAGAAGTTTATGTGCTGTTCAAAAAGTCATCTCCCGTCACTTTTGGGCCAAGAGAAGATAGAGTCCAAGTCTCTCACATTCTGGATTCAGATTCGGACTGCACAGACATACCTGACTCAAAATGCCAAGAACTATTTCATACGGACTCCGAATTGGGTGATTCTTTTTTTGTTGGAAAGTAGATTTCGTGCTCTTTCTAACCCAATTGGTTTCACCTTCAAATTCATCCGGAGCGTTGAGTTGTCGTCGAAACAATCTGACGCTGTAGCAGAATCCGAGTCAAACTACAAGTCCAAAGGTGTTGCATCACCTCCACTTGGGCCCATCGGCCTTGTACGACCTAGGGTTAGTTTTAGGCTGCCTTGGGACGTCCTCCCACCTCCTTGGCCGCCACCCCTTGCTCCTATATAAGTAGATCCATCTAGTAGTTTTTTTGCTTGGGATTTGTTTAGTTAAAAGTTAGCCATTGCAACTTCGTGTACTTCGTTTGTGTCCAACGACCAGACCAAGACCGCTTTCGGATCCCCACCTCTATCAATACTTCATCTATATTCGCAATATTCAGATTGCATTATCATATTCTTGCTTGTTCTTCGATTGCGTGCAGGAATAGACCTTCGTGGTCAAGCTGATCGTGCTTTCATTATCGTCAGTAACCTCGGGAGATTGGTTTAGCGATTGCTAAGGCGCAACGTCGTGCACGTTTGTAGTCGGATCGTCAAAGTCGACTCCACGAAATCGATAGCTATCATCTCATCGAAAGATCGGGACACCCCCGCCTCTATCATACATGGTGCGCCATTAATGTCCATATCAGCTATAGCCCTTTTCCTAGTAGTGCCGGGTCGGTGTGTGCAGGGTCGGCACGAGCACCACCTCAGTCCTGGATGGTACTGGCCCGGCCCGGCCACGAGGCTGAACTGGACGTCTGACAAAGCTTTCGGCTGGTTCAGACGATGCAGAGTGCCCATAACTCTTCCCACGTGATGGTTAGTGCTATCAGGCCAGAGGCCTGCTCGGATCAAATATCCAAATCGTTAGTAGACTAGGGCTTGCCGTAACGAGTAGAGACTCACGAAAGATGTGACCCCGTCGCCCCATCTCGAGGACTTGCTGCAAGGGTTAAGAATGCCCGGCCGCGCCTCGTATTCATCACTCGGGCACCATACAGGCAACCTGTCTTCACACACACACAGGTACCCCTCAGGGTCGACCCGCCTAACCAGGTAACAGTGTAAAGTCCGAGTAGATGATTTTTCATATAAAAAACTTTTTCATCGGAGTTCGTCTGCAAAAGTTATTCCCATTTTACAAATTCTCGAGAGATTTTGCAAAAAAGTCGAAAATTCATGTTTGTAAATTTTGCTAACAACTAGACCACATATCACATGGGAATCTTATGTTCTTTTATTTTTTTGACATTTCTATCATTTTCTTTTAATTTTTTTGAAACTGAAAAGGCGGTCCACAGGGTGGGTGCATTTGGTGAATAAATTGTAAGACTCAGAAAGTTAGTAATGGCGCACCACGTAACAGGTGCGCCATTAGTAACCTTGGTTACTAATGGCGCACCTGTTACGTGGTGCGCCATTACTAGTTTTGCAAAAAAAATGTTTAGTAGTGGCACACCAGTGGATAGTGCGCCATTACTAGTTTAAACTAGTAATGGCGCACTGTACCTAGGTGCGCCATTACTAGTTTTGAAAAAACAAATTAAAAAAAAAATTTGTTAGTAGTGGCGCACAGAGTGTGTGGTGCGCCATTACTAGTTAAAACTAGTAATGGCGCACTGTGCCCTTGTGCGCCATTAATAGTTATGGAAAAAAAATTGCTAGTAATGGCGCACCGTATGTCTGGTGCGCCATTAGTAATGAGGACACTAATGGCGCACCTGTATCGGGTGCGCCACTGCTATATAGCAGTGGCGCACCACATACATGGTGCGCCATTAATGTCCATATCAGCTATAGCCCTTTTCCTAGTAGTGCCGGGTCGGTGTGTGCAGGGTCGGGATGAGCACCACCTTAGTCCTGGATGGTACTGGCCCGGCCCAGCCACGAGGCTGAACTGGACGTCTGACAAAGCTTTCGGCTGATTCATACGATGCAGAGTGCCCATAACTCTTCCCACGTGATGGTTAGTGCTATCAGGCCAGAGGCCTGCTCAGATTAAATATCCAAATCGTTAGTGGACTAGGGCTTGCGGTAACGAGCAGAGACTCACGAAAGATGTGACCCCGTCGCCCCGTCTCGAGGACTTGCTGCAAGGGTTAAGAATGCCCGGCCGCGCCTCGTATTCATCACTCGGGCACCATACAGGCAACCCATCTTCACATCACACACGGGTACCCCTCAGGGTTGACCCGCCTATCCAGGTAACAGTGTAAAGTCCGAGTAGATGATTTTTCATATAAAAAACTTTTTCATCGGAGTTCGTATGCAAAAGTTATGCCCATTTTACAAATTCTCGAGAGATTTTGCAAAAAAGTCGAAAATTCATGTTTGTAAATTTTGCTAACAACTAGACCACATATCACATGGGAATCTTATGTTCTTTTATTTTTTTGACATTTCAATCATTTTCTTTTAATTTTTTTGAAACTGAAAAGGCGGTCCACAGGGGGGTGCATTTGGTGAATAAATTGTAGGACTCAGAAAGTTAGTAATGGCGCAGCACGTAACAGGTGCGCCAATAGTAACCCTGGTTACTAATGGCGCACCTGTTACGTGGTGCGCCATTACTAGTTTTGCAAAAAAAATAAAAATAAAATGTTTAGTAGTGGCGCACCAGTGGATAGTGCGCCATTACTAGTTTGAACTAGTAATGGCGCACTGTACCTAGGTGCGCCATTACTAGTTTTGAAAAAAAAAAGTAAAAAAAAATTTTGTTAGTAGTGGCACACAGAGTGTGTGGTGCGCCATTACTAGTTAAAACTAGTAATGGCGCACTGTGCCCTGGTGCGCCATTAATAGTTTTGGAAAAAAAATTGCTAGTAATGGCGCACCGTGCGCCATTAGTAATGAGGACACTAATGGCGCACCTGTATCGGGTGCGCCACTGCTATATAGCAGTGGCGCACCACATACATGGTGCGCCATTAATGTCCATATCAGCTATAGCCCTTTTCCTAGTAGTGCCGGGTCGGTGTGTGCAGGGTCGGGACGAGCAGCACCTCAGCCCTGGATGGTACTGGCCCGGCCCAGCCACGAGGCTGAACTGGAGGTCTGACAAAGCTTTCGGCTGATTCATACGATGCAGAGTGCCCATATCTCTTCCCACGTCATGGTTAGTGCTATCAGGCCAGAGGCCTGCTCGGATCAAATATCCAAATCGTTAGTGGAGTAGGGCTTGCGGTCACGAGCAGAGACTCACGAAAGATGTGACCCCGTCGCCCCGTCTCGAGGACTTGCTGCAAGGGTTAAGAATGCCCGGCCGCGCCTCGTATTTATCACTCGGGCACCATACAGGCAGCCCGTCTTCACATCACACACGGGTACCCCTCAGGGTCGACCCGCCTATCCAGGTAACAGTGTAAAGTCCGAGTAGATGATTTTTCATATAAAAAACTTTTTCATCAGAGTTCGTATGCAAAAGTTATGCCCATTTTACAAATTCTCGAGAGATTTTGCAAAAAAGTCGAAACTTCATGTTTGTAAATTTTGCTAACAACTAGACCACATATCACATGGGAATCTTATTTTCTTTTATTTTCTTGACATTTCTATCATTTTCTTTTAATTTTTTTGAAACTGAAAAGGCGGTCCACATGGGGGGGGGGTGCATTTGGTGAATAAATTGTAAGACTCAGAAAGTTAGTAATGGCGCACCACGTAACAGGTGCGCCATTAGTAACCCTGGTTACTAATGGCGCACCTGTTACGTGGTGCGCCATTACTAGTTTTGCAAAAAAAATAAAAATGAAATGTTTAGTAGTGGCGCACCAGTGGATAGTGCGCCATTACTAGTTTGAACTAGTAATGGCGCACTGTACCCAGGTGCGCCATTACTAGTTTTGAAAAAAAAAGTAAAAAAAATTTTGTTAGTAGTGGCGCACAGAGTGTGTGGTGCGCCATTACTAGTTAAAACTAGTAATTGCGCACTGTGCCCTGGTCGCCATTAATAGTTTTGGAAAAACAAAAAAAATAAAATTTGCTAGTAATGGCGCACCGTGTGTCTGGTGCGCCATTAGTAATGAGGACACTAATGGAGCACCTGTATCGGGTGCGCCACTGCTATATAGCAGTGGCGCACCACATACATGGTGCGCCATTAATGTCCATATCAGCTATAGCCCTTTTCCTAGTAGTGCCGGGTCGGTGTGTGCAGGGTCGGGACGAGCACCTCCTTAGTCCTGGATGGTACTGGCCCGGCCCAGCCACGAGGCTGAACTGGACGTCTGACAAAGCTTTCGGTTGATTCATACGATGCAGAGTGCCCATAACTCTTCCCACGTGATGGTTAGTGCTATCATGCCAGAGGCCTGCTCAGATTAAATATCCAAATCGTTAGTGGACTAGGGCTTGCGGTAACGAGCAGAGACTCACGAAAGATGTGACCCTGTCGCCCCGTCTCGAGGACTTGCTGCAAGGGTTTAGAATGCCCGGCCGCGCCTCGTATTCCTCACTCGGGCACCATACAGGCAACCCATCTTCACATCACACACGGGTACCCCTCAGGGTTGACCCGCCTATCCAGGTAATAGTGTAAAGTCCGAGTAGATGATTTTTCATATAAAAAACTTTTTCATCGGAGTTCATATGCAAAAGTTATGCCCATTTTACAAATTCTCGAGAGATTTTGCAAAAAAGTCGAAAATTCATGTTTGTAAATTTTGCTAACAACTAGACCACATATCAGATGGGAATCTTATGTTCTTTTATTTTTTTGACATTTCTATCATTTTCTTTTAATTTTTTTGAAACTGAAAAGGCGGTCCACAGGGGGGGTGCATTTGGTGAATAAATTGTAAGACTCAGAAAGTTAGTAATAGCGCACCACGTAACAGGTGAGCCAATAGTAACACTGGTTACTAATGGCGCACCTGTTACGTGGTGCGCCATTACTAGTTTTGCCAAAAAAATAAAAATAAAATGTTTAGTAGTGGCGCACCAGTGGATAGTGCGCCATTACTAGTTTGAACTAGTAATGGCGCACTGTACCTAGGTGCGCCATTACTAGTTTTGAAAAAAAAAGTAAAAAAAATTTTTGTTAGTAGTGGCACACAGAGTGTGTGGTGCGCCATTACTAGTTAAAACTAGTAATGGCGCACTGTGCCCTGGTGCGCCATTAATAGTTTTGGAAAAAAAATTGCTAGTAATGGCGCACCGTGTGTCTGGTGCGCCATTAGTAATGAGGACACTAATGGCGCACCTGTATCGGGTGCGCCACTGCTATATAGCAGTGGCACACCACATACATGGTGCGCCATTAATGTCCATATCAGCTATAGCCCTTTTCCTAGTAGTGCCGGGTCGGTGTGTGCAGGGTCGGGACGAGCAGCACCTCAGCCCTGGATGGTACTGGCCCGGCCCAGCCACGAGGCTGAACTGGACGTCTGACAAAGCTTTCGGCTGATTCATATGATGCAGAGTGCCCATAACTCTTCCCACGTGATGGTTAGTGCTATTAGGACAGAGGCCTGCTCGGATCAAATATCCAAATCGTTAGTGGACTAGGGCTTGCGGTAATGAGCAGAGACTCACAAAAGATGTGACCCCGTCGCCCCGTCTCGAGGACTTCCTGCAAGGGTTAAGAATGCCCGGCCGCGCCTCGTATTTATCACTCGGGCACCATACAGGCAGCCCGTCTTCACATCACACATGGGTACCCCTCAGGGTCGACCCGCCTATCCAGGTAACAGTGTAAAGTCCGAGTAGATGATTTTTCATATAAAAAACTTTTTCATCAGAGTTCGTATGCAAAAGTTATGCCCATTTTACAAATTCTCGAGAGATTTTGCAAAAAAGTCGAAAATTCATGTTTGTAAATTTTGCTAACAACTAGACCACATATCACATGGGAATCTTATTTTCTTTTATTTTTTTGACATTTCTATCATTTTCTTTTAATTTTTTTGAAACTGAAAAGGCGGTCCACATGGGGGGGGGGTGCATTTGGTGAATAAATTGTAAGACTCTGAAAGTTAGTAATGGCGCACCACGTAACAGGTGCGCCATTAGTAACGATTACTAATGGCGCACCTGTTACGTGGTGCGCCATTACTAGTTTTGCAAAAAAAAATAAAAATGAAATGTTTAGTAGTGGCGCACCAGTGGATAGTGCGCCATTACTAGTTTGAACTAGTAATGGCGCACTGTACCCAGGTCCGCCATTACTAGTTTTGAAAAAAAAAAGTAAAAATTTTTTTGTTAGTAGTGGCGCACAGAGTGTGTGGTGCGCCATTACTAGTTAAAACTAGTAATGGCGCACTGTGCCCTGGTGCGCCATTAATAGTTTTGGAAAAACAAAAAAAATAAAATTTGCTTGTAATGGCGCACCGTGTGTCTGGTGCGCCATTAGTAATGAGGACACTAATGGCGCACCTGTATCGGGTGCGCCACTGCTATATAGCAGTGGCGCACCACATACATGGTGCGCCATTAATGTCCATATCAGCTATAGCCCTTTTCCTCGTAGTGCCGGGTCGGTGTGTGCAGGGTCGGGACGAGCACCACCTCAGTCCTAGATGGTACTGGCCCGGCCCGGCCACGAGGCTGAACTGGACGTCTGACAAAGCTTTCGGCTGATTCATACGATGCAGAGTGCCCATAACTCTTCCCACGTGATGGTTAGTGCTATCAGGCCAGAGGCCTGCTCGGATCAAATATCCAAATCGTTAGTGGACTAGGGCTTGCGGTAACGAGCAGAGACTCACGAAAGATGTGACCCCGTCGCCCCGTCTCGAGGACTTGCTGCAAGGGTTAAGAATGCCCGGCCGCGCCTCGTATTCATCACTCGGGCACCATACAGGCAACCTGTCTTCACATCACACACGGGTACCCCTCAGGGTCGACCCGCCTATCCAGGTAACAGTGTAAAGTCCGAGTAGATGATTTTTCATATAAAAAAAATTTTCATCAGAGTTTGTCTTCAAAAGTTATTCCCATTTTACAAATTCTCGAGAGATTTTGCAAAAAAGTCGAAAATTCATGTTTGTAAATTTTGCTAACAACTAGACCACATATCACATGGGAATCTTATGTTCTTTTATTTTTTTGACATTTCTATCATTTTATTTTAATTTTTTTGAAACTGAAAAGGCGGTCCACAGGGGGGGTGCATTTGGTGAATAAATTGTAAGACTCAGAAAGTTAGTAATGGCGCACCACGTAACAGGTGCGCCATTAGTAACCCTAGTTACTAATGGCGCACCTGTTACGTGGTGTGCCATTACTAGTTTTGTAAAAAAAAATGTTTAGTAGTGGCACACCTGTGGATAGTGCGCCATTACTAGTTTGAACTAGTAATGGCGCACTGTACCCAGGTGCGCCATTACTAGTTTTGAAAAAAAAAGTAAAAAAAAATTTGTTAGTAGTGGCGCATAGAGTGTGTGGTGCGCCATTACTAGTTAAAACTAGTAATGGCGCACTGTGCCCTGGTGCGCCATTAATAGTTTTGGAAAAAAATTGCTAGTAATGGCCCACCGTGTGTCTGGTGCGCCATTAGTAATGAGGACACTAATGGCGCACCTGTATCGGGTGCGCCACTGCTATATAGCAGTGGCGCACCACATACATGGTGCGCCATTAATGTCCATATCAGCTATAGCCCTTTTCCTAGTACTGCTGGGTCGGTGTGTGCAGGGTCGGGACGAGCACCACCTTAGTCCTGGATGGTACTGGCCCGGCCCAGCCACGAGGCTGAACTGGACGTCTGACAAAGCTTTCGGCTGATTCATACGATGCAGAGTGCCCATAACTCTTCCCACGTGATGGTTAGTGCTATTAGGCCAGAGGCCTGCTAGGATCAAATATCCAAATCGTTAGTGGACTAGGGCTTGCGGTAACGAGCAGAGACTCACAAAAGATGTGACCCCGTCGCCCCGTCTCGAGGACTTGCTGCAAGGGTTAAGAATGCCCGGCCGCGCCTCGTATTCATCACTCGGGCACCATACAGGCAACCCATCTTCACATCACACACGGGTACCCCTCAGGGTCGACCCGCCTATCCAGGTAACAGTGTAAAGTCCGAGTAGATGATTTTTCATATAAAAAACTTTTTCATCGGAGTTCGGATGCAAAAGTTACGCCCATTTTACAAATTCTCGAGAGATTTTGCAAAAAAGTCGAAAATTCATGTTTGTAAAATTTGCTAACAACTAGACCACATATCACATGGGAATCTTATGTTCTTTTATTTTTTTGACATTTCTATCATTTTCTTTTAATTTTTTTGAAACTGAACAGGCGGTCCACAGGGGGGGGTGCATTTGGTGAATAAATTGTAAGACTCAGAAAGTTAGTAATGGCGCACCACGTAACAGGTGCGCCTTTAGTATCCCTGGTTACTAATGGCGCACCTGTTACGTGGTGCGCCATTACTAGTTTTGCAAAAAAAATAAAAATAAAATGTTTAGTAGTGGCGCACCAGTGGATAGTGCGCCATTACTAGTTTGAACTAGTAATGGCGCACTGTACCCAGGTGCGCCATTACTAGTTTTGAAAAAAAAAGTAAAATTTTTTTGTTAGTAGTGGCACACAGAGTGTGTGGTGCGCCATTACTAGTTAAAACTAGTAATGGCGCACTGTGCCCTGGTGCGCCATTAATAGTTTTGGAAAAAAAATTGCTAGTAATGGTGCACCGTGTGTCTGGTGCGCCATTAGTAATGAGGACACTAATGGCGCACCTGTATCGGGTGCGCCACTGCTATATAGCAGTGGCGCACCACATACATGGTGCGCCATTAATGTGCATATCAGCTATAGCCCTTTTCCTAGTAGTGCCGGGTCGGTGTGTGCAGGGTCGGGACGAGCAGCACCTCAGTCCTGGATGGTACTGGCCCGGCCCAGCCACGAGGCTGAACTGGACGTCTGACAAAGCTTTCGGCTGATTCATACGATGCAGAGTGCCCATAACTCTTCCCACGTGATGGTTAGTGCTATCAGGCCAGAGGCCTGCTCGGATCAAATATCCAAATCGTTAGTGGACTAGGGCTTGCGGTAACGAGCAGAGACTCATGAAAGATGTGACCCCGTCACCCCGTCTCGAGGACTTGCTGCAAGGGTTAAGAATGCCCGGCCGCGCCTCGTATTCATCACTCGGGCACCATACAGGCAACCCGTCTTCACGTCACACACGGGTACCCCTCAGGGTCGACCCGCCTATCCAGGTAACAGTGTAAAGTCTGAGTAGATGATTTTTCATATAAAAAACTTTTTCATCAGAGTTCGTATGCAAAAGTTATGCCCATTTTACAAATTCTCGAGAGATTTTGCAGAAAAGTCGAAAATTCATGTTTGTAAATTTTGCTAACAACTAGACCACATATCACATGGGAATCTTATTTTCTTTTATTTTTTTGACATTTCTAACATTTTCTTTTATTTTTTTTGAAACCGAAAAGGCGGTCCACAGGGGGGGGTGCATTTGCTGAATAAATTGTAAGACTCAGAAAGTTAGTAATGGCGCACCACGTAACAGGTGCGCCATTAGTAACCCTGGTTACTAATGGCGCACCTGTTACGTGGTGCGCCATTAATAGTTTTGCAAAAAAATAAAAATAAAATGTTTAGTAGTGGCGCACCAGTCGATAGTGCGCCATTACTAGTTTGAACTAGTAATGGCGCACTGTACCCAGGTGCGCCATTACTAGTTTTGAAAAAAAAAGTAAAAAAAAATTTGTTAGTAGTGGCGCACAGAGTGTGTGGTGCGCCATTACTAGTTAAAACTAGTAATGGCGCACTGTGCCCTGGGGCGCCATTAATAGTTTTGGAAAAATAAAAAAAATAAAATTTGCTAGTAATGGCGCACCGTGTGTCTGGTGCGCCATTAGTAATGAGGACACTAATGGCGCACCTGTATCGGGTGCGCCACTGCTATATAGAAGTGGCGCACCACATACATGGTGCACCATTAATGTCCATATCAGCTATAGCCATTTTCCTAGTAGTGCCGGGTCGGTGTGTGCAGGATCGGGACGAGCACCACCTCAGTCCTAGATGGTACTGGCCCGGCCTGGCCACGAGGCTGAACTGGACGTCTGACAAAGCTTTCGGCTGATTCATACGATGCAGAGTGCCCATAACTCTTCCCACGTGATGGTTAGTGCTATCAGGCCAGAGCCCTGCTCGGATCAAATATCCAAATCGTTAGTGGACTAGGGCTTGCGGTAACGAGCAGAGACTCACGAAAGATGTGACCCCGTCGCCCCGTCTCGAGGACTTGCTGCAAGGGTTAAGAATGCCCGGCCGCGCCTCGTATTCATCACTCGGGCACCATACAGGCAACCCGTCTTCACATCACACACGGGTACCCCTCAGGGTCGACCCGCCTATCCAGGTAACAGTGTAAAGTCCGAGTAGATGATTTTTCATATAAAATTTTTTTTCATCAGAGTTCGTATGCAAAAGTTATGCCCATTTTACAAATTCTCGAGAGATTTTGCAAAAAAGTCGAAAATTCATGTTTGTAAATTTTGCTAACAACTAGACCACATATCACATGGGAATCTTATTTTCTTTTATTTTTTTGACATTTCTATCATTTTCTTTTTTTTTTTTTGAAACTGAAAAGGCGGTCCACAGCGGGGGGTGCATTTGGTGAATAAATTGTAAGACTCAGAAAGTTAGTAATGGCGTACCATGTAACAGGTGCGCCATTACTAGTTTTGCAAAAAAAATAAAAATAAAATGTTTAGTAGTGGCGCACCAGTGGATAGTGCGCCATTACTAGTTTGAACTAGTAATGGCGCACTGTACCCAGGTGCGCCATTACTAGTTTTAAAAAAAAGTAAAAAAAAATTTGTTAGTAGTGGCGCACAGAGTGTGTGGTGCGCCATTACTAGTTAAAACTAGTAATGGCGCACTGTGCCCTGGTGCGCCATTAATAGTTTTGGAAAAAAAAATTGCTAGTAATGGCGCACCGTGTGTCTGGTGCGCCATTAGTAATGAGGACACTAATGGCGCACCGGTATCGGGTGCGCCACTGCTATATAGCAGTGGCGCACCACATACATGGTGCGCCATTAATGTCCATATCAGCTATGGCCCTTTTCCTAGTAGTGCCGGGTCGGTGTGTGCAGGGTTGGGATGAGCACCACCTTAGTCCTGGATGGTACTGGCCCGGCCCGGCCACGAGGCTGAACTGGACGTCTGACAAAGCTTTCGGCTGATTCATACGATGCAGAGTGCCCATAACTCTTCCCACGTGATGGTTAGTGCTATCAGGCCAGAGGCCTGCTCGGATCAAATATCCAAATCGTTAGTGGACTAGGGCTTGCGGTAACGAGCAGAGACTCATGAAAGATGTGACCCCGTCACCCCGTCTCGAGGACTTGCTGCAAGGGTTAAGAATGCCCGGCCGCGCCTCGTATTCATCACTCGGGCACCATACAGGCAACCCATCTTCACATCACACACGGGTACCCCTCAGGGTCGACCCGCCTATCCAGGTAACAGTGTAAAGTCCGAGTAGATGATTTTTCATATAAAAAACTTTTTCATCGGAGTTCGTATGCAAAAGTTATGTCCATTTTACAAATTCTCAAGAGATTTTGCAAAAAAGTCGAAAATTCATGTTTGTAAATTTTGCTAACAACTAGACCACATATCACATGGGAATCTTATTTTCTTTTATTTTTTTGACATTTCTATCATTTTCTTTTATTTATTTTTAAACTGAAAAGGCGGTCCACCCGGGGGGTTGCATTTGGTGAATAAATTGTAAGACTCAGAAAGTTAGTAATGGCGCACCGCGTAACAGGTGCGCCATTAGTAACCCTGGTTACTAATGACGCACCTGTTACGTGGTGCGCCATTACTAGTTTTGCAAAAAAAAAATTGTTTAGTAGTGGCACACCAGTGGATAGTGCGCCATTACTAGTTTGAACTAGAAATGGCGCACTGTACCCAGGTGCGCCATTACTAGTTTTGAAAAAAAAAGTAAAAAAAAATTTGTTAGTAGTGGCGCACAGAGTGTGTGGTGCGCCATTACTAGTTAAAACTAGTAATGGCGCACTGTGCCCTGGTGCGCCATTAATAGTTTTGGAAAAAAATTGCTAGTAATGGCGCACCGTGTGTCTGGTGCTCCATTAGTAATGAGGACACTAATGGCGCACCTGTATCGGGTGCGCCACTGCTATATAGCAGTGGCGCACCACATACATGGTGCGCCATTAATGTCCATATCAGCTATAGCCCTTTTTCTAGTAGTGCCAGGTCGGTGTGTGCAGGGTCGGGACGAGCACCACCTCAGTCCTGGATGGTACTGGCCCGGCCCGGGCACGAGGCTGAACTGGACGTCTGACAAAGCTTTCGGCTGATTCATATGATGCAGAGTGCCCATAACTCTTCCCACGTGATGGTTTCTGCTATCAGGCCAGAGGCCTGCTCGGATCAGATATCCAAATCGTTAGTGGACTAGGGCTTGTGGTAACGAGCAGAGACCCACGAAAGATGTGACCCCATCGCCCCGTCTCGAGGACTTGCTGCATTTGGTGAATAAATTGTAAGACTCAGAAAGTTAGTAATGGCGCACCACGTAACAGGTGCGCCATTAGTAACCCTGGTTACTAATGGCGCACCTGTTACGTGGTGCGCCATTAATAGTTTTGCAAAAAAAATAAAAATGTTTAGTAGTGGCGCACCAGTGGATAGTGCGCCATTACTAGTTTGAACTAGTAATGGCACACTGTACCTAGGTGTGCCATTACTAGTTTTGAAAAAAAAAGTAAAAAAAATTTTGTTAGTAGTGGCGCACAGAGTGTGTGTTGCGCCATTACTAGTTAAAACTTGTAATGGCGCGCTGTGCCCTGGTGCACCATTAATAGTTTTGGAAAAATAAAAAAAATTGCTAGTAATGGCGCACCGTGTGTCTGGTGCGCCATTAGCAATGAGGACACTAATGGCGCACCTGTATCGGGTGCGCCACTGCTATATAGCAGTGGCACACCACATACATGGTGCGCCATTAATGTCCATATCAGCTATAGCCTTTTTCCTAGTAGTGCCGGGTCGGTGTGTGCAGGGTCGGGACGAGCACCACCTCAGTCCTGGATGGTACTGGCCCGGCCCGGCCACGAGGCTGAACTGGACGTCTGACAAAGCTTTCGGCTGATTCATACGATGCAGAGTGCCCATAACTCTTCCCACGTGATGGTTAGTGCTATCAGGCCAGAGGCCTACTCGGATCAGATATCCAAATCGTTAGTGGACTAGGGCTTGCGGTAACGAGCAGAGACTCACGAAAGATGTGACCCCGTCGCCCCGTCTCGAGGACTTGCTGCAAGGGTTAAGAATGCCCGGCCGCGCCTCGTATTCATCACTCGGGCACCATACATGAAACCCATCTTCACATCACACACGGGTACCCCTCAGGGTCGACCCGCCTATCCAGGTAATAGTGTAAAGTCCGAGTAGATGATTTTTCATATAAAAAACTTTTTCATCGGAGTTCGTATGCAAAAGTTATGCCCATTTTAGAAATTCTCGAGAGATTTTGCAAAAAAGTTGAAAATTCATGTTTGTAAATTTTGCTAACAACTAGACCACATATCACATGGGAATCTTATTTTCTTTTATTTTTTTGACATTCTATCATTTTCTTTTATTTTTTTTAAACTGATTTGAAAAAAAAAGTAAAAAAATTTTGTTAGTAGTGGCACACGAGTGTGGTGTGTGCGCATTACTAGTTAAACTAGTAATGGCGCACTGTGCCCTGTGCGCCATTAATAGTTTTGGAAAAAAAAATTGCTAGTAATGGCGCACCGTGTGTCTGGTGCCATTAGAATGAGGACCTAATGGCGCACCTGTATCGGGTGCGCCACTGCTATATAGCAGTGGCACACACTACAGGGTGCGCCATTATGTCCATACCAGCTATAGCCCTTTTCCTAGTAGTGCCGGTGGGTGTGTGCAGGGTCGGGACGAGCAGCACCTCATTCTCTGATGGTACGGCCCCATTCCCGCACCAGACTGGTTACTAATGGCGCACCTGTTACGTGGTGCGCCATTACTAGTTTTGCAAAAAAAATAAAAATAAAATGTTTAGTAGTGGCGCACCAGTGGATAGTGCGCCATTACTAGTTTGAACTAGTAATGGCACACTGTACCTAGGTGCGCCATTACTAGTTTTGAAAAAAAAAGTAAAAAAAAAATTTGTTAGTAGTGGCGCACAGAGTGTGTGTTGCGCCATTACTAGTTAAAACTAGTAATGGCGCACTGTGCCCTGGTGCACCATTAATAGTTTTGGAAAAATAAAAAAAAATTGCTAGTAATGGCGCACCATGTGTCTGGTGCGCCGTTAGTAATGAGGACACTAATGGCGCACCTGTATCGGGTGCGCCACTGCTATATAGCAGTGGCACACCACATACATGGTGCGCCATTAATGTCCATATCAGCTGTAGCCCTTTTCCTAGTAGTGCTGGGTCGGTGTGTGCAGGGTCGGGACGAGCACCACCTCAGTCCTGGATGGTACTGGCCCGGCCCGGCCACGAGGCTGAACTGGACGTCTGACAAAGCTTTCGGCTGATTCATACGATGCAGAGTGCCCATAACTCTTCCCACGTGATGGTTAGTGCTATCAGGCCAGAGGCCTACTCGGATCAAATATCCAAATCGTTAGTGGACTAGGGCTTGCGGTAACGAGCAGAGACTCACGAAAGATGTGACCCCGTCGCCCCGTCTCGAGGACTTGCTGCAACGGTTAAGAATGCCTGGCCGCGCCTCGTATTCATCACTCGGGCACCATACAGGCAACCCATCTTCACATCACACACGGGTACCCCTCAGGGTCGACCCGCCTATCCAGGTAACAGTGTAAAGTCCTAGTAGATGATTTTTCATATAAAAAACTTTTTCATCGGAGTTCGTATGCAAAAGTTATGCCCATTTTACAAATTCTCGAGAGATTTTGCAAAAAAGTCGAAAATTCATGTTTGTAAATTTTGCTAACAACTAGACCACATATCACATGGGAATGTTATTTTCTTTTATTTTTTTGACATTTCTATCATTTTCTTTTTTTTTTTAAACTGAAAAGGCGGTCCACGGGGGGGGTGCATTTGGTGAATAAATTGTAAGACTCAGAAAGTTAGTAATGGCGCACCACGTAACAGGTGCGCCATTAGTAACCCTGGTTACTAATGGCGCACCTGTTACGTGGTGCGCCATTACTAGTTTTGCAAAAAAAATAAAAATAAAATGTTTAGTAGTGGCACACCAGTGGATAGTGCGCCATTACTAGTTTGAACTAGTAATGGCACACTGTACCTAGGTGCGCCATTACTAGTTTTGAAAAAAAAAAGTAAAAAAAAATTTTGTTAGTAGTGGCGCACAGAGTGTGTGTTGCGCCATTACTAGTTAAAACTAGTAATGGCGCACTGTGCCCTGGTGCACCATTAATAGTTTTGGAAAAATAAAAAAAATTGCTAGTAATGGCGCACCGTGTGTCTAGTGCGCCATTAGTAATGAGGACACTAATGGCGCACCTGTATCGGGTGCGCCACTGCTATATAGCAGTGGCACACCACATACATGGTGCGCCATTAATGTCCATATCAGCTATAGCCCTTTTCCTAGTAGTGCCGGGTCGGTGTGTGCAGGGTCGGGACGAGCACCTCCTCCGTCCTGGATGGTACTGGCCCGGCCCGGCCATGAGGCTGAACTGGACGTCTGACAAAGCTTTCGGCTGATTCATACGATGCAGAGTGCCCATAACTCTTCCCACGTGATGGTTAGTGCTATCAGGCCAGAGGCCTACTCGGATCAAATATCCAAATCGTTAGTGGACTAGGCTTGCGGTAACGAGCAGAGACTCACGAAAGATGTGACCCCGTCGCCCCGTCTCGAGGACTTGCTGCAAGGGTTAAGAATGCCCGGCCGCGCCTCGTATTCATCACTCGGGCAGCATACAGGCAACCCATCTTCACATCACACACGGGTACCCCTCAGGGTCGACCCGCCTATCCAGGTAACAGTGTAAAGTCCGAGTAGATGATTTTTCATATAAAAAACTTTTTCATCGGAGTTCGTATGCAAAAGTTATGCCCATTTTACAAATTCTCGAGAGATTTTGCAAAAAAGTCGAAAATTCATGTTTATAAATTTTGCTAACAACTAGACCACATATCACATGGGAATCTTATTTTCTTTTATTTTTTTAACATTTCTATCATTTTCTTTTATTTTTTTTGAAACTGAAAAGGCGGTCCACAGGAGGGGGTGCATTTGGTGAATAAATTGTAAGACTCAGAAAGTTGGTTACTAATGGCGCACCTGTTACGTGGTGCGCCATTACTAGTTTTGCAAAAAAAAAATGTTTAGTAGTGGCGCACCAGTGGATAGTGCGCCATTACTAGTTTGAACAAGTAATGGCACACGGTACCTAGGTGCGCCATTACTAGTTTTGAAAAAAAAAGTAAAAAAATATTTTTTTAGTAGTGGCGCACAGAGTGTGTGTTGCGCCATTACTAGTTAAAACTAGTAATGGCGCACTGTGCCCTGGTGCGCCATTAATAGTATTAGAAAAATAAAAAAAATTGCTAGTAATGGCGCACTGTGTGTCTGGTGCGCCATTAGTAATGAGGACACTAATGGCGCACCTGTATCGAGTGCGCCACTGCTATATAGCAGTGGCACACCACATACATGGTGCGCCATTAATGTCCATATCAGCTATAGCCCTTTTCCTAGTAGTGTCGGGTCGGTGTGTGCAGGGTCGAGACGAGCACCACCTCAGTCCTGGATGGTACTGGCCCGGCCCGGCCACGAGGCTGAACTGGACGTCTGACAAAGCTTTCGGCTGATTCATACGATGCAGAGTGCCCATAACTCTTCCCACGTGATGGTTAGTGCTATCAAGCCAGAGGCCTGCTCAGATCAAATATCCAAATCGTTAGTGGACTAGGGCTTGCGGTAACGAGCAGATACTCACGAAAGATGTGACCCCGTCGCCCCGTCTCGAGGACTTGCTGCAAGGGTTAAGAATGCCCGGCCGCACCTCGTATTCATCACTCGGGCACCATACAGGCAACCCATCTTCACATCACACACGGGTACCCCTCAGGGTCGACCCGCCTATCCAGGTAACAGTGTAAAGTCCGAGTAGATAATTTTTCATATAAAAAACTTTTTCATCGGAGTTCGCATGCAAAAGATATGCCCATTTTACAAATTCTCGAGAGATTTTGCAAAAAAGTCGAAAATTCATGTTTATAAATTTTGCTAACAACTAGACCACATATCACATGGGAATCTTATTTTCTTTTATTTTTTTGACATTTCTATCATTTTCTTTTATTTATTTTTTGAAACTGAAAAGGCGGTCCACGGGGGGGGGGGTGCATTTGGTGGATAAATTGTAAGACTCAGAAAGTTAGTAATGGCGCACCACGTAACAGGTGCGCCATTAGTAACCCTGGTTACTAATGGCGCACCTGTTAAGTGGTGCGCCATTACTAGTTTTGCAAAAAAAATAAAAATAAAATGTTTAGTAGTGGCGCACCAGTGAATAGTGCGCCATTACTAGTTTGAACAAGTAATGGCACACTGTACCTAGGTGCGCCATTACTAGTTTTGAAAAAAAAAGTAAAAATAAATTTTGTTAGTAGTGGCGCACAGAGTGTGTGTTGCGCCATTACTAGTTAAAACTAGTAATGGCGCACTGTGCCCTGGTGTGCCATTAATAGTATTGGAAAAATAAAAAAAATTGCTAGTAATGGCGCACTGTGTGTCTGGTGCGCCATTAGTAATGAGGACACTATTGGCGCACCTGTATCGGGTGCGCCACTGCTATATAGCAGTGGCACACCACATACATGGTGCGCCATTAATGTCCATATCAGCTATAGCCCTTTTCCTTGTAGTGCCGGGTCGGTGTGTGCAGGGTCGGGACGAGCACCACCTCAGTCCTGGATGGTACTGGCCCGGCCCGGCCACGAGGCTGAACTGGACGTCTTACAAAGCTTTCGGCTGATTCATACGATGCAGAGTGCCCATAACTCTTCCCACGTGATGGTTAGTGCTATCAGGCCAGAGGCCTGCTCGGATCAAATATCCAAATCGTTAGTGGACTAGGGCTTGCGGTAACGAGCAGAGACTCACGAAAGATGTGACCCCATCGCCCCGTCTCGAGGACTTGCTGCAAGGGTTAAGAATGCCCGGCCGCGCCTCGTATTCATCACTCGGGCACCATACAGGCAACCCGTCTTCACATCACACACGGGTACCCCTCAGGGTCGACCCGCCTATCCAGGTAACAGTGTAAAGTCTGAGTAGATGATTTTTCATATAAAAAACTTTTTCATCGGAGTTCGTATGCAAAAGTTATGCCCATTTTACAAATTCTCGAGAGATTTTGCAAAAAAGTCGAAAATTCATGTTTGTAAATTTTGCTAACAACTAGACCACATATCACATGGGAATCTTATTTTCTTTTATTTTTTTGACATTTCTATCATTTTCTTTTATTTATTTTTAAACTGAAAAGGCGGTCCACGGGGGGGTGGGGGGGGTGCATTTGGTGAATAAATTGTAAGACTCAGAAAGTTAGTAATGGCGCACCACGTAACAGATGCGCCATTAGTAACCCCTGGTTACTAATGGCGAACCTGTTACGTGGTGCGCCATTACTAGTTTTGCAAAAAAAATAAAAATAAAAAGTTTAGTAGTGGCGCACCAGTGGATAGTGCGCCATTACTAGTTTGAACTAGTAATGGCGCACTGTACCCAGGTGCGCCATTACTAGTTTTGAAAAAAAAGTAAAAAAAAATTTGTTAGTAGTGGCGCACAGAGTGTGTGGTGCGCCTTTACTAGTTAAAACTATTAATGGCGCACTGTGCCCTGGTGCGCCATTAATAGTTTTGGAAAAAAAATTTGCTAGTAATGGCGCACCGTGTGTCTGGTGCGCCATTAGTAATGAGGACACTAATGGCGCACATGTATCGTGTGCGCCACTGCTATATAGCAGTGGCGCACCACATACATGGTGCGCCATTAATGTCCATATCAGCTATAGCCCTTTTCCTAGTAGTGCCGGGTCGGTGTGTGCAGGGTCGGGACGAGCACCACCTCAGTCCTGGATGGTACTGGCCCGGCCCGGCCACGAGTCTGAACTGGACGTCTGACAAAGCTTTCGGCTGATTCATATGATGCAGAGTGCCCATAACTCTTCCCACGTGATGGTTAGTGCTATCAGGCCAGAGGCCTGCTCGGATCAAATATCCAAATCGTTAGGGGACTAGGGCTTGCGGTAACGAGCAGAGACTCACGAAAGATGTGACACCGTCGCCCCGTCTCGAGGACTTGCTAAAAGGGTTAAGAATGCCCGGCCGCGCCTCGTATTCATCACTCGGGCACCATACAGGCAACCCGTCTTCACATCACACACGGGTACCCCTCAGGGTCGACCCGCCTATCCAGGTAACAGTGTAAAATCCGAGTAGATGATTTTTCATATAAAAAACTTTTTCATCGGAGTTCGTAAGCAAAAGTTATTCCCATTTTACAAATTCTCGAGAGATTTTGCAAAAAAGTTGAAAATTCATGTTTGTAAATTTTGCTAACAACTAGACAACATATCACATGGGAATCTTATTTTCTTTTATTTTTTCTGACATTTCGATCATTTTCTTTTATTTTTTTTTAAACTAAAAAGGCGGTCCACGGGAGGGGGGGGTGCATTTGGTGAATAAATTGTAAGACTCAGAAAGTTAGTAATGGCGCACCATGTAACAGGTGCGCCATTAGTAACCCTGGTTACTAATGGCGCACCTGTTACGTGGTGCGCCATTACTAGTTTTGCAAAAAAATAAAAATAAATGTTTAATAGTGGCGCACCAGTGGATAGTGCGCCATTACTAGTTTGAACTAGTAATGGCGCACTGTACCCAGGTGCGCCATTACTAGTTTTGAAAAAAAAAGTAAAAAAAAAATTTGTTAGTAGTGGCGCAAAGAGTGTGTGGTGCGCCATTACTAGTTAAAACTAGTAATGGCGCATTGTGCCCTGGTGCGCCATTAATAGTTTCGGAAAAAAAAATTGCTAGTAATGGCGCACCGTGTGTCTGGTGCGCCATTAGAAATGAGGACACTAATGGCGCACCTGTATTGGGTGCGCCACTGCTATGTAGCAGTGGCGCACCACATACATGGTGCGCCATTAATGTCCATATCAGCTATAGCCCTTTTCCTAGTAGTGCCGGGTCGGTGTGTGCAGGGTCGGGACGAGCACCACCTCAGTCCTGGATGGTACTGGCACGGCCCGGCCACGAGGCTGAACTGGACGTCTGACAAAGCTTTCGGCTGATTCATACGATGCAGAGTGCCCATAACTCTTCCCACGTGATGGTTAGTGCTATCAGGCCAGAGGCCTGCTCGGATCAAATATCCAAATCATTAGTGGACTAGGGCTTGCGGTAACGAGCAGAGACTCACGAAAGATGTGACCCCGTCGCCCCGTCTCGAGGACTTGCTGCAAGGGTTAATAATGCCCGGCCGCGCCTCGTATTCATCACTCGGGCACCATACAGGCAACCCGTCTTCACATCACACACGGGTACCCCTCAGGGTCGACCCGCCTATCCAGGTAACAGTGTAAAGTCCGAGTAGATGATATTTCATATAAAAAACTTTTTCATCGGAGTTCGTATGCAAAAGTTATGCCCATTTTACAAATTCTCGAGAGATTTTATAAAAAAGTCGAAAATTCATGTTTGTAAATTTTGCTAACAACTAGACCACATATCACAAGGGAATCTTATTTTCTTTTATTTTTTTGACATTTCTATCATTTTCTTTTATTTTTTTTAAACTGAAAAGGCGGTCCACGGGGGGGGGGGGGGGGGAGGGGGGGCAGGTGAAATAAATTGTAGAATCAGCAGAAAGTTAGTAATGGCGCACCACGTAACAGGTGCGCCATTAGTAACCCTGGTTACTAATGGCGCACCTGTTACGTGGTCCGCCATTACTAGTTTTGCAAAAAAAATAAAAATAAAATGTTTAGTAGTGGCGCACCTGTGGATAGTGCGCCATTACTAGTTTGAACTAGTAATGGCGCACTGTACCCTGGTGCGCCATTACTAGTTTTGAAAAAAAAGTAAAAAAAAAATTTGTTAGTGGTGGCGCATAGAGTGTGTGGTGCGCCATTACTAGTTAAAACTAGTAATGGCGCACTGTGCCCTGGTGCGCCATTAATAGTTTTGAAAAATAATATAAAATAAAATTTGCTAGTAATGGCGCACCGTGTGTCTGGTGCGCCATTAGTAATGAGGACACTAATGGCGCACCTGTATCGGGTGCGCAGCAGTGGCGCACCACATACATGGTGCGCCATTAATGTCCATATCAGCTATAGCCCTTTTCTTAGTAGTGCCGGATCGTTGTGTGCTGGGTCGGGACGAGCACCACCTCAGTCCTGGATGGTACTGGCCCGGCCCGGCCACGAGGCTGAACTGGACGTCTGACAAAGCTTTCGGCTGATTCATACGATGCAGAGTGCCCATAACTCTTCCCACATGAAGGTTAGTGCTATCAGGCCAGAGGCCTGCTCGGATCAAATATCCAAATCGTTAGTGGACTAGGGCTTGCGGTAAGTAGCAGAGACTCACGAAAGATGTGACCCCGTCGCCCCGTCTCGAGGACTTGCTGCAAGGGTTAAGAATGCCCGGCCACGCCTCGTATTCATCACTTGGGCACCATACAGGCAACCCGTCTTCACATCACACACGGGTTCCCCTCAGGGTCGACCAGCCTATCCAGGTAACAGTGTAAAGTCCGAGTGGATGATTTTTCATATAAAAAACTTTTTCATCGGAGTTCGTATGCAAAAGTTATGCCCATTTTACAAATTCTCGAGAGATTTTGCAAAAAAGTCAAAAATTCATGTTTGTAAATTTTGCTAACAACTAGACCACATATCACATGGGAATCTTACTTTCTTTTATTTTTTTGACATTTCTATCATTTTCTTTTTTTTTTTTAAACTGAAAAGCCGGTCCACGGGAGGGGGGGGGGTGCATTTGGTGAATAAATTGTAAGACTCAGAAAGTTAGTAATGGCGCACCACGTAACAGGTGCGCCATTAGTAACCCTGGTTACTAATGGCGCACTTGTTACGTGGTGCGCCATTACTAGTTTTGCAAAAAAATAAAAAATAAAATGTTTAGTAGTGGCGCACCAGTGGATAGTGCGCCATTACTAGTTTGAACTAGTAATGGCACACTGTACCCAGGTGCGCCATTACTAGTTTTGAAAAAAAAAGTAAAAAAAAATTGTTAGTAGTGGCGCACAGAGTGTGTGGTGCGCCATTACTAGTTAAAACTAGTAATGGCGCACTGTGCCCTGGTGCGCCATTAATAGTTTTGGAAAAAAAATTGCTAGTAATGGCGCACCGTGTGTCTGGTGCGCCATTAGTAATGAGGACACTAATGGCGCACCTGTATCGCGTGCGCCACTGCTATATAGCAGTGGCGCACCACATACATGGTGCGCCATTAATGTCCATATCAGCTATAGCCCTTTTCCTAGTAGTGCCAGGTCGGGCTGTGCAGGGTTAGGTCGAGCACCACCTCAGTCCTGGATGGTACTGGCCCGGCCCGGCCACGAGGCTGAACTGGACGTCTGACAAAGCTTTCGGCTGATTCATACGATGCAGAGTGCCCATAACTCTTCCCACGTGATGGTTAGTGCTATCAGGCCAGAGGCCTGCTCGGATCAAATATCCAAATCGTTAGTGGACTAGGGCTTGCGGTAACGAGCAGAGACTCACGAAAGATGTGACCCCGTCGCCCCGTCTCGAGGACTTGCTGCAAGGGTTAAAAATGCCCGGCCGCGCCTCGTATTCATCACTCGGGCACCATACAGGCAACCCGTCTTCACATCACACACGGGTACCCCTCAGGGTCGACCCGCCTATCCAGGTAACAGTGTAATGTCCGAGTAGATGATTTTTCATATAAAAAACTTTTTCATCGGAGTTCGTATGCAAAAGTTATGCCCATTTTACAAATTCTCGAGAGATTTTGCAAAAAAGTCAAAAATTCATGTTTGTAAATTTTGCTAACAACTAGACCACATATCACATGGGAATCTTATTTTCTTTTATTTTTTTGACATTTCTATCATTTTCTTTTATTTTATTTTTAACTGAAAAGGCCGTCCACAGGGGGGGTGCATTTGGTGAATAAATTGTAAGACCCAGAAAGTTAGTAATGGCGCACCTATTACGTGGTGCGCCATTACTAGTTTTGCAACAAAAAAAATGTTTAGTAGTGGCGCACTGTACCCAGGTGCGCCATTACTAGTTTTGAAAAAAAAAGTAAAAAAAAATTTGTTAGTAGTGGCGCACAGAGTGTGTGGTGCGCCATTACTAGTTAAAACTAGTAATGGCGCACTGTGCCCTGGTGCGCCATTAATAGTTTTGGGAAAAAAATTGCTAGTAATGGCGCACCGTGTGTCTGGTGCGCCATTAGTAATGAGGACACTAATGGCGCACCTGTATCGCGTGCGCCACTGCTATATTGCAGTGGCGCACCACATACATGGTGCGCCATTAATGTCCATATCAGCTATAGCCCTTTTCGTAGTAGTGCCGGGTCGGTGTGTGCAGGGTCGGGACGAGCACCACCTCAGTCCTAGATGGTACTGGCCCGGCCCGGCCACGAGGCTGAACTGGACGTCTGACAAAGCTTTCGGCTGATTCATACGATGCAGAGTGCCCATAACTCTTCCCACGTGATGGTTAGTGCTATCAGGCCAGAGGCCTGCTCGGATCAAATATCCAAATCGTTAGTGGACTAGGGCTTGCGGTAACGAGCAGAGACTCACAAAAGATGTGACCCCGTCTCCCCGTCCCGAGGACTTGCTGCAAGGGTTAAGAATGCCCGGCCGCGCCTCGTATTCATCACTCAGGCACCATACAGGCAACCCGTCTTCACATCACACACGAGTACCCCTCAGGGTCGACCCGCCTATCCAGGTAACAGTGTAAAGTCCGAGTAGATGATTTTTCATATAAAAAACTCTTTCATCGGAGTTCGTATGCAAAAGTTATGCCCATTTTACAAATTCTCGAGAGATTTTGCAAAAAAGTCAAAAATTCATGTTTGTAAATTTTGCTAACAACTAGACCACATATCACATGGGAATCTTATTTTCTTTTATTTTTTGACATTTCTATCATTTTCTTTTATCTTTTTTGAAACTGAAAAGGCGGTCCACAGGGGGGGTGCATTTGGTGAATAAATTGTAAGACTCAGAAAGTTAGTAATGGCGCACCACGTAACAGGTGCGCCATTAGTAACCCTACTTACTAATGGCGCACCTTTTACGTGGTGCGCCATTACTAGTTTTGCAAAAAAAAATGTTTAGTAGTGGCGCACCATTGCATAGTGCGCCATTACTAGTTTGAACTAGTAATGGCGCACTGTACCCAGGTGCGCCATTACTAGTTTTGAAAAAAAAAAGTAAAAAAAATATTTGTTAGTAGTGGCTCACAGAGTGTGTGGTGCGCCATTACTAGTTAAAACTAGTAATGGCGCACTGTGCCCTGGTGCGCCATTAATAGTTTTGGAAAAATAAAAAAAATTGCTAGTAATGGCGCACCTGTATCGGGTGCGCCACTGCTATATAGCAGTGGCGCACCACATACATGGTGCGCCATTAATGTCCATATCAGCTATAGCCCTTTTCCTAGTAGTGCCGGGTCGGTGTGTGCAGGGTCGGGACGAGCACCACCTCAGTCCTGGATGGTACTGGCCCGGCCTGGCCACGAGGCTGAACTGGACTTCTGACAAAGCTTTTGGCTGATTCATACGATGCAGAGTGCCCATAACTCTTCCCACGTGATGGTTAGTGCTATCAGGCCAGAGGCCTGCTCGGATCAAATATCCAAATTGTTAGTGGACTAGGGCTTGCGGTAACAAGTAGAGAGTCACGAAAGATGTGACCCCGTCGCCCCGTCTCGAGGACTTGCTGCAAGGGTTAAGAATGCCCGGCCGCCCCTCGTATTCATCACTCGGGCACCATACAGGCAACCCGTCTTCACATCACACACGGGTACCCCTCAGGGTCGACCCGCCTATCCAGGTAACAGTGTAAAGTCCGAGTAGATGATTTTTCATATAAAAAACTTTTTCATCGGAGTTCGTATGCAAAAGTTATGCCCATTTTACAAATTCTCGAGAGATTTTGCAAAAAAAGTCAAAAATTCATGTTTGTAAATTTTGCTAACAACTAGACCACATATCATATGGGAATCTTATTTTCTTTTATTTTTTTGACATTTCTATCATTTTCTTTTATTTTTTTTAAACTAAAAAGGCGGTCCACGGGAGGGGGGTGCATTTGGTGAATAAATTGTACGACTCAGAAAGTTAGTAATGGCGCACCACGTAACAGGTGCGCCATTAGTAACCCTGGTTACTAATGGCGCACCTGTTACGAGGTGCGCCATTACTAGTTTTGCAAAAAAATAAAAATAAAATGTTTAGTAGTGGTGCACCAGTGGATAGTGCGCCATTACTAGTTTGAACTAGTAATGGCGCACTGTACCCAGGTGCGCCATTACTAGTTTTGAAAAAAAAAAGTAAAAAAAAAAATTTGTTAGTAGTGGCGCACAGAGTGTGTGGTGCGCCATTACTATTTAAAACTAGTAATGGCGCACTGTGCCCTGGTGCGCCATTAATAGTTTTGGAAAAATAAAAAAAATAAAATTTGCTAGTAATGGCGCACCGTGTGTCTGGTGCGCCATTAGTAATGAGGACACTAATGGCGCACCTGTATCGGGTGCGCCACTGCTATATAGCAGTGGCACACCACATACATGGTGCGCCATTAATGTCCATATCAGCTATAGACCTTTTCCTAGTAGTGCCGGGTCGGTGTGTGCAGGGCCGGGACAAGCACCACCTCAGTCTTGGATGGTACTGGCCCGGCCCGGCCACGAGGCTGAACTGGACGTCTGACAAAGCTTTCGGCTGATTCATACGATGCAGAGTGCCCATAACTCTTCCCACATTATGGTTAGTGCTATCAGGCCAGAGGCCTGCTCGGATCAAATATCCAAATCGTTAGTGGACTAGGGCTTGCGGTAACGAGCAGACACTCACGAAAGATGTGACCCCGTCGCCCCGTCTCGAGGACTTGCCGCAAGGGTTAAGAATGCCCGACCGTGCCTCGTATTCATCACTCGGGCACCATACAGGCAACCCGTCTTCACATCACACACGGGTACCCCTCAGGGTCGACCCGCCTATCCAGGTAACAGTGTAAAGTCCGAGTAGATGATTTTTCATACAAAAAACTTTTTCATCGGAGTTCGTATGCAAAAGTTATGCCCATTTTACAAATTCTCGAGAGATTTTGCAAAAAAGTCGAAAATTCATGTTTGTAAATTTTGCTAACAACTAGACCACATATCACATGGGAATCTTATTTTTTTGACATTTCTATCATTTTCTTTTATTTTTTTTGAAACTGAAAAGGCTGTCCACGGGAGGGGGTGCATTTGGGGAATAAATTGTAAGACTCAGAAAGTTAGTAATGGCGCACCACGTAACAGGTGCGCCATTAGTAACCTTGGTTACTAATGACACACTTGTTACGTGGTGCGCCATTACTAGTTTTGCAAAAAAAAAAATTGTTTAGTAGTGGCGCACCAGTGGATAGTGCGCCATTACTAGTTTGAACTAGTAATGGCGCACTGTACCCAGCTGCGCCATTACTAGTTTTGAAAAAAAAAGTAAAAAAAAAATTTGTTAGTAGTGGCGCACAGAGTGTGTGGTGCGCCATTACTAGTTAAAACTAGTAATGGCGCACTGTGCCCTGGTGCGCCATTAATAGTTTTGCAAAAAAAAATTTGCTAGTAATGGCGCACCATGTGTCTAGTGCGCCATTAGTAATGAGGACACTAATGGCGCACCTGTATCGGGTGCGCCACTGCTATATAGCAGTGGCGCACCACATACATGGTGCGCCATTAATGTCCATATCAGCTATAGCCCTTTTCCTAGTAGTGCCGGGTTGGCGTGTGCAGGGTCGGGACGAGCACCACCTCAGTCCTGGATGGTACTGGCCCGGCCTGGCCACGAGGCTGAACTGGACGTCTGACAAAGCTTTCGGCTGATTCATACGATGCAGAGTGCCCATAACTCTTCCCACGTGATGGTTAGTGCTATCAGGCCAGAGGCCTGCTCGGATCAAATATCCAAATCGTTAGTGGACTAGGGCTTGCGGTAACGAGCAGAGACTCACGAAAGATGTGACCCCGTCGCACCGTCTCGAGGACTTGCCGCAAGGGTTAAGAATTCCCGGCCGCGCCTCGTATTTATCACTCGGGCACCATACAGGCAACCCGTCTTCATATCACAAACGGTACCCCTCAGGGTCGACCTGCCTATCCAGTTAACAGTGTAAAGTCCGAGTAGATGATTTTTCATATAAAAAACATTTTCATCGGAGTTCGTATGCAAAAGTTATGCCCATTTTACAAATTCTCGAGAGATTTAGCAAGAAAGTCGAAAATTCATGTTTGTAAATTTTGCTAACAACTAGCCACATATCACATGGGAATCTTATTTTCTTTTATTTTTTTGACATTTCTATCATTTTCTTTTATTTTTTCTGAAACTGAAAAGGCGGTACACAGGGGGGGGTGCATTTGGTGAATAAATTGTAAGACTCAGAAAGTTAGTAATGGCGCACCACGTAACAGGTGGCCATTAGTAACCCTGGTTACTAATGGCGCACCTGTTACGTGGTGCGCCCTTACTTGTTTTCAAAAAAAATAAAAATAAAATGTTTAGTAGTGGCGCACCAGTGGATAGTGCGCCATTACTAGTTTGAACTAGTAATGGCGCACTGTACCCAGGTGCGCCATTACTAGTTTTGAAAAAAAAAGTAAAAAAAAATTTGTTTGTAGTGGCGCACAGAGTTTGTGGTGCGCCATTAATAGTTGTGGAAAAAAAATTTGCTAGTAATGGCGCACCGTATGTCTGGTGCGCCATTAGTAATGAGGACACTAATGGCGCACCTGTATCCGGTGCGCCACTGCTGTATAGCAGTGGCGCACCACATACATGGTGCGCCATTAATGTCCATATCAGCTATAGCCCTTTTCCTAGTAGTGCCGGGTCGGTGTGTGCAGGGTCGGGACAAGCACCACCTCAGTCCTGGATGGTACTGTGCCCTGGTGCGTCATTAATAGTTTTGGAAAAAAATTTGCTAGTAATGGCGCACCGTGTGTCTGGTGCGCCATTAGTAATGAGGACACTAAAGGCGCACCTGTATTGGGTGCGCCACTGCTATATAGCAGTGGCGCCCCACATACATGGTGCGCCATTAATGTCCATATCAGCTATAGCCCTTTTCCTAGTAGTGCCGGGTCGGTGTGTGCAGGGTCGGGACGAGCACCACCTCAGTCCTGGATGGTACTGGCCCGGCTCGGCCACGAGGCTGAACTGGACGTCTGACAAAGCTTTCGGCTGATTCATACGATGCAGAGTGCCCATAACTCTTCCCACGTGATGGTTAGTGCTATCAGGCCAGACGCCTGCTCGGATCAAATTTCCAAATCGTTAGTGGACTAGGGCTTGCGGTAACGAGCAGAGACTCACGAAAGATGTGACCCCGTCGCCCCGTCTCGAGGACTTGCTGCAAGGGTTAAGAATGCCCGGCCGCGCCTCGTATTCATCACTCGGGCAGCATACAGGCAACCCATCTTCACATCACATACGTGTACCCCTCAGGGTCGACCCGCCTATCCAGGTAACAGTGTAAAGTCCGAGTAGATGATTTTTCATATAAAAAACTTTTTCATCGGAGTTCGTATGCAAAAGTTATGCCCATTTTACAAATTCTCGAGAGATTTTGCAAAAAGCTCGAAAATTCATGTTTGTAAATTTTGCTAACAACTAGACCACATATCACATGGGAATCTTATTTTCTTTTATTTTTTTGACATTTCTATCATTTTATTTTATTTTATTTTAAACTGAAAAGGCGGTCCACGAGGGGGGGGGGTGCATTTGGTGAATAAATTGTAAGACTCAGAAAGTTAGTAATGGCGCACCACGTAACAGGTGCGCCATTAGTAACCCTGGTTACTAATGGCGCACCTGTTACGTGGTGCGCCATTACTAGTTTTGCAAAAAAAATAAAAAAAATGTTTAGTAGTGGCGCACCAGTGGATAGTGCGCCATTACTAGTTTGAACTAGTAAAGGCGCACTGTACCCAGGTGCGCCATTACTAGTTTTGAAAAAAAAAGTAAAAAAAAATTTGTTTGTAGTGGCGCACAGAGTGTGTGGTGCGCCATTAATAGTTTTGGAAAAAAAAAATTTGC
Organism: Thinopyrum elongatum; assembly: GCA_011799875.1. Lineage (NCBI taxonomy): Eukaryota > Viridiplantae > Streptophyta > Magnoliopsida > Poales > Poaceae > Thinopyrum > Thinopyrum elongatum. The sequence continues at coordinate 395,506,232 of CM022301.1, read as the reverse complement.
TAGTAATGGCGCACCGTGTGTCTGGTGCGCCATTAGTAATGAGGACACTAATGGCGCACCTGTATCGGGTGCGCCACTGCTATATAGCAGTGGCGCACCACATATATGGTGCGCCATTAATGTTTATATCAGCTATAGCCCTTTTCCTAGTAGTGCCGGGTCGGTGTGTGCACGGTCGGGACGAGCACCACCTCAGTCCTGGATGGTACTGGCCCGGCCCGGCCACGAGGCTGAACTGGACGTCTGACAAAGCTTTCGGCTGATTCATACGATGCAGAGTGCCCATAACTCTTCCCATGTGATGGTTAGTGCTATCAGGCCAGAGGCCTGCTCGGATCAAATATCCAAATTGTTAGTGGACTAGGGCTTGCGGTAACGAGCAGAGACTCACGAAAGTGTGACCCCGTCGCCCCGTCTCGAGGACTTGCCGCAAGGGTTAAGAGTGCCCGGCCGCGCCTCGTATTCATCACTCGGGCACCATACAGGCAACCCGTCTTCATATCACAAACGGTACCCCTCAGGGTCGACCTGCCTATCCAGGTAACAGTGTAAAGTCCGAGTAGATGATTTTTCATATAAAAAACATTTTCATCGGAGTTCGTATGCAAAAGTTATGCCCATTTTACAAATTCTCGAGAGATTTTGCAAGAAAGTCGAAAATTCATGTTTGTAAATTTTGCTAACAACTAGACCACATATCACACGGGAATCTTATTTTCTTTTATTTTTTTGACATTTCTATCATTTTCTTTTTTTTTTTTTTAAACTAAAAAGGCGGTCCACGGGGGGGGGGGGTGCATTTGGTGAATAAATTGTAAGACTCAGAAAGTTAGTAATGGCGCACAACGTAACAGGTGCGCCATTAGTAACCCTGGTTACTAATGGCGCACCTGTTACGTGGTGCGTCATTACTTGTTTTCAAAAAAAATAAAAAAAAATGTTTAGTAGTGGCGCACCAGTGGATAGTGCGCCATTACTAGTTTGAACTAGTAATGGCGCACTGTACCTAGGTGCGCCATTTCTAGTTTTGAAAAAAAATTAAAAAAAAAATTGGTTAGTAGTGGCGCACAGAGTGTGTGGTGCGCCCTTACTAGTTAAAACTTGTAATAGCGCACTGTGCCCTGGTGCGCCATTAATAGTTTTGGAAAAATAAAATTTGCTAGTAATGGCGCACCGTGTGTCTGGTGCGCCATTAGTAATGAGGACACTAATGGCGAACCTGTATCGGGTGCGCCACTACTATATAGCAGTGGCGCACCACATACATGGTGCGCCATTAATGCCCATATCAGCTATATCCCTTTTCCTAGTAGTGCCGGGTCGGTGTGTGCAAGGTCGGGACGAGCACCACCTCAGTCCTGGATGGTACTGGCCCGGCCCGGGCACAAGGCTGAACTGGACGTCTGACAAAGCTTTCGGCTGATTCATACGATGCAGAGTTCCCATAACTCTTCCCACGTGATGGTTAGTGCTATCAGGCCAGAGGCCTGCTCGGATCAAATATCCAAATCGTTAGTGGACTAGGGCTTGCGGTAACGAGCAGAGACTCATGAAAGATGTGACCCCGTCGCCCCGTCTCGAGGACTTGCTGCAAGGGTTAAGAATGCCCGGTTGTGCCTCGTATTCATCCGTCGGGCACCATACAGGCAACCCGTCTTCACATCACACACGGGTACCCCTCAGGGTCGACACTCCTATCCAGGTAACAGTGTAAAGTCCGAGTAGATGATTTTTCAAATAAAAAACTTTTTCATCGGAGTTCGTATGCAAAAGTTGTGCCCATTTTACAAATTCTCGAGAGATTTTGCAAAAAAGTCAAAAATTCATGTTTCTAAATTTTGCTAACAACAAGACCACATATCACATGGGAATCTTATTTTCTTTTATTTTTTTGACATTTCTATCATTTTCTTTTATTTTTTTTGAAACTGAAAAGGCGGTCCACGGGGGGGGGAGGGGGGGGCTTGCATTTGGTGAAAAATTGTAAGGACTCAGAAAAGTTAGTAATGGCGCACCACGTAAAAGGTGCGCCATTAGTAACCCTGGTTACTAATGGCGCACCTGTTACGTGGTGCGCCATTACTAGTTTTGCAAAAAAAATAAAAAAAAATGTTTAGTAGTGGCGCACCAGTGGATAGTGCGCCATTACTAGTTTGAACTAGTAATGGCGCACTGCGCCATTACTAGTTTTGAAAAAAAAAGTAAAAAAAAAATTTGTTAGTAGTGGCGCACAGAGTGTGTGGTGCGCCATTACTAGTTAAAACTAGTAATGGCGCACTGTACCCTGGTGCGCCATTAATAGTTTTGGAAAAAAAATTGCTAGTAATGGCGCACCGTGTGTCTGGTGCGCCATTAGTAATGAGGACACTAATGGCGCACCTGTATCGGGTGTAGCAGTGGCGCACCACATACATGGTGCTCCATTAATGTCCATATCAGCTATAGCCCGTTTCCTAGTAGTGTCGGGTCGGTGTGTGCAGGGTCGGGACGAGCACCACCTCAGTCCTGGATGGTACTGGCCCGGCCTGGCCATGAGGCTGAACTGGACATCTGACAAAGCTTTCGCATGATTCATACGATGTAGAGTGCCCATAACTCTTCCCACGTGATGGTTAGTGCTATCAGGCCAGAGGCCTGCTCGGAGCAAATATCCAAATCGTTTGTGGACTAGGGCTTGCGGTAACGAGCAGAGACTCACGAAAGATGTGACCCCGTCGCCCCGTCTCGAGGACTTGCTGCAAGGGTTAAGAATGCCCGGCCGCGTCTCGTATTCATCACTCGGGCACCATACAGGCAACCCGTCTTCACATCACACACGGGTACCCCTTAGGGTCGACCCGCCTATCCAGGTAACAGTGTAAAGTCCGAGTAGATGATTTTTCATATATAAAACTTTTTCATCGGAGTTCGTATAGAAAAGTTATGCCCATTTTACAAATTCTCGAGAGATTTTGCAAAAAAGTCGAAAATTCATGTTTGTAAATTTTGCTAACAATTAGACCACATATCACATGGGAATCTGATTTTCTTTTATTTTTTTTGACATTTCTATCATTTTCTTTTATTTATTTTTTTGAAACAGAAAAGGCGGTCCATGCGGGGGGGGGGGTGCATTTGGTGAATAAATTGTAAGACTCAGAAAGTTAGTAATGGCACACCTGTTACGTGGTGCGCCATTACTAGTTTTACAAATAAAAAATAAAAAAAATGTTTATTAGTGGCGCACCAGTGGATAGTGCGCCATTACTAGTTTGAACTAGTAATGGCGCACTGTACCCAGGTGCGCCATTACTAGTTTTGAAAAAAAGTAAAAAAAAATTTGTTAGTAGTGGCGCACAGAGTGTGTGGTGCGCCATTACTAGTTAAAACTAGTAATGGCGCACTGTGCCCTGGTGCGCCATTAATAGTTTTGGAAAAATAAAAAAATTAAAATTTGCTAGTAATGGCGCACCGTGTGTCTGGTGCGCCATTAGTAATGAGGACACTAATGGCGCACCTGTATCGGGTGCACCACTGCTATATAGCAGTGGCGCACCACATACATGGTGCGCCATTAATGTCCATATCAGCTATAGCCCTTTTCCTAGTAGTGTCGGGTCGGTGTGTGGAGGGTCGGGACGAGCACCACCTCAGTCCTGGATGGTACTGGCCCGGCCCGGCCACGAGGCTGAACTGGACGTCTGACAAAGCTTTCGGCTGATTCATACGATGCAGAGTGCCCATAACTCTTCCCAAGTGATGGTTAGTGCTATCAGGCCAGAGGCCTTTTCGGATCAAATATCCAAATCATTAGTGGACTATGGCTTGCGGTAATGAGCAGAGACTCACGAAAGATGTGACCCCGTCGCCCCGTATCGAGGACTTGCTGCAAGGGTTAAGAATGCCCGGCCGCGCCTCGTATTCATCACTGGGGCACCATACAGGCAACCCGTCTTCACATCACACACGGGTACCCCTCAGGGTCGACCCGCCTATCCAGGTAACAGTGTAAAGTCCGAGTAGATGATTTTTCATATAAAAAACTTTTTCATCGGAGTTCGTATGCAAAAGTTATGCCCATTTTACAAATTCTCGGGAGATTTTGCAGAAAAGTCAAAAATTCATGTTTGTAAATTTTGCTAACAACTAGACCACATATCACATGGGAATCTTATTTTCTTTTATTTTTTTGACATTTCTATCATTTTCTTTTATTTTTTTTTAAACTGAAAAGGCGGTCCACGGGGGGGGTGCATTTGGTGAATAAATTGTAAGACTCAGAAAGTTAGTAATGGCGCACCACGTAACAGGTGCGCCATTAGTAACCCTGGTTACTAATGGCGCACCTGTTACGTGGTGCGCCATTACTAGTTTTGCAAAATAAAAATAAAAAAATGTTTATTAGTGGCGCACCAGTGGATAGTGCGCCATTACTAGTTTGAACTAGTAATGGCGCACTGTACCCAGGTGCGCCATTACTAGTTTTGAAAAAAAAGTAAAAAAAATATTTGTTAGTAGTGGCGCACAGAGTGTGTGGTGCGCCATTACTAGTTAAAACTAGTAATGGCGCACTGTGCCCTGGTGCGCCATTAATAGTTTTGGAAAAAAAATAAAAAATTGCTAGTAATGGCGCACCGTGTGTCTGGTGCGCCATTAGTAATGAGGACACTAATGGCGCTCCTGTATCGGGTGCGACAGCAGTGGCGCACCACATACATGGTGCGCCATTAATGTCCATATCAGCTATAGCCCTTTTCCTAGTAGTGCCAGGTCGGTGTGTGCAGGGTCGGGACGAGCACCACCTCAGTCCTCGATGGTACTGGCTCGGCCCGGCCACGAGGCTGAACTGGACATCTGACAAAGCTTTCGGCTGATTCATACGATGCAGAGTGCCCATAACTCTTCCCACGTGATGGTTAGTGCTATCAGGCCAGAGGCCTGCTCGGATCAAATATCCAAATCGTTTGTGGACTATGGCTTGCGGTAACGAGCAGAGCCTCACGAAAGATGTGACCCCGTCGCCCCGTCTCGAGGACTTGCTGCAAGGGTTAAGAATGCCCGGTCGCGTCTCGTATTCATCACTCGGGCACCATACAGGCAACCCGTCTTCACATCACACACGGGTACCCCTTAGGGTCGACCCGCCTATCCAGGTAACAGTGTAAAGTCCGAGTAGATGATTTTTCATATATAAAACTTTTTCATCGGAGTTCGTATAGAAAAGTTATGCCCATTTTACAAATTCTCGAGAGATTTTGCAAAAAAGTCGAAAATTCATGTTTGTAAATTTTGATAGCAACTAGACCACATATCACATGGGAATCTTATTTTCTTTTATTTTTTTTGACATTTCTATCATTTTCTTTTATTTATTTTTTTGAAACAGAAAAGGCGGTCCACGCGGGGGGGGGGTGCATTTGGTGAATAAATTGTAAGACTCAGAAAGTTAGTAATGGCGCACCTGTTACGTGGTGCGCCATTACTAGTTTTGCAAAAAAAAAATAAAAAAAAATGTTTATTAGTGGCGCACCAGTGGATAGTGCGCCATTACTAGTTTGAACTAGTAATGGCGCACTGTACCCAGGTGCGCCATTACTAGTTTTGAAAAAAAAGTAAAAAAAAAATTTGTTAGTAGTGGCGCACACAGTGTGTGGTGCGCCATTACTAGTTAAAACTAGTAATGGCGCACTGTGCCCTGGAGCGCCATTAATAGTTTTGGAAAAAAAAATTGCTAGTAATGGCGCACCGTGTGTCTGGTGCGCCATTAGTAATGAGGACACTAATGGCGCATCTGTATCGGGTGCGCCACTACTATATAGCAGTGGCGCACCACATACATGGTGCGCCATTAATGTCCATATCAGCTATAACCCTTTTCCTAGTAGTGCCGGGTTGGTGTGTGCAGGGTCGGGACGAGCACCACCTCAGTCCTGGATGGTACTGGCCCGGCCCGGCCACGAGGCTGAACTGGACGTCTGACAAAGCTTTCGGCTGATTCATATGATGCAGAGTGCCCATAACTCTTCCCACGTGATGGTTAGTGCTTTCAGGCCAGAGGCCTGCTCGGATCAAATATCCAAATCGTTAGTGGACTAGGGCTTGCGGTAATGAGCAGACACTCACGAAAGATGTGACCCCGTCGCCCCGTCTCGAGGACTTGCTGCAAGGGTTAAGAATGCCCGGTCGCGTCTCGTATTCATCACTCGGGCACCATACAGGCAACCCGTCTTCACATCACACACGGGTACCCCTTAGGGTCGACCCGCCTATCCAGGTAACAGTGTAAAGTCCGAGTAGATGATTTTTCATATATAAAACTTTTTCATCGGAGTTCGTATAGAAAAGTTATGCCCATTTTACAAATTCTCGAGAGATTTTGCAAAAAAGTCGAAAATTCATGTTTGTAAATTTTGATAGCAACTAGACCACATATCACATGGGAATCTTATTTTCTTTTATTTTTTTTGACATTTCTATCATTTTCTTTTATTTATTTTTTTGAAACAGAAAAGGCGGTCCACGCGGGGGGGGGGTGCATTTGGTGAATAAATTGTAAGACTCAGAAAGTTAGTAATGGCGCACCTGTTACGTGGTGCGCCATTACTAGTTTTGCAAAAAAAAAATAAAAAAAAATGTTTATTAGTGGCGCACCAGTGGATAGTGCGCCATTACTAGTTTGAACTAGTAATGGCGCACTGTACCCAGGTGCGCCATTACTAGTTTTGAAAAAAAAGTAAAAAAAAAATTTGTTAGTAGTGGCGCACACAGTGTGTGGTGCGCCATTACTAGTTAAAACTAGTAATGGCGCACTGTGCCCTGGTGCGCCATTAATAGTTTTGGAAAAAAAATAAAAAATTGCTAGTAATGGCGCACCGTGTGTCTGGTGCGCCATTAGTAATGAGGACACTAATGGCGCTCCTGTATCGGGTGCGACAGCAGTGGCGCACCACATACATGGTGCGCCATTAATGTCCATATCAGCTATAGCCCTTTTCCTAGTAGTGCCAGGTCGGTGTGTGCAGGGTCGGGACGAGCACCACCTCAGTCCTCGATGGTACTGGCTCGGCCCGGCCACGAGGCTGAACTGGACATCTGACAAAGCTTTCGGCTGATTCATACGATGCAGAGTGCCCATAACTCTTCCCAAGTGATGGTTAGTGCTATCAGGCCAGAGGCCTTTTCGGATCAAATATCCAAATCATTAGTGGACTATGGCTTGCGGTAATGAGCAGAGACTCACGAAAGATGTGACCCCGTCGCCCCGTATCGAGGACTTGCTGCAAGGGTTAAGAATGCCCGGCCGCGCCTCGTATTCATCACTCGGGCACCATACAGGCAACCCGTCTTCACATCACACACGGGTACCCCTCAGGGTCGACTCTCCTATCCAGGTAACAGTGTAAAGTCCGAGTAGATGATTTTTCATATAAAAAACTTTTTCATCGGAGTTCGTATGCAAAAGTTGTGCCCATTTTACAAATTCTCGAGAGATTTTGCAAAAAAGTCAAAAATTCATGTTTGAAAATTTTGCTAACAACAAGACCACATATCACATGGGAATCTTATTTTCTTTTATTTTTTTGACATTTCTATCATTTTCTTTTATTTTTTTTGAAACTGAAAGGCGGTCCACGGGGGGGGGGGGCTGCATTTGGTGAATAAATTGTAAGACTCAGAAAGTTAGTAATGGCGCACCACGTAAAAGGTGCGCCATTAGTAACCCTGGTTACTAATGGCGCACCTGTTACGTGGTGCGCCATTACTAGTTTTGCAAAAAAAATAAAAATAAAATGTTTAGTAGTGGCGCACCAGTGGATAGTGCGCCATTACTAGTTTGAACTAGTAATGGCGCACTGCGCCATTACTAGTTTTGAAAAAAAAAGTAAAAAAAAAATTTGTTAGTAGTGGCGCACAGAGTGTGTGGTGCGCCATTACTAGTTAAAACTAGTAATGGCGCACTGTACCCTGGTGCGCCATTAATAGTTTTGGAAAAAAAATTGCTAGTAATGGCGCACCGTGTGTCTGGTGCGCCATTAGTAATGAGGACACTAATGGCGCACCTGTATCGGGTCGCCACTGCTATATAGCAGTGGCGCACCACATACATGGTGCTCCATTAATGTCCATATCAGCTATAGCCCTTTTCCTAGTAGTGCCGGGTCGGTGTGTGCAGGGTCGGGACGAGCACCACCTCAGTCCTGGATGGTACTGGCCCGGCCTGGCCATGAGGCTGAACTGGACATCTGACAAAGCTTTCGCATGATTCATACGATGTAGAGTGCCCATAACTCTTCCCACGTGATGGTTAGTGCTATCAGGCCAGAGGCCTGCTCGGATCAAATATCCAAATCGTTTGTGGACTAGGGCTTGCGGTAACGAGCAGAGACTCACGAAAGATGTGACCCCGTCGCCCCGTCTCGAGGACTTGCTGCAAGGGTTAAGAATGCCCGGCCGCGTCTCGTATTCATCACTCGGGCACCATACAGGCAACCCGTCTTCACATCACACACGGGTACCCCTTAGGGTCGACCCGCCTATCCAGGTAACAGTGTAAAGTCCGAGTAGATGATTTTTCATATATAAAACTTTTTCATCGGAGTTCGTATAGAAAAGTTATGCCCATTTTACAAATTCTCGAGAGATTTTGCAAAAAAGTCGAAAATTCATGTTTGTAAATTTTGCTAACAACTAGACCACATATCACATGGGAATCTGATTTTCTTTTATTTTTTTTTTGACATTTCTATCATTTTCTTTTATTTATTTTTTTGAAACAGAAAAGGCGGTCCACGCGGGGGGGGGGTGCATTTGGTGAATAAATTGTAACACTCAGAAAGTTAGTAATGGCACACCTGTTACGTGGTGCGCCATTACTAGTTTTGCAAAAAAAATTTAAAAAAAATGTTTATTAGTGGCGCACCAGTGGATAGTGCGCCATTACTAGTTTGAACTAGTAATGGCGCACTGTACCCAGGTGCGCCATTACTAGTTTTGAAAAAAAGTAAAAAAAAATTTGTTAGTAGTGGCGCACAGAGTGTGTGGTGCGCCATTACTAGTTAAAACTAGTAATGGCGCACTGTGCCCTGGTGCGCCATTAATAGTTTTGGAAAAATAAAAAAATTAAAATTTGCTAGTAATCGCGCACCGTGTGTCTGGTGCGCCATTAGTAATGAGGACACTAATGGCGCACCTGTATCGGGTGCGCCAGCAGTGGCGCACCACATACATGGTGCGCCATTAATGTCCATATCAGCTATAGCCCTTTTCCTAGTAGTGCCAGGTCGGTGTGTGCAGGGTCGGGACGAGCACCACCTCAGTCCTCGATGGTACTGGCTCGGCCCGGCCACGAGGCTGAACTGGACATCTGACAAAGCTTTCGGCTGATTCATACGATGCAGAGTGCCCATAACTCTTCCCACGTGATGGTTAGTGCTATCAGGCCAGAGGCCTGCTCGGATCAAATATCCAAATCGTTTGTGGACTAGGGCTTGCGGTAACGAGCAGAGCCTCACGAAAGATGTGACCCCGTCGCCCCGTCTCGAGGACTTGCTGCAAGGGTTAAGAATGCCCGGCCGCGTCTCGTATTCATCACTCGGGCACCATACAGGCAACCCGTCTTCACATCACACACGGGTACCCCTCAGGGTCGTCCCGCCTATCCAGGTAACAGTGTAAAGTCCGAGTAGATGATTTTTCATATAAAAAACTTTTTCATCGGAGTTCGTATGCAAAAGTTATGCCCATTTTACAAATTCTCGAGAGATTTTGCAAAAAAGTCAAAAATTCATGTTTGAAAATTTTGCTAACAACTAGACCTCATATCACATGGGAATCTTATTTTCTTTTATTTTTTTGACATTTCTATCATTTTCTTTTATTTTTTTTTTGAAACTGAAAAGGCGGTCCACAGGGGGGGGTTGCATTTGGTGAATAAATTGTAAGACTCAGAAAGTTAGTAATGGCGCACCACGTAACAGGTGCGCCATTAGTAACCCTGGTTACTAATGGCGCACCTGTTACGTGGTGCGCCATTACTAGTTTTGCAAATAAAAAATAAAAAAAATGTTTATTAGTGGCGCACCAGTGGATAGTGCGCCATTACTAGTTTGAACTAGTAATGGCGCACTGTACCCAGGTGCGCCATTACTAGTTTTGAAAAAAAAGTAAAAAAAAAATTTCTTAGTAGTGGCGCACAGAGTGTGTGGTGCGCCATTACTAGTTAAAACTAGTAATGGCGCATTGTGCCCTGGTGCGCCATTAATAGTTTTGGCAAAAAAATAAAAAATTGCTAGTAATGGCGCACTGTACCCAGGTGCGCCATTACTAGTTTTGAAAAAAAAGTAAAAAAAAAATTTGTTAGTAGTGGCGCACAGAGTGTGTGGTGCGCCATTACTAGTTAAAACTAGTATTGGCGCACTGTGCCCTGGTGCGCCATTAATAGTTTTGGAAAAAAATAAAAAATTGCTAGTAATGGCGCACCGTGTGTCTGGTGCGCCATTAGTAATGAGGACACTAATGGCGCACCTGTATCGGGTGCGCCAGCAGTGGCGCACCACATACATGGTGCGCCATTAATGTCCATATCAGCTATAGCCCTTTTCCTAGTAGTGCCAGGTCGGTGTGTGCAGGGTCGGGACGAGCACCACCTCAGTCCTCGATGGTACTGGCTCGGCCCGGCCACGAGGCTGAACTGGACATCTGACAAAGCTTTCGGCTGATTCATACGATGCAGAGTGCCCATAACTCTTCCCACGTGATGGTTAGTGCTATCAGGCCAGAGGCCTGCTCGGATCAAATATCCAAATCGTTTGTGGACTAGGGCTTGCGGTAACGAGCAGAGCCTCACGAAAGATGTGACCCCGTCGCCCCATCTCGAGGACTTGCTGCAAGGGTTAAGAATGCCCGGCCGCGTCTCGTATTCATCACTCGGGCACCATACAGGCAACCCGTCTTCACATCACACACGGGTACCCCTCAGGGTCGACTCTCCTATCCAGGTAACAGTGTAAAGTCCGAGTAGATGATTTTTCATATAAAAAACTTTTTCATCGGAGTTCGTATGCAAAAGTTGTGCCCATTTTACAAATTCTCGAGAGATTTTGCAAAAATGTCAAAAATTCATGTTTCTAAATTTTGCTAACAACAAGACCACATATCACATGGGAATCTTATTTTCTTTTATTTTTTTGACATTCTATCATTTTCTTTTATTTTTTTGAAACTGAAAAGGCGGTCCACAGGGGGGGGTGCTTTGGTGAATAATGTAAGACTCAGAAAGTTAGTAATGGCGCACCACGTAAAAGGTGCGCCATTAGTAACCCTGGTTACTAATGGCGCACCTGTTACGTGGTGCGCCATTACTAGTTTTGCAAAAAAAAATAAAAAAATGTTTATTAGTGGCGCACCATGGATAGTGCGCCATTACTAGTTTGAACGTAGATGGCGCACTGTACCCAGTGGCGCCATTACTAGTTTTGAAAAAAAAGTAAAAAAAATTGTTTAGTAGTGGCGCACAAGTGTGTGGTGCGCCATTACTGTTAAAACTAGTAATGGCGCACTGTGCCCTGGTGCGCCATTATAGTTTTGGAAAAAAAAATAAAAAATGCTAGTAATGGCGCACCGTGTGTCTGGTGCGCCATTAGTAATGAGGACACTAATGGCGCACCGTATCGGGTGCGCCACTGCAGTGGCGCACCACATACATGGTGCGCCATTAATGTCCATATCACTTAGCCCTTTCCTAGTATTGCCGTTCGGTGTGTGCAGGGTCGGGACGAGCACCACCTCAGTCCTGGATGGTACTGGCCGGCCCGGCCACGAGGCTGACTGGACTCTGACAAAGCTTTCGGCTGATTCATACGATGCAGAGTGCCCATAACTCTTCCCGTGATGGTTAGTGCTATCAGGCCAGAGCCTGCTCGGATCAAATATCCAAATCGTTGTGGACTGGGGCTTGCGGTAACGAGCAGGCCTCACGAAAGATGTGACCCGTCGCCCGTCTCGAGGACTTGCTGCAAGGGTTAAGAATGCCCGGCCGCGCCTCGTATTCATCACTCGGCACCATACAGGCAACCCGTCTTCACATCACACACGGGTACCCTCAGGGTCGCCCGCCTATCCAGGTAACAGTGTAAGTCCGAGTAGATGATTTTTCATATAAAAAACTTTTTATATCGGAGTTCGTATGCAAAAGTTATGCCCATTTTACAAATTCTCGAGAGTTTTGCAAAAGTCAAAAATTCATTTTGAAAATTTTGCTAACAACTAGACCCATATCACATGGGAATCTTATTTTCTTTTATTTTTTTGACATTTCTATCATTTTCTTTATTTTTTTTGAAAAAAAGGCGGTCCAGGGGGGGGTCATTTGGTGAATAAATTGTAAGACTCAGAAAGTTAGTAATGGCGCACCACGTAACAGGTGCGCCATAGTAACCCTGGTTACTAATGGCGAACCTGTTACGTGGTGCGCCATTACAGTTTTGCAAAAAAAATAAAAAATGTTTATGTGTGGCGCACCAGTGGATAGTGCGCCATTACTAGTTTGAACTAGTAATGGCGCACTGTACCCAGGTGCGCCATTCTAGTTTTGAAAAAAAAGTAAAAAAAAATTGTTAGTAGTGGCGCACAGAGTGTGTGGTGCGCCTTACTAGTTAAAACGTAATGGCGCACTGTGCCCTGGTGCGCCATTAATAGTTTTGGAAAAAAAATAAATTGCTAGTAATGCGCACCGTGTGTCTGGTGCGCCATTAGTAATGAGGACACTAATGGCGACCTGTATCGGGTGCGCCACTACTATATAGCATGGCGCACCACATACATGGTGCGCCATTAATGCCCATATCGCTATAGCCCTTTTCCTAGTAGTGCCGGGTCGGTGTGTGCAGGGTCGGGACGAGCACCACCTCAGTCCTGGATGGTACTGGCCGGCCCGGCCACGAGGCTGAACTGGACGTCTGACAAAGCTTTCGGCTGATTCATACGATGCAGAGTGCCCATAACTCTTCCCACGTGTGGTTAGTGCTATCAGGCCAGAGGCCGCTCGGATCAAATATCCAAATCGTTATTGGACTAGGGCTGCGGTAACGACAGAGACTCAAAAGATGTGACCCCGCGCCCGCGTCTCGAGGACTTGCTGGCAAGGGTTAAGAATGCCCGGGCCTCGTATTCACATCGGGCACCATACAGGCAACCCGTCTTCACATCACACACGGGTACCCCTCAGGGTCGACCCTATCCAGGTAACAGTGTAAAGTCCGATAATGATTTTTCATATAAAAAACTTTTTCATCGGAGTTCGTCAAAGTTTGCCCATTTTACAAATTCTCGAGAGATTTTGCAAAAAAGTCAAAATTCATGTTTTAAATTTTGCTAACAAAGACCACATATCACATGGGAATCTTATTTTCTTTTATTTTTTTGACATTTCTATCATTTTCTTTTATTTTTTTTAGAAACTGAAAAGGCGGTCCACGGGGGGGGTGTATTTGGTGAATAATTGTAGACTCAGAAGTTAGTAATGGCGCACCACGTAAAGTGGCGCCATTAGTAACCCTGGTTACTAATGGCGCACCTGTTACGTGTGCGCCATTACTAGTTTGCAAAAAAAATAAAAAAAATGTTTGTAGTGGCGCACCATGGATAGTGCGCCATTACTAGTTTGAACTAGTAATGGCGCACACTGCGCCATTACTAGTTTTGAAAAAAAAAGTAAAAAAAATTGTTAGTATGCCGCACAGAGTGTGTGGTCGGCATTACTAGTTAAAACTAGTATGGCGCCTGTCCCTGGTGCGCCATAATAGTTTTGGAAAAAAAAATTGCTAGTAATGGCGCACCGTGTGTCAAAATGGTGCGCCATTAGTAATGAGGACACTAATGGCGCACCTGTATCGGGTCGCCACTGCTATATAGCAGTGGCGCACCACATACATGGTGCTCCATTAATGTCCATATCAGCTATAGCCCTTTTCCTAGTAGTGCCGGGTCGGTGTGTGCAGGGTCGGGACGAGCACCACCTCAGTCCTGGATGGTACTGGCCCGGCCTGGCCATGAGGCTGAACTGGACATCTGACAAAGCTTTCGCATGATTCATACGATGTAGAGTGCCCATAACTCTTCCCACGTGATGGTTAGTGCTATCAGGCCAGAGGCCTGCTCGGATCAAATATCCAAATCGTTTGTGGACTAGGGCTTGCGGTAACGAGCAGAGACTCACGAAAGATGTGACCCCGTCGCCCCGTCTCGAGGACTTGCTGCAAGGGTTAAGAATGCCCGGCCGCGTCTCGTATTCATCACTCGGGCACCATACAGGCAACCCGTCTTCACATCACACACGGGTACCCCTTAGGGTCGACCCGCCTATCCAGGTAACAGTGTAAAGTCCGAGTAGATGATTTTTCATATATAAAACTTTTTCATCGGAGTTCGTATAGAAAAGTTATGCCCATTTTACAAATTCTCGAGAGATTTTGCAAAAAAGTCGAAAATTCATGTTTGTAAATTTTGCTAACAACTAGACCACATATCACATGGGAATCTGATTTTCTTTTTTTTTTTTTTGACATTTCTATCATTTTCTTTTATTTATTTTTTTGAAACAGAAAAGGCGGTCCACGCGGGGGGGGGTGCATTTGGTGAATAAATTGTAACACTCAGAAAGTTAGTAATGGCACACCTGTTACGTGGTGCGCCATTACTAGTTTTGCAAAAAAAATTTAAAAAAAATGTTTATTAGTGGCGCACCAGTGGATAGTGCGCCATTACTAGTTTGAACTAGTAATGGCGCACTGTACCCAGGTGCGCCATTACTAGTTTTGAAAAAAAGTAAAAAAAAATTTGTTAGTAGTGGCGCACAGAGTGTGTGGTGCGCCATTACTAGTTAAAACTAGTAATGGCGCACTGTGCCCTGGTGCGCCATTAATAGTTTTGGAAAAATAAAAAAATTAAAATTTGCTAGTAATCGCGCACCGTGTGTCTGGTGCGCCATTAGTAATGAGGACACTAATGGCGCACCTGTATCGGGTGCACCACTGCTATATAGCAGTGGCGCACCACATACATGGTGCGCCATTAATGTCCATATCAGCTATAGCCCTTTTCCTAGTAGTGTCGGGTCGGTGTGTGGAGGGTCGGGACGAGCACCACCTCAGTCATGGATGGTACTGGCCCGGCCCGGCCACGAGGCTGAACTGGACGTCTGACAAAGCTTTCGGCTGATTCATACGATGCAGAGTGCCCATAACTCTTCCCACGTGATGGTTAGTGCTATCAGGCCAGAGGCCTTTTCGGATCAAATATCCAAATCATTAGTGGACTAGGGCTTGCGGTAACGAGCAGAGACTCACGAAAGATGTTACCCCGTCGGCCCGTATCGAGGACTTGCTGCAAGGGTTAAGAATGCCCGGCCGCGCCTCGTATTCATCACTGGGGCACCATACAGGCAACCCGTCTTCACATCACACACGGGTACCCCTCAGGGTCGACCCGCCTATCCAGGTAACAGTGTAAAGTCCGAGTAGATGATTTTTCATATAAAAAACTTTTTCATCGGAGTTCGTATGCAAAAGTTATGCCCATTTTACAAATTCTCGGGAGATTTTGCAGAAAAGTCGAAAATTCATGTTTGTAAATTTTGCTAACAACTAGACCACATATCACATGGGAATCTTATTTTCTTTTATTTTTTTTGACATTTCTATCATTTTCTTTTATTTTTTTTGAAACTGAAAAGGCGGTCCACAGGGGGGGGGGTGCATTTCGTGAATAAATTGTAAGACTCAGAAAGTTAGTAATGGCGCACCACGTAACAGGTGCGCCATTAGTAACCCTGGTTACTAATGGCGCACCTGTTACGTGGTGCGCCATTACTAGTTTTGCAAAAAAAATTAAAAAAAATATTTAGTAGTGGCGCACCAGTGGATAGTGCGCCATTACTAGTTTGAACTAGTAATGGCGCACTGTACCCAGGTGCGCCATTACTAGTTTTGAAAAAAAAAGTAAAAAAAAAATTTGTTAGTAGTGGCGCACACAGTGTGTGGTGCGCCATTACTAGTTAAAACTAGTAATGGCGCACTGTGCCCTTGAGCGCCATTAATAGTTTTGGAAAAAAAAATTTGCTAGTAATGGCGCACCGTGTGTCTGGTGCGCCATTAGTAATGAGGACACTAATGGCGCATCTGTATCGGGTGCGCCACTACTATATAGCAGTGGCGCACCACATACATGGTGCGCCATTAATGTCCATATCAGCTATAACCCTTTTCCTAGTAGTGCCGGGTTGGTGTGTGCAGGGTCGGGACGAGCACCACCTCAGTCCTGGATGGTACTGGCCCGGCCCGGCCACGAGGCTGAACTGGACGTCTGACAAAGCTTTCGGCTGATTCATATGATGCAGAGTGCCCATAACTCTTCCCACGTGATGGTTAGTGCTTTCAGGCCAGAGGCCTGCTCGGATCAAATATCCAAATCGTTAGTGGACTAGGGCTTGCGGTAATGAGCAGAGACTCACGAAAGATGTGACCCCGTCGCCCCGTCTCGAGGACTTGCTGCAAGGGTTAAGAATGCCCGGCCGTGCCTCGTATTCATCACTCGGGCACCATACAGGCAACCCGTCTTCACATCACACACGGGTACCCCTCAGGGTCGACCCGCCTATCCAGGTAACAATGTAAAGTCCGAGTAGATGATTTTTCATATAAAAAACTTTTTCATCGGAGTTCGTATGCAAAAGTTATGCCCATTTTACAAATTCTCGAGAGATTTTGCAAAAAAGTCAAAAATTCATGTTTGTAAATTTTGCTAACAACTAGACCACATATCACATGGGAATCTTATTTTCTTTTATTTTTTTGACATTTCTATCATTTTCTTTTATTTTTTTTGAAACTGAAAAGGCGGTCCACAGGGGGGGTGCATTTGGTGAATAAATTGTAAGACTCAGAAAGTTAGTAATGGCGCACCACGTAACAGGTGCGCCATTAGTAACCCTGGTTACTAATGGCGCACCTGTTACGTGGTGCGCCATTACTAGTTTTGCAAAATAAAAATAAAAAAAATGTTTATTAGTGGCGCACCAATGGATAGTGCGCCATTACTAGTTTGAACGAGTAATGGCGCACTGTACCCAGGTGCGCCATTACTAGTTTTGAAAAAAAAGTAAAAAAAAAATTTGTTAGTAGTGGCGCACAGAGTGTGTGGTGCGCCATTACTAGTTAAAACTAGTAATGGCGCACTGTGCCCTGGTGCGCCATTAATAGTTTTGGAAAAAAAAATAAAAAATTGCTAGTAATGGCGCACCGTGTGTCTGGTGCGCCATTAGTAATGAGGACACTAATGGCGCACCTGTATCGGGTGCGCCAGCAGTGGCGCACCACATACATGGTGCGCCATTAATGTCCATATCAGCTATAGCCCTTTTCCTAGTAGTGCCAGGTCGGTGTGTGCAGGGTCGGGACGAGCACCACCTCAGTCCTCGATGGTACTGGCTCGGCCCGGCCACGAGGCTGAACTGGACATCTGACAAAGCTTTCGGCTGATTCATACGATGCAGAGTGCCCATAACTCTTTCCACGTGATGGTTAGTGCTATCAGGCCAGAGGCCTGCTCGGATCAAATATCCAAATCGTTTGTGGACTAGGGCTTGCGGTAACGAGCAGAGCCTCACGAAAGATGTGACCCCGTCGCCCCGTCTCGAGGACTTGCTGCAAGGGTTAAGAATGCCCGGCCGCGTCTCGTATTCATCACTCGGGCACCATACAGGCAACCCGTCTTCACATCACACACGGGTACCCCTCAGGGTCGTCCCGCCTATCCAGGTAACAGTGTAAAGTCCGAGTAGATGATTTTTCATATAAAAAACTTTTTTATCGGAGTTCGTATGCAAAAGTTATGCCCATTTTACAAATTCTCGAGAGATTTTGCAAAAAAGTCAAAAATTCATGTTTGAAAATTTTGCTAACAACTAGACCTCATATCACATGGGAATCTTATTTTCTTTTATTTTTTTGACATTTCTATCATTTTCTTTTATTTTTTTTGAAACTGAAAAGGCGGTCCACAGGGGGGGTTGCATTTGGTGAATAAATTGTAAGACTCAGAAAGTTAGTAATGGCGCACCACGTAACAGGTGCGCCATTAGTAACCCTGGTTACTAATGGCGCACCTGTTACGTGGTGCGCCATTACTAGTTTTGCAAAAAAAAATAAAAAAATGTTTATTAGTGGCGCACCAGTGGATAGTGCGCCATTACTAGTTTGAACTAGTAATGGCGCACTGTACCTAGGTGCGCCATTTCTAGTTTTGAAAAAAAAAGTAAAAAAAAAATTTGTTAGTAGTGGCGCACAGAGTGTGTGGTGCGCCCTTACTAGTTAAAACTAGTAATGGCGCACTGTGCCCTGGTGCGCCATTAATAGTTTTGGAAAAATAAAATTTGCTAGTAATGGCGCACCGTGTGTCTGGTGCGCCATTAGTAATGAGGACACTAATGGCGAACCTGTATCGGGTGCGCCACTACTATATAGCAGTGGCGCACCACATACATGGTGCGCCATTAATGCCCATATCAGCTATAGCCCTTTTCCTAGTAGTGCCGGGTCGGTGTGTGCAGGGTCGGGACGAGCACCACCTCAGTCCTGGATGGTACTGGCCCGGCCCGGGCACGAGGCTGAACTGGACGTCTGACAAAGCTTTCGGCTGATTCATACGATGCAGAGTGCCCATAACTCTTCCCACGTGATGGTTAGTGCTATCAGGCCAGAGGCCTGCTCGGATCAAATATCCAAATCGTTAGTGGACTAGGGCTTGCGGTAACGAGCAGAGACTCATGAAAGATGTGACCCCGTCGCCCCGTCTCGAGGACTTGCTGCAAGGGTTAAGAATGCCCGGTTGTGCCTCGTATTCATCAGTCGGGCACCATACAGGCAACCCGTCTTCACATCACACACGGGTACCCCTCAGGGTCGACTCTCCTATCCAGGTAACAGTGTAAAGTCCGACTAGATGATTTTTCATATAAAAAACTTTTTCATCGGAGTTCGTATGCAAAAGTTGTGCCCATTTTACAAATTCTCGAGAGATTTTGCAAAAAAGTCAAAAATTCATGTTTCTAAATTTTGCTAACAACAAGACCACATATCACATGGGAATCTTATTTTCTTTTATTTTTTTGACATTTCTATCATTTTCTTTTATTTTTTTGAAACTGAAAAGGCGGTCCACGGGGGGGGGGGGCTGCATTTGGTGAATAAATTGTAAGACTCAGAAAGTTAGTAATGGCGCACCACGTAAAAGGTGCGCCATTAGTAACCCTGGTTACTAATGGCGCACCTGTTACGTGGTGCGCCATTACTAGTTTTGCAAAAAAAATAAAAATAAAATGTTTAGTAGTGGCGCACCAGTGGATAGTGCGCCATTACTAGTTTGAACTAGTAATGGCGCACTATACCCAGGTGCGCCATTACTAGTTTTGAAAAAAAGTAAAAAAAAATTGTTAGTAGTGGCGCACAGAGTGTGTGGTGCGCCATTACTAGTTAAAACTAGTAATGGCGCACTGTGCCCTGGTGCGCCATTAATAGTTTTGGAAAAAAAAATAAAAAATTGCTAGTAATGGCGCACCGTGTGTCTGGTGCGCCATTAGTAATGAGGACACTAATGGCGAACCTGTATCGGGTGCGCCACTACTATATAGCAGTGGCGCACCACATACATGGTGCGCCATTAATGCCCATATCAGCTATAGCCCTTTTCCTAGTAGTGCCGGGTCGGTGTGTGCAGGGTCGGGACGAGCACCACCTCAGTCCTGGATGGTACTGGCCCGGCCCGGGCACGAGGCTGAACTGGACGTCTGACAAAGCTTTCGGCTGATTCATACGATGCAGAGTGCCCATAACTCTTCCCACGTGATGGTTAGTGCTATCAGGCCAGAGGCCTGCTCGGATCAAATATCCAAATCGTTAGTGGACTAGGGCTTGCGGTAACGAGCAGAGACTCATGAAAGATGTGACCCCGTCGCCCCGTCTCGAGGACTTGCTGCAAGGGTTAAGAATGCCCGGTTGTGCCTCGTATTCATCAGTCGGGCACCATACAGGCAACCCGTCTTCACATCACACACGGGTACCCCTCAGGGTCGACTCTCCTATCCAGGTAACAGTGTAAAGTCCGACTAGATGATTTTTCATATAAAAAACTTTTTCATCGGAGTTCGTATGCAAAAGTTGTGCCCATTTTACAAATTCTCGAGAGATTTTGCAAAAAAGTCAAAAATTCATGTTTGTAAATTTTGCTAACAACTAGACCACATATCACATGGGAATCTGATTTTCTTTTATTTTTTTTGACATTTCTATCATTTTCTTTTATTTATTTATTTGAAACAGAAAAAGCGGTCCACGCGGGGGGGGTGCATTTGGTGAATAAATTGTAAGACTCAGAAAGTTAGTAATGGCGCACCACGTAATAGGTGCGCCATTAGTAACCCTGGTTACTAATGTCACACCTGTTACGTGGTGCGCCATTACTAGTTTTGCAAAAAAAAAATGTTTATTAGTGGCGCACCAGTGGATAGTGCGCCATTACTAGTTTGAACTAGTAATGGCGCACTATACCCAGGTGCGCCATTACTAGTTTTGAAAAAAAGTAAAAAAAAATTGTTAGTAGTGGCGCACAGAGTGTGTGGTGCGCCATTACTAGTTAAAACTAGTAATGGCGCACTGTGCCCTGGTGCGCCATTAATAGTTTTGGAAAAATAAAAAAAATAAAATTTGCTAGTAATGGCGCACCGTGTGTCTGGTGCGCCATTAGTAATGAGGACACTAATGGCGCACCTGTATCGGGTGCACCACTGCTATATAGCAGTGGCGCACCACATACATGGTGCGCCATTAATGTCCATATCAGCTATAGCCCTTTTCCTAGTAGTGTCGGGTCGGTGTGTGGAGGGTCGGGACGAGCACCACCTCAGTCCTGGATGGTACTGGCCCGGCCCGGCCACGAGGCTGAACTGGACGTCTGACAAAGCTTTCAGCTGATTCATACGATGCAGAGTGCCCATAACTCTTCCCACGTGATGGTTAGTGCTATCAAGCCAGAGGCCTTTTCGGATCAAATATCCAAATCATTAGTGGACTAGGGCTTGCGGTAACGAGCAGAGACTCACGAAAGATGTTACCCCGTCGGCCCGTATCGAGGACTTGCTGCAAGGGTTAAGAATGCCCGGCCGCGCCTCGTATTCATCACTGGGGCACCATACAGGCAACCCGTCTTCACATCACACACGGGTACCCCTCAGGGTCGACCCGCCTATCCAGGTAACAGTGTAAAGTCCGAGTAGATGATTTTTCATATAAAAAACTTTTTCATCGGAGTTCGTATGCAAAAGTTATGCCCATTTTACAAATTCTCGAGAGATTTTGCAGAAAAGTCGAAAATTCATGTTTGTAAATTTTGCTAACAACTAGACCACATATCACATGGGAATCTTATTTTCTTTTATTTTTTTGACATTTCTATCATTTTCTTTTATTTTTTTTGAAACTGAAAAGGCGGTCCACGGGGGGGGGGGGGTGCATTTCGTGAATAAATTGTAAGACTCAGAAAGTTAGTAATGGCGCACCACGTAACAGGTGCGCCATTAGTAACCCTGGCGCACCTGTTACGTGGTGCGCCATTACTAGTTTTGCAAAAAAATAAAAAAAAATGTTTAGTAGTGGCGCACCAGTGGATAGTGCGCCATTACTAGTTTGAACTAGTAATGGCGCACTGTACCCAGGTGCGCCATTACTAGTTTTGAAAAAAAAAAGTAAAAAAAAAATTTGTTAGTAGTGGCGCACACAGTGTGTGGTGCGCCATTACTAGTTAAAACTAGTAATGGCGCACTGTGCCCTGGAGCGCCATTAATAGTTTTGGAAAAAAAATTTGCTAGTAATGGCGCACCGTGTGTCTGGTGCGCCATTAGCAATGAGGACACTAATGGCGCATCTGTATCGGGTGCGCCACTACTATATAGCAGTGGCGCACCACATACATGGTGCGCCATTAATGTCCATATCAGCTATAACCCTTTTCCTAGTAGTGCCGGGTTGGTGTGTGCAGGGTCGGGACGAGCACCACCTCAGTCTTGGATGGTACTGGCCCGGCCCGGCCACGACGCTGAACTGGACGTCTGACAAAGCTTTCGGCTGATTCATATGATGCAGAGTGCCCATAACTCTTCCCACGTGATGGTTAGTGCTTTCAGGCCAGAGGCCTGCTCGGATCAAATATCCAAATCGTTAGTGGACTAGGGCTTGCGGTAATGAGCAGAGACTCACGAAAGATGTGACCCCGTCGCCCCGTCTCGAGGACTTGCTGCAAGGGTTAAGAATGCCCGGCCGTGCCTCGTATTCATCACTCGGGCACCATACAGGCAACCCGTCTTCACATCACACACGGGTACCCCTCAGGGTCGACCCGCCTATCCAGGTAACAGTGTAAAGTCCGAGTAGATGATTTTTCATATAAAAAACTTTTTCATCGGAGTTCGTATGCAAAAGTTATGCCCATTTTACAAATTCTCGAGAGATTTTGCAAAAAAGTCAAAAATTCATGTTTGTAAATTTTGCTAACAACTAGACCACATATCACATGGGAATCTTATTTTCTTTTATTTTTTTGACATTTCTATCATTTTCTTTTATTTTTTTTGAAACTGAAAAGGCGGTCCACAGGGAGGGGGTGCATTTGGTGAATAAATTGTAAGACTCAGAAAGTTAGTAATGGCGCACCACGTAACAGGTGCGCCATTAGTAACCCTGGTTACTAATGGCGCACCTGTTACGTGGTGTGCCATTACTAGTTTTGCAAAAAAAAATGTTTATTATTGGCGCACTGTACCCAGGTGCGACATTACTAGTTTTGAAAAAAAAGTAAAAAAAAAATTTGTTAGTAGTGGCGCACAGAGTGTGTGGTGCGCCATTACTAGTTAAAACTAGTAATGGCGCACTGTGCCCTGGTGCGCCATTAATAGTTTTGGAAAAAAAATAAAAAATTGCTAGTAATGGCGCACCGTGTGTCTGGTGCGCCATTAGTAATGAGGACACTAATGGCGCACCTGTACCGGGTGCGCCAGCAGTGGCGCACCACATACATGGTGCGCCATTAATGTCCATTTCAGCTATAGCCCTTTTCCTAGTAGTGCCAGGTCGGTGTGTGCAGGGTCGGGACGAGCACCACCTCAGTCCTCGATGGTACTGGCTCGGCCCGGCCACGAGGCTGAACTGGACGTCTGACAAAGCTTTCGGCTGATTCATACGATGCAGAGTGCCCATAACTCTTCCCACGTGATGGTTAGTGCTATCAGGCCAGAGGCCTGCTCGGATCAAATATCCAAATCGTTTGTGGACTAGGGCTTGCGGTAACGAGCAGAGACTCACGAAAGATGTGACCCCGTCGCCCCGTCTCGAGGACTTGCTGCAAGGGTTAAGAATGCCCGGCCGCGTCTCGTATTCATCACTCGGGCACCATACAGGCAACCCGTCTTCACATCACACACGGGTACCCCTCAGGGTCGACCCGCCTATCCAGGTAACAGTGTAAAGTCCGAGTAGATGATTTTTCATATATAAAACTTTTTCATCGGAGTTCGTATAGAAAAGTTATGCCCATTTTACAAATTCTCGAGAGATTTTGCAAAAAAGTCAAAAATTCATGTTTGTAAATTTTGCTAACAACTAGACCTCATATCACATGGGAATCTTATTTTCTTTTATTTTTTTGACATTTCTATCATTTTCTTTTATTTTTTTTGAAACTGAAAAGGCGGTCCACAGGGGGGGGTGCATTTGGTGAATAAATTGTAAGACTCAGAAAGTTAGTAATGGAGCACCACGTAACAGGTGCGCCATTAGTAACCCTGGTTACTAATGGCGCACCTGTTAGGTGGTGCGCCATTACTAGTTTTGCAAAATAAAAATAAAAAAAATGTTTATTAGTGGCGCACCAGTGGATAGTGCGCCATTACTAGTTTGAACTAGTAATGGCGCACTGTACCCAGGTGCGCCATTACTAGTTTTGAAAAAAAAGTAAAAAAAAAATTTGTTAGTAGTGGCGCACAGATTGTGTGGTGCGCCATTACTAGTTAAAACTAGTAATGGCGCACTGTGCCCTGGTGCGCCATTAATAGTTTTGAAAAAAAAATAAAAAATTGCTAGTAATGGCGCACCGTGTGTCTGGTGCGCCATTAGTAATGAGGACACTAATGGCGCACCTGTATCGGGTGCGCCAGCAGTGGCGCACAACATACATGGTGCGCCATTAATGTCCATATCAGCTATAGCCCTTTTCCTAGTAGTGCCAGGTCGGTGTGTGCACGGTCGGGACGAGCACCACCTCAGTCCTCGATGGTGCTGGCTCGGCCCGGCCACGAGGCTGAACTGGACATCTGACAAAGCTTTCGGCTGATTCATACGATGCAGAGTGCCCATAACTCTTCCCACGTGATGGTTAGTGCTATCAGGCCAGAGGCCTGCTCGGATCAAATATCCAAATCGTTTGTGGACTAGGGCTTGCGGTAACGAGCAGAGACTCACGAAAGATGTGACCCCGTCGCCCCGTCTCGAGGACTTGCTGCAAGGGTTAAGAATGCCCGGCCGCGTCTCGTATTCATCACTCGGGCACCATACAGGCAACCCGTCTTCACATCACACACGTGTACCCCTTAGGGTCGACCCGCCTATCCAGGTAACAGTGTAAAGTCCGAGTAGATGATTTTTCATATATAAAACTTTTTCATCGGAGTTCGTATAGAAAAGTTATGCCCATTTTACAAATTCTCGAGAGATTTTGCAAAAAAGTCGAAAATTCATGTTTGTAAATTTTGCTAACAACTAGACCACATATCACATGGGAATCTTATTTTCTTTTATTTTTTTTGACATTTCTATCATTTTCTTTTATTTATTTTTTCGAAACAGAAAAAGCGGTCCACGCGGGGGGGGGGGTGCATTTGGTGAATAAATTGTAAGACTCAGAAAGTTAGTAATGGCGCACCACGTAACAGGTGCGCCATTAGTAACCCTGGTTACTAATGGCGCACCTGTTACGTGGTGCGCCATTACTAGTTTTGCAACAAAAATTAAAAAAAATGTTTATTAGTGGCGCACCAGTGGATAGTGCGCCATTACTAGTTTGAACTAGTAATGGCGCACTGTACCCTGGTGCGCCATTACTAGTTTTGAAAAAAAAGTAAAAAAAAAATTTGTTAGTAGTGGCGCACAGAGTGTGTGGTGCGCCATTACTAGTTAAAACTAGTAATGGCGCACTGTGCCCTGGTGCGCCATTAATAGTTTTGGCAAAAAAATAAAAAATTGCTAGTAATGGCGCACCGTGTGTCTGGTGCGCCATTAGTAATGAGGACACTAATGGCGCACCTGTACCGGGTGCGCCAGCAGTGGCGCACCACATACATGGTGCGCCATTAATGTCCATTTCAGCTATAGCCCTTTTCCTAGTAGTGCCAGGTCGGTGTGTGCAGGGTCGGGACGAGCACCACCTCAGTCCTCGATGGTACTGGCTCGGCCCGGCCACGAGGCTGAACTGGACGTCTGACAAAGCTTTCGGCTGATTCATACGATGCAGAGTGCCCATAACTCTTCCCACGTGATGGTTAGTGCTATCAGGCCAGAGGCCTGCTCGGATCAAATATCCAAATGGTTTGTGGACTAGGGCTTGCGGTAACGAGCAGAGCCTCACGAAAGATGTGACCCCGTCGCCCCGTCTCGAGGACTTGCTGCAAGGGTTAAGAATGCCCGGCCGCGTCTCGTATTCATCACTCGGGCACCATACAGGCAACCCGTCTTCACATCACACACGGGTACCCCTCAGGGTCGACCCGCCTATCCAGGTAACAGTGTAAAGTCCGAGTAGATGATTTTTCATATATAAAACTTTTTCATCGGAGTTCGTATAGAAAAGTTATGCCCATTTTACAAATTCTCGAGAGATTTTGCAAAAAAGTCGAAAATTCATGTTTGTAAATTTTGCTAACAACTAGACCACATATCACATGGGAATCTTATTTTCTTTTAATTTTTTTTGACATTTCTATCATTTTCTTTTATTTATTTTTTTGAAACAGAAAAGGCGGTCCACGCGGGGGGGGGTGCATTTGGTGAATAAATTGTAAGACTCAGAAAGTTAGTAATGGCGCACCACGTAATAGGTGCGCCATTAGTAACCCTGGTTACTAATGTCACACCTGTTACGTGGTGCGCCATTACTAGTTTTGCAAAAAAAAATGTTTATTAGTGGCGCACCAGTGGATAGTGCGCCATTACTAGTTTGAACTAGTAATGGCGCACTATACCCAGGTGCGCCATTACTAGTTTTGAAAAAAAGTAAAAAAAAATTTGTTAGTAGTGGCGCACAGAGTGTGTGGTGCGCCATTACTAGTTAAAACTAGTAATGGCGCATTGTGCCCTGGTGCGCCATTAATAGTTTTGGAAAAATAAAAAAAATAAAATTTGCTAGTAATGGCGCACCGTGTGTCTGGTGCGCCATTAGTAATGAGGACACTAATGGCGCACCTGTATCAGGTGCACCACTGCTATATAGCAGTGGCGCACCACATACATGGTGCGCCATTAATGTCCATATCAGCTATAGCCCTTTTCCTAGTAGTGTCGGGTCGGTGTGTGGAGGGTCGGGACGAGCACCACCTCAGTCCTGGATGGTACTGGCCCGGCCCGGCCACGAGGCTGAACTGGACGTCTGACAAAGCTTTTGGCTGATTCATACGATGCAGAGTGCCCATAACTCTTCCCACGTGATGGTTAGTGCTATCAGGCCAGAGGCCTTTTCGGATCAAATATCCAAATCATTAGTGGACTAGGGCTTGCGGTAACGAGCAGAGACTCACGAAAGATGTTACCCCGTCGGCCCGTATCGAGGACTTGCTGCAAGGGTTAAGAATGCCCGGCCGCGCCTCGTATTCATCACTGGGGCACCATACAGGCAACCCGTCTTCACATCACACACGGGTACCCCTCAGGGTCGACCCGCCTATCCAGGTAACAGTGTAAAGTCCGAGTAGATGATTTTTCATATAAAAAACTTTTTCATCGGAGTTCGTATGCAAAAGTTATGCCCATTTTACAAATTCTCGAGAGATTTTGCAGAAAAGTCGAAAATTCATGTTTGTAAATTTTGCTAACAACTAGACCACATATCACATGGGAATCTTATTTTCTTTTATTTTTTTGACATTTCTATCATTTTCTTTTATTTTTTTTGAAACTGAAAAGGCGGTCCACCGGGGGGGTGCATTTCGTGAATAAATTGTAAGACTCAGAAAGTTAGTAATGGCGCACCACGTAACAGGTGCGCCATTAGTAACCCTGGTTACTAATGGCGCACCTGTTACGTGGTGCGCCATTACTAGTTTTGCAAAAAAAATAAAAAAAAATGTTTAGTAGTGGCGCACCAGTGGATAGTGCGCCATTACTAGTTTGAACTAGTAATGGCGCACTGTACCCAGGTGCGCCATTACTAGTTTTGAAAAAAAAAGTAAAAAAAAAATTTGTTAGTAGTGGCGCACACAGTGTGTGGTGCGCCATTACTAGTTAAAACTAGTAATGGCGCACTGTGCCCTGGAGCGCCATTAATAGTTTTGGAAAAAAAATTTGCTAGTAATGGCGCACCGTGTGTCTGGTGCGCCATTAGTAATGAGGACACTAATGGCGCATCTGTATCGGGTGCGCCACTACTATATAGCAGTGGCGCACCACATACATGGTGCGCCATTAATGTCCATATCAGCTATAACCCTTTTCCTAGTAGTGCCGGGTTGGTGTGTGCAGGGTCGGGACGAGCACCACCTCAGTCCTGGATGGTACTGGCCCGGCCCGGCCACGAGGCTGAACTGGACGTCTGACAAAGCTTTCGGCTGATTCATATGATGCAGAGTGCCCATAACTCTTCCCACGTGATGGTTAGTGCTTTCAGGCCAGAGGCCTGCTCCGATCAAATATCCAAATCGTTAGTGGACTAGGGCTTGCGGTAATGAGCAGAGACTCACGAAAGATGTGACCCCGTCGCCCCGTCTCGAGGACTTGCTGCAAGGGTTAAGAATGCCCGGCCGTGCCTCGTATTCATCACTCGGGCACCTTACAGGCAACCCGTCTTCACATCACACACGGGTACCCCTCAGGGTCGACCCGCCTATCCAGGTAACAGTGTAAAGTCCGAGTAGATGATTTTTCATATAAAAAACTTTTTCATCGGAGTTCGTATGCAAAAGTTATGCCCATTTTACAAATTCTCGAGAGATTTTGCAAAAAAGTCAAAAATTCATGTTTGTAAATTTTGCTAACAACTAGACCTCATATCACATGGGAATCTTATTTTCTTTTATTTTTTTGACATTTCTATCATTTTCTTTTATTTTTTTTGAAACTGAAAAGGCGGTCCACAGGGGGGGGGGTTGCATTTGGTGAATAAATTGTAAGACTCAGAAAGTTAGTAATGGCGCACCACGTAACAGGTGCGCCATTAGTAACCCTGGTTACTAATGGCGCACCTGTTACGTGGTGCGCCATTACTAGTTTTGCAAAAAAAAATAAAAAAATGTTTATTAGTGGCGCACCAGTGGATAGTGCGCCATTACTAGTTTGAACTAGTAATGGCGCACTGTACCCAGGTGCGCCATTACTAGTTTTGAAAAAAAAGTAAAAAAAAATTTGTTAGTAGTGGCGCACAGAGTGTGTGGTGCGCCATTACTAGTTAAAACTAGTAATGGCGCACTGTGCCCTGGTGCGCCATTAATAGTTTTGGCAAAAAAATAAAAAATTGCTAGTAATGGCGCACCGTGTGTCTGGTGCGCCATTAGTAATGAGGACACTAATGGCGCACCTGTATCGGGTGCGCCAGCAGTGGCGCACCACATACATGGTGCGCCATTAATGTCCATATCAGCTATAGCCCTTTTCCTAGTAGTGCCAGGTCGGTGTGTGCAGGGTCGGGACGAGCACCACCTCAGTCCTCGATGGTACTGGCTCGGCCCGGCCACGAGGCTGAACTGGACGTCTGACAAAGCTTTCGGCTGATTCATACGATGCAGAGTGCCCATAACTCTTCCCACGTGATGGTTAGTGCTATCAGGCCAGAGGCCTGCTCGGATCAAATATCCAAATCGTTAGTGGACTAGGGCTTGCGGTAACGAGCAGAGACTCACGAAAGATATGACCCCGTCGCCCCGTCTCGAGGACTTGCTGCAAGGGTTAAGAATGCCCGGCCGCGCCTCGTATTCATCACTCGGGTACCATACATGCAACCCGTCTTCACATCACACACGGGTACCCCTCGGGGTCGACCCGCCTATCCAGGTAACAGTGTAAAGTCCGAGTAGATGATTTTTCATATAAAAAACTTTTTCATCGGAGTTCGTATGCAAAAGTTATGCCCATTTTACAAATTCTCGAGAGATTTTGCGAAAAAGTCGAAAATTCATGTTTGTAAATTTTGCTAACAACTAGACCACATATCACATAGGAATCTTATTTTCTATTATTTATTTTTTACATTTCTATCATTTTCTTTTATATTTTTCAAACTTAAAAAGCGGTCCACGGGGGGGTGCATTTGGTGAATAAATTGTAAGACTCAGAAAGTTAGTAATGGCGCACCTGTTACGTGGTGCGCCATTACTAGTTTTGCAAAAAAAATAAAAATAAAATGTTTAGTAGTGGCGCACCAGTGGATAGTGCAAACTAGTAATGGCGCACTGTACCCAGGTGCGCCATTACTAGTTTTGAAAAAAAAAGTAAAAAAAAAATTTTAGTAGTGGCGCACAGAGTGTGTGGTGCGCCATTACTAGTTAAAACTAGTAATGGCGCACTATGCCCTGGTGCGCCATTAATAGTTTTGGAAAAATAAAAAAATAAAATTTGCTAGTAATGGCGCACCGTGTGTCTGGTGCGCCATTAGTAATGAGGACACTAATGGCGCAAGTGTATCGGGTGCGCCAGTGCTATATAGCAGTGGCGCACCACATACATGGTGCACCATTAATGTCCATATCAGCTATAGCCCTTTTCCTAGTAGTGCCGGGTCGGTGTGTGCAGGGTCGGGACGAGCACCACCTCAGTCCTGGATGGTACTGGCCCGGCCCGGCCACGAGGCTGAACTGGACGTCTGACAAAGCTTTCGGCTGATTCATACGATGCAGAGTGCCCATAACTCTTCCCACGTGATGGTTAGTGCTATCAGGCCAGAGGCCTGCTCGGATCAAATATCCAAATCGTTAGTGGACTAGGGCTTGCGGTAACGAGCAGAGACTCACGAAAGATATGACCCCGTCGCCCCGTCTCGAGGACTTGCTGCAAGGGTTAAGAATGCCCGGCCGCGCCTCGTATTCATCACTCGGGTACCATACATGCAACCCGTCTTCACATCACACACGGGTACCCCTCAGGGTCGACCCGCCTATCCAGGTAACAGTGTAAAGTCCGAGTAGATGATTTTTCATATAAAAAACTTTTTCATCGGAGTTCGTATGCAAAAGTTATGCCCATTTTACAAATTCTCGAGAGATTTTGCAAAAAAGTCAAAAATTCATGTTTGTAAATTTTGCTAACAACTACACCACATATCACATGGGAATCTTATTTTCTTTTATTTTTTTTGACATTTCTATCATTTTCTTTTTCTTTTTTAAACTGAAAAGGCGGTCCACGGGGGGGTGCATTTGGTGAATAAATTGTAAGACTCAGAAAGTTAGTAATGGCGCACCACGTAACAGGTGCGCCATTAGTAACCCTGGTTACTAATGGCGCACCTGTTACGTGGTGCGCCATTACTAGTTTTGCAAAAAAAATAAAAATAAAATGTTTAGTAGTGGCGCACCAGTGGATAGTGCACCATTACTAGTTTGAACTAGTAATGGCGCACTGTACCCAGGTGCGCCATTACTAGTTTTGAAAAAAAAAGTAAAAAAAAAAAATTTAGTAGTGGCGCACAGAGTGTGTGGTGCGCCATTACTAGTTAAAACTAGTAATGGCGCACTGTGCCCTGGTGCGCCCTTAATAGTTTTGGAAAAATAAAAAAAATAAAATTTGCTAGTAATGGCGCACCGTGTGTCTGGTGCGCCATTAGTAATGAGGACACTAATGGCGCACCACATACATGGTGTGCCATTAATGTCCATATCAGCTATAGCCCTTTTCCTAGTAGTGCCGGGTCGGTGTGTGGAGGGTCGGGACGAGCACCACCTCAGTCCTGGATGGTACTGGCCCGGCCCGGCCACGAGGCTGAACTGGACATCTGACAAAGCTTTCAGCCGATTCATGCGATGCAGAGTGCCCATAACTCTTCCCACGTGATGGTTAGTGCTATCAGGCCAGAGGCCTGCTCGGATCAAATATCCAAATCTTTAGTGGACTAGGGCTTGCGGTAACGAGCAGAGACTCACGAAAGATGTGACCCCGTCGCCCCGTCTCGAGGACTTGCTGCAAGGGTTAAGAATGCCCGGCCGCGCCTCGTATTCATCACTCGGGCACCATTCAGGCAACCCGTCTTCACATCACACACGGGTACCCCTCAGGGTCGACCCGCCTATCCAGGTAACAGTGTAAAGTCTGAGTACATGATTTTTCATATAAAAAACTTTTTCATCGGAGTTCGTATGCAAAAGTTATGCCCATTTTACAAATTCTTGAGAGATTTTGCAAAAAAGTCGAAAATTCATGTTTGTAAATTTTGCTAACAACTAGACCACATATCACATGGGAATCTTATTTTTCTTTATTTTTTTTGACATTTCTATTATTTTCTTTTATTTTTTTTGAAACTGAAAAGGCGGTCGACAGGGGGGGTGCATTTGGTGAATAAATTGTAAGACTCAGAAAGTTAGTAATGGTGCACCACGTAACAGGTGCGCCATTAGTAACCCTGGTTACTAATGGCGCACCTGTTACGTGGTGCGCCATTACTAGTTTTGCAAAAAAAATAAAAATAAAATGTTTAGTAGTGGCGCACCAGTGGATAGTGCGCCATTACTAGTTTGAACTAGTAATGGCGCACTGTACCCAGGTGCGCCATTAATAGTTTTGGAAAAAAAAATTGCTAGTAATGGCACACCGTGTGTCTGGTGCGCTATTAGTAATGAGGACACTAATGGCGCACCTGTATCGGGTGCGCCACTGCTATATAGCAGTGGCGCACCACATACATGGTGCGCCATTAATGTCCATATCAGCTATAGCAATTTTCCTAGTAGTGCCGGGTCGGTGTGTGCAGGGTCGGGACGAGCACCACCTCAGTCCTGGATGGTACTGGCCCGGCCCGGCCACGAGGCTGAACTGGACGTCTAACAAAGCTTTCGACTGATTCATACGATGCAGAGTGCCCATAACTCTTCCCACGTGATGGTTAGTGCTATCAGGCCAGAGCCCTGCTCGGATCAAATATCCAAATCGTTAGTGGACTAGGGCTTGCGGTAACGAGCAGAGACTCACGAAAGATGTGACCCCGTCGCCCCGTCTCGAGGACTTGCGGCAAGGGTTAAGAATGCGCGGCTGCGCCTCGTATTCATCACTCGGGCACAATACAGGCAACCCGTCTTCACATCACACACGGGTACCCCTCAGGGTCGACCCATCTATCCAGGTAACATTGTAACGTCCGAGTAGATGATTTTTCATATAAAAAACTTTTTCATCGGAGTTCGTATGCAAAAGTTATGCCCATTTTACAAATTCTCGAGAGATTTTGCAAAAAAGTCGAAAATTCATGTTTGTAAATTTTGCTAACAACTAGACCACATATCACATGGGAATCTTATTTTCTTTTATTTTTTTGACATTTCTATCATTTTCTTTTTTTTTTAACTGAAAAGGCGGTCCACTGGGGGGTGCATTTGGTGAATAAATTGTAAGACTCAGAAAGTTAGTAATGGCGCACCACGTAACAGGTGCGCCATTAGTAACCCTGGTTACTAATGGCGCACCTGTTACGTGGTGCGCCATTACTAGTTTTGCAAAAAAAATAAAAATAAAATGTTTAGTAGTGGCGCACCAGTGGATAGTGCGACATTACTAGTTTGAACTAGTAATGGCGCACTGTACCCAGATGCGCCATTACTAGTTTAAAAAAAAGTAAAAAAAAATTTGTTAGTAGTGGCGCACAGATTGTGTGGTGCGCCATTACTAGTTAAAACTAGTAATGGCGCACTGAGCCCTGGTGCGCCATTAATAGTTTTGGAAAAATAAAAAAAATAAAATTTGCTAGTAATGGCGCACCGTGTGTCTGGTGCGTCATTAGTAATGAGGACACTACTGGCGCACCTGTATCGGGTGCGCCACTGCTATATAGCAGTGGCGCACCACATACATGGTGCGCCATTAATGTCCATATCAGCTATAGCCCTTTTCCTAGTAGTGTCGGGTCGGTGTGTGCAGGGTCGGGACGAGCACCACCTCAGTCCTGGATGGTACTAGCCTGGCCCGGCCACGGGGCTGAACTGGACGTCTGACAAAGCTTTCGGCTGATTCATACGATGCAGAGTGCCCATAACTCTTCCCACGTGATGGTTAGTGCTATCAGGCCAGAGGCCTGCTCGGATCAAATATCCAAATCGTTAATGGACTAGGGCTTGCGGTAATGAGCAGAGACTCACGAAAGATGTGACCCCGTCGCCCCGTCTCGAGGACTTGCTGCAAGGGTTAAGAATGCCCGGCCGTGCCTCGTATTCATCACTCGGGCACCATACAGGCAACCCGTCTTCACATCACACACGGGTACCCCTCAGGGTTGACCCGCCTATCCAGGTAACAGTGTAAAGTCCGAGTAGATGATTTTTCATATAAAAACCTTTTTCATCGGAGTTCGTATGCAAAAGTTATGCCCATTTTACAAATTCTCGAGAGATTTTGCAAAAAAGTCGAAAATTCATGTTTGTAAATTTTGCTAACAACTAGAACACATAACACATGGGAATCTTATTTTCTTTTATTTTTTTGACATTTCTATCATTTTCTTTTATTTTTTTTGAAACTGAAAAGGCGGTCCACCGGGGGGGTGCATTTGGTGAATAAATTGTAAGACTCAGAAAGTTAGTAATGGCGCACCACGTAACAGGTGCGCCATTACTAGTTTTGCAAAAAAAATAAAAATAAAATGTTTAGTAGTTGCGCACTAGTGGATAGTGCGCCATTACTAGTTTGAACTAGTAATGGCGCACTGTACCCAGGTGCGCCATTACTAGTTTTGAAAAAAAAAGTAAAAAAAAAATTTGTTAGTAGTGGCGTACAGAGTGTGTGGTGCGCCATTACTAGTTAAAACTAGTAATGGCGCATTGTGCCCTGGTGCGCCATTAATAGTTTTGGAAAAATAAAATAAAATAAAATTTGCTAGTAATGGCGCAACGTGTGTCTGGTGCGCCATTAGTAATGAGGACACTAATGGCGCACCTGTATCGGGTGCGCCAGTGCTATATAGCAGTGGCGCACCCCATACATGATGCGCCATTAATGTCCATATCAGCTATAGCCCTTTTCCTAGTAGTGCCGGGTCGGTGTGTGCAGGGTCGGGACGAGCACCACCTCAGTCCTGGATGGTACTGGCCCGGCCCGGCCACGAGGCTGAACTGGACGTCTGACAAAGCTTTCGGCTGATTCATACGGTGCAGAGTGCCCATAACTCTTCCCACGTGATGGTTAGTGCTATCAGGCCAGAGGCCTGCTCGGATCAAATATCCAAATCGTTAGTGGACTAGGGCTTGCGGTAATGAGCAGACACTCACGAAAGATGTGACCCCGTCGCCCCGTCTCGGGGACTCGCTGCAAGGGTTAAGAATGCCCGGCCGCGCATCGTATTCATCACTCGGGTACCATACATGCTACCCGTCTTCACATCACACACGGGTGCCCCTCTGGGTCGACCCGCCTATCCAGGTAACAGTGTAAAGTCCGAGTAGATGATTTTTCATATAAAAAAAATTTCATCGGAGTTCGTATGCAAAAGTTATGCCCAATTTACAAATTCTCGAGAGATTTTGCAAAAAAGTTGAAAATTCATGTTTGTAAATTTTGCTAACAAATAGACCACATATCACATGGGAATCTTATTTTCTTTTATTTTTTTGACATTTCTATCATTTTCTTTTTTTTTTTTTCAAACTGAAAAGGCGGTCCATGGGGGGTGCATTTGGTGAATAAATTGTAAGACTCAGAAACTTAGTAATGGCGCACCTATTACGTGGTGCGCCATTACTAGTTTTGCAAAAAAAATAAAAAAAAATGTTTAGTACTGGCGCACCAGTGGATAGTGCAAACTAGTAATGGCGCACTGTACCCAGGTGCGCCATTACTAGTTTTGAAAAAAAAGTAAAAAAAAAATTTGTTAGTAGTGGCGCACAGAGTGTGTGGTGCGCCATTACTAGTTAAAACTAGTAATGGCGCACTATGCCCTGGTGCGCCATTAATAGTTTTGGAAAAATAAAAAAATAAAATTTGCAAGTAATGGCGCACCGTGTGTCTGGTGCGCCATTAGTAATGAGTGGCGCACCACATACATGGTGCGTCATTAATGTCCATATCAGCTATAGCCCTTTTCCTAGTTGTGCCAGGTCGGTGTGTGCATGGTCGGGACGAGCACCACCTCAGTCCTGGATGGTACTGGCCCGGCCCGGCCACGAGGCTGAACTGGACGTCTGACAAAGCTTTCGGCTGATTCATACGATGCAGAGTGCCCATAACTCTTCCCACGTGATGGTTAGTGCTATCAGGCCAGAGGCCTGCTCGGATCAAATATCCAAATCGTTAGTGGACTAGGGCTTGCGGTAACGAGCAGAGACTCACGAAAGATGTGACCCCGTCGCCCCATCTCGAGGACTTGCTGCAAGGGTTAAGAATGCCCGGCCGCGCCTCGTATTCATCACTCGGGTACCATACATGCAACCCGTCTTCACATCACACACGGGTACCCCTCAGGGTCGACCCGCCTATCCAGGTAACAGTGTAAAGTCCGAGTAGATGATTTTTCATATAAAAAACTTTTTCATCGGAGTTCGTATGCAAAAGTTATACCCATTTTACAAATTCTCGAGAGATTTTGCAAAAAAGTCAAAAATTCATGTTTGTAAATTTTGCTAACAACTAGACCACATATCACATGGGAATCTTATTTTCTTTTATTTTTTTTGACATTTCTATCATTTTCTTTTATTTATTTTTTAAACTGAAAATACGGTCCACCGGGGGGGTGCATTTGGTGAATAAATTGTAAGACTCAGAAAGTTAGTAATGGCGCACCACGTAATAGGTGCGCCATTAGTAACCCTGGTTACTAATGGCGCACCTGTTACGTGGTGCGCCATTACTAGTTTTGCAAAAAAAATAAAAATAAAATGTTTAGTAGTGGCGCACCAGTGGATAGTGCGCCATTACTAGTTTGCACTAGTAATGGCGCACTGTACCCAGGTGCGCCATTACTAGTTTTGAAAAAATAAGTAAAAAAAATTTTTGTTAGTAGTGGCGCACAGAGTGTGTGGTGCGCCATTACTAGTTAAAACTAGTAATGGCGCACTGTGCCCTGGTGCGCCATTAATAGTTTTGGAAAAAAAATTGCTAGTAATGGCGCACCGTGTGTCTGGTGCGCCATTAGTAATGAGGACACTAATGGCGCACCACATACATGGTGCGCCATTAATGTCCATATCAGCTATAGCCCTTTTCCTAGTAGTGCCGGATCGGTGTGTGCAGGGTCGGGACGAGCACCACCTCAGTCCTGGATGGTACTGGCCCGGCCCGGCCACGAGGCTGAACTGGACATCTGATAAAGCTTTCGGCTGATTCATACGATGCAGAGTGCCCATAACTCTTCCCACGTGATGGTTAGTGCTATCAGGCCAGAGGCCTGCTCGGATCAAATATCCAAATCGTTGGTGGACTAGGGCTTGCGGTAACGAGCAGAGACTCACGAAAGATGTGACCCCGTCGCCCCGTCTCGAGGACTTGCTGCAAGGGTTAAGAATGCCCGGCCGCGCCTCGTATTCATCACTCGGGCACCATACAGGCAACCCGTCTTCACATCACTCACGGGTACACTCAGGGTCGACCCGCCTATCCAGGTAACAGTGTAAAGTCCGAGTAGATGATTTTTCATATAAAAAACTTTTTCATCGGAGTTCGTATGCAAAAGTTATGCCCATTTTACAAATTCTTGAGAGATTTTGCAAAAAAGTCGAAAATTCATGTTTGTAAATTTTGCTAACAACTAGACCACATATCACATGGGAATCTTATTTTCTTTTATTTTTTTTGACATTTCTATCATTTTCTTTTATTTTTTTTGAAACTGAAAAGGCGGTCGACAGGGGGGGTGCATTTGGTGAATAAATTGTAAGACTCAGAAAGTTAGTAATGGCGCACCACGTAACAGGTGCGCCATTAGTAACCCTGGTTTCTAATGGCAGGTGGTTACTAATGGCGCACCTGTTACGTGGTGCGCCATTACTAGTTTTGCAAAAAAAATATAAAAAAAATTAGTAGTGGCGCACCAGTGGATGGTGCGCCATTACTAGTTTGAACTAGTAATGGCGCACTGTACCCAGGTGCGCCATTACTAGTTTTGAAAAAAAAAGTAAAAAAAATTTGTTAGTAGTGGCGCACAGAGTGTGTGGTGCGCCATTACTAGTTAAAACTAGTAATGGCGCACTGTGCCCTAGTGCGCCATTAATAGTTTTGGAAAAATAAAAAAAATAAAATTTGCTAGTAATGGCGCACCGTGTGTCTGGTGCGCCATTAGTAATGAGGACACTAATGGCGCACCTGTATCGGGTGCGCCAGTGGCGCACCACATACATGGTGCGCCATTAATGTCCATATCAGCTATAGCCATTTTCCTAGTAGTGCCGGGTCAGTGTGTGCAGGGTCGGGACGAGCACCACCTCAGTCCTGGATGGTACTGGCCCGGCCCGGCCACGAGGCTGAACTGGACGTCTGACAAAGCTTTCGGCTGATGCATACGATGCAGAGTGCCCATAACTCTTCCCACGTGATGGTTAGTGCTATCAGGCCAGAGGCCTGCTCGGATCAAATATCCAAATTGTTAGTGGACTAGGGCTTGCGGTAACGAGCAGAGACTCACGAAAGATGTGACCCCGTCGCCCCGTCTCGAGGACTTGCTGCAAGGGTTAAGAATGCTCGGCCGCGCCTAGTATTCATCACTCGGGCACCATACAGGCAACCCGTCTTCACATCACACACGGGTACCCCTCAGGGTCGACCCGCCTATCCAGGTAACAGTGTAAAGTCCAAGTATCCGTGTGTCCATAACATCAGGGGAATCTGAGGTATCACCCCCGTTGGATTCCTACTCGATGTGTCTGTCAAGGTGAACTCGGAGGATTCACCCTCGATGGGTTCACACTTGAGGTGGTGCACGACAGTGTCGTTAATGGAAGCGGTGAAAGAGGAATCACCCTCGATGACCACGACCGAATAGCTACTCTACAGAGTTAACATCAGAAGTGCTACACGAGGTATCACCCTCGGCACTCGATAGTAATGCTGCAGTGTCGTTACAACCAAGGGGGGGTGATGTGCGGTGTCGGGGCCTGGTCTTCAATCCCGTTGGTCGGGTCTTCTGATAATCCAGCGGGGCAGTCGGGAAAAGTGGGGGGTCACTGATAGGTCTCTACCCAACCTATACTAAGCAGTTTAGGATATGCAGGTAATTATCAACAGCAGGTTACAATAAACAGGCTATGCATCAGAATAGGTAAAGTAGTAGCAGCAGTAATTCTAATGCAAGCATGAGAAATTAGAATGGGCGATATCGGGATGATCAAAGGGGGGGCTTGCCTGGTTGCTCGGCGGCAAGGGTAAGATCGTCAACGGTGTCATCGGGCTCCTGAGCTGCGTCGGTCTCGGGGACGACGTCGGTGTCAGGGTCTATCGAGAGAGAAGAGGGGGAGGAAACAGTATAAATACACAGCAAACATGAGCAACACAATGTACGACATGACAATATGCAGTGCCGGGGTGTCCTAACGTATGGTTGCACGTCACCGAGAAAGGGGGAATCCATCCGGGAATGTTTTCCCGGTTCCGGACATTTGTCAGACAGATGACCAGAGGGGAACGGTTACATGTTCGGATAGTTAGGGACGCGTGACGGATGAACGGACTGCGTATTCGGATTCGTCTCGAAATTCCGAGCAACTTTCATGTACAAAGTTTTTCGATCTGAGCTACGGATTATTTTATCTGAATTTTTAAAGATTTAAAACATTTTTGAAATTATTATTAATTAAATTAATTCGAAATTTATTTATTGCGTCAGCATGACGTCAGCAGTCAACAGTTCCGTTGACTGGGTCAACCTTACAGGTGGGCCCCACCTGTCAGTGACTATCAGCACTAATTAACTGGTTAATTGGGTTAATTAGCCATTAGTTTAATTAAACTTAATTAGTGTTAATTAATCAAAATTAATTAGGTTAATTAGTTAATTAATTAACTAATATTTACTTATTTATTTTTATTTGTTTTTAATATTTTTGGCCGGTCCCACCTGGCAGTGGGCCAGCAGGCCATAGGGGTTGTGCCCAGGCGCGGGCGTCCATGGCCGGCCCAGGGGCGCGGCAAGCAGCGGGAGGGGCAGCCCCGACGCAGCCCTGGTGCGGCCTCCGGCGCGGCCAGGCGCAGCCGGGCGCAGGCAGGGGTGGCGGGGACGGTGAGCTATAGGCGGCGAGCGGCGCGTGGTGGGGGGTTGCGTGGGGGCTGCGGGCGAGCCACGGGCGCGGGGGAGCGGGGCGTCGCTGGGCAGCAGCAGCAAGCACTGAAGCAGGCGGGCGGGAGCCGCGGGAAAGCAGCGGTGGCGCAAGCAGCGGGCCACAGCGGTGAGCTCGCGTGCGGGAGGCCCGAGCAGCGAGCGCGGCAGCGGGAAGCGCGGGCGGCGATGGTCAGCGGCAGCGGGAGGCATGGCTAGGCCAGGCCACCGCGGGGAGCAAGGCCGGGGCGCGATGAGGCAGCATCCAGGGGCAAGTGCTCGTGCGCGGGAGCACCGGGCGTGGCCTCAGAAAGACGCAGGCGGCGGCGACGAACGAAGCGGCGGCTACGCGATGGGTACGAAGGGGAAAGCAAGGGATCGAGTGAGGGAGCTCACGAGCGAGGAGAGGAGAGGGGCGGCGAGGCTCGAGGAGGACGGCGTGGGGAGGAGGCGAGGAGGCATCGGCGATGGCGACCGTCGACGGTGACGGGGTCAGGGGCGCGCGGGGCGGCGCCCGATCCAGAATCGGGGAAGGGGGGAGTGAGAGGGGATCGGCTAGGGTTTTCGGGGTGAGGGGAGGCCAGGCCATATAGGCCACGGGATGGGCCGGCCGGCTGGGCTGTAGCCCAGTTGGGCCGGGAGGGTTGGTTTTTCTTTTATTTTTGTTTTGTTTCCTTTTTCTTATTTTCTTTTCATTTATTTTCTGTTTTGCAAAAAGTTAGGCCTCAAACTGACTTTTACAAAATTAGTGACTTGGCCCATAATTAGCAGTACAATGTACCCTACCACCAAAAACTAGTTTGGGCAAAACATCATTTCATATTTGACTTAGATTAATTAAAAGGTTATTAAATATTATTTTTCAGCCACTGTTAGAGGAGGTTTGGGTTACCTAATTAATTTATTAAATGTTGGTTACAATTTTAGAATGGTCTCTGGAATATTAGTCATTTAATGAACATTTTAGTTTCTGTTTTGAACAACTTTTATTTTCCACTTTAATTTTAATTTGAATCTTGAGTTAGGAGCTGAATGCAAATGATGATTAGGCACTGATAATCATGATGACATGGCATAATCAACAGGGTGATTACTGTAGCTTAACCACTGGGGGTGTTACAAAATCTCAATGCAATCGGAGTTATGGATCTCAGGGAATATAAGAAACGGTTTTCGGCCAGAAAATAGGAACGCAAAACAGAAGAGAACAGAGAGATAGATCCAATCTAGGAGGGGCTCCTGCCCCTCTACCGCCATGGAGGCCATGGACCAGAGGGGGAACTCTCCTCCCATCTCGGGGGAGGCCAAGGAAGAAGAAGAAGGAGGGGGGCTCTCTCCCGGTGGCGCCGGAGCGCCGCCGGGGCAATCATCGTAACGGCGATCTACACCAACAACTTTGCCGCCGTCAACACCAACTCTCTCCCCCTCTATGCAGCAGTCTAACACCTCTTCTCCCCACTATAATCTCTACTTAGACATGGTGCTCAATGCTATATATTATTTCCCAATGATCTATGGCTATCTTATGATGTTTGAGTAGATCCGTTCTGTCCTATGGGTTGATAGATGACCATGATTGGTTTGAGTTGTATATTTTATTTTGGTGCTGCCCTACGGTGCCCTCCGTGTTGCGCAAACGGAGGGATCCCCGTTGTAGGGTGTTGCAATACGTTCATGGTTCTCTTATGGTGGGTGGCGTGACTGACAAAAGCACAGACCCGAGTTTGGGGGTCATTGCGTATGGGATAAAGAGGACTTGATACTTAATGCTATGGTTGGGTTTTACGACCTTAATGATATTTAGTAGTTGCGGATGCTTGCTAGATTTCCAATCATAAGTGCATATGATCCAAGTAGAGAAAGTTTGTTAGCTCATGCCTCTCCCTCATATAAAATTGCAACAATGATCACCGGTTTAGTTATCGATCACCTAGGGACAAATGACTTTCTTGTTGACAAAAGCTATCTACTTTTATTTTCTTGCATTTTACTCATAGTTTTAGTCTTGCAAAATAGTTTTCTAGGTAAAGCAAACATCAAGTGTGCGTAGAGTTGTATCAGTGGTCGATAGAACTTGAGGGAATATTTGTTCTACCTTTAGCTCCTCGTTGGGTTCGACACTCTTATTTATCGAAAAAGGCTACAAACGATCCCCTATACATGTGGGTTATCAAGACCTTTTTCTGGCGCTATTGCTGGGGAGCAATAGCATGGGGTGAATATTCTCGTGTGTGCTTGTTTGCTTTATCACTGAGTAGTTTTTATTTTCTGTTCTAAGTTGTTCTCTATCTTTAGTTATGGATATGGAACACGAAACACCAAAAAAAATTAGTGGTACTTGCTACTCATGGAGATGGGGAACCTCCTAAAACCCTTGATGCTCGTTATGTGAAAAATATTATGCACTACTTTGGTAATCCTGAGAAAACCCCATTCAACTTGATAATGGGAGACACGTTGGATCAACGTGAATACTTTAGGGATGATCGGTTGACACAAAAAGGGAAATTATTATGGGATCAAATTCATATATTGCATTGGTATGCTCGGAATTTATGCTTGAGATATGATTATACTTGTTGCTCTAGAATGAAGGCTCCACACCTTCCCTTTTCATGCAAATTTAATGATAATGATACCTTGGCTTCTTATGCTAATGGTAGATATGATTACTATGATGTGGAACGAATAGAAGAATTTGTTGCTTTTGAGGGTGCTTATGAAATTGAATCTATGTTTGAAAAGTATGAAGATTTTGATGATTCAGTTTATAGACCTGAAAATTTTGCTATACTTAAATATTGATATGATAATTGTAAATGCAATTACGATATTGATGTATTTATTGAGAATGTCTTCGCTGTCCAAGAAGAGACTAATATTTTGCAGGAGTCTATGGAAGAAGAAATTGATGAAACTGTGAGCTCATTGGATGAAAAAGATGATGAGGAGAGCGAAGAAAAAGCGGAGGAAGAATGGATTAGCTACCCGTGCCCACCTTCTAATGAGAGTAACTCTTCAACTCATACATTATTTAATGTCCCTTCGTTCTTACCGAAGGATGAATGCGATGATAATTGTCATGATCTCATTGATTCATTTGAAATATCCCTTTTTGATGAACTTGATGCTTGCTATGCTTGTGGCCAAGATGCCAATTTGAATTATGCTTATGGATATGAACTTGCTATGGTTCCTTATATTAATAATGAAATTGTTGCTATTGCACCCACACATGATAGTCCTATTATCTTTTTGAATTCTCACAACTACACTATATCGGAGAAGTTTGCTCTTATTAAGGATTACATTGATGGGTTGCCTTTTACCGTTGCACTTGATGATTTTGATGAATATAATATGCATGTGCTTGCTTCTCCTACTTGCAATTATTATGAGAGAGGAACTATATCTCCACCTCTCTATGTTTCCAACACGATAAAATTGCAAGAAAGTGTTTATGCTATGTATTGGCCTTTACTTGATGTGCATGAATTGTTCTTTTATGACATGCCGATGCATAGGAAGAGAGTTAGACTTCATCATTACATGATATATGTTACTTTGTGCTCACTACTAAATGCCAAATCATTGTTAATTAAAATTGGCTTTGATATACCTTCGGATCCGGGTGGATTCATTACTTGAGCACTTTCTGCCTAGCTTAATCATTTTAAAGAAAGCGCTGCTAGGGAGACAACCCGGAAGTTTTAGGAAGTCATTTTATTCTGTTGAGTGCTTTTATAAATTTTAAAAACAAAAAAATATAGAGGGGAACTTAAAACTTCACAAAAAGAAAAGTGAAAGTGAGAAAGACGAGCACCGTGGAAGTGGGAGCTAGCCTTGAACTTCATTCATGCCCATGGAAACTTTGTGAATCTCGATTACAGAAACTTTTCAAGAAAAATAATTATCCCCTTGTACAAATCCATTGTATTATAAAAATAATGTGCCAAGATTTGCCTTTAGGATGATTAGATTGCTTGTTGGTACGTGCGGTGCAAAAACAGAAACTTTGGCTGTAGTGCGTATTTTACATTTTTTACTGGAACGTCAAAAGTTTCTAAAACTTTTTGCACAGTATTTCTATACAAATTTTTTATTTTTTCCTAATTTTTCAGAATTTTTGGAGTACCATAAGTATGGTTAAAGTTCAGATTACTACAGACTGTCCTGTTTAAGACAGATTCTGTTTTTGATGCATTGTTTTGCTTGTTTTGATGAAACTATCAATTTTATCGCT
The DNA here is from genome assembly GCA_011799875.1 of Thinopyrum elongatum. Taxonomy (NCBI): domain Eukaryota; kingdom Viridiplantae; phylum Streptophyta; class Magnoliopsida; order Poales; family Poaceae; genus Thinopyrum; species Thinopyrum elongatum. The sequence continues at coordinate 395,462,272 of CM022301.1, read as the reverse complement.
GGTATGAGCCATGGAGAAGTTATAATATAGTAGCTACAATGCAAAAACAAAATATGAATTGATTTGCAACAGTACTTAAAGTAGTGATTTGCTTTATTATACTAACGGATCTCACCAGTCTTCTGTTAAGTTTTGTGTGGATGAAGTGTTCAAAGATCAAGGAGGTCTCGATATGAGGAGAAGGAGGAGACACAAGAGCTCAAGCTTGGGTATGAGAAGGCACCCCAAGTAAATATTCAAGGAGACCCAAGAGTCTAAGCTTGGGGATGCCCCAGAAGGCACCCCATCTTTCTTCAACAAGTATCGGTATGTTTTCATTTTCATTTTGTTCATGTGATATGTGTAAATCTTGGAGCGTCTTTTGTGTTTAATTTTCATTTTTATTTTATTCACCATGCTGGTATGAGATAATCCATGGTTGATTTATATAATGCTCATTGCACTTCACTTATATCTTTTGAGTATGGCTTTATAGAATGCTTCATGTGCTTCACTTATATTATTTGAATTTTGGATTGCCTGTTTCTCTTCACATGGAAAACCGTTATTTGTATAATGATCTCTTGCTTCACTTATATTTATTAGAGCATGGTCTTTTGTAGAAAGAATTAAACTCTCATGCTTCACTTATATCTATTTAGAGAGTCAACGGGAATTGGTCATTTGCATGGTTAGTCATAAAATCCTACATAAAACTTGTGGATCACTGAATATGATATGTTTGATTCCTTGCAATAGTTTTGCGATATAGAGATGATAATATGTGGGAGGTACTAGTAAAAGGTTGTGTTAGTAAGAATATTGGTGTTAAGGTTTGTGATTCCCGAAGCATGCATGTATAGTCTCTCGTCATGCTATGAAGTTGCAGCATGATTTATTATTGATTGTCTTCCTTATGAGTGGCGATCGGGGACGAGCGATGGTCTTTTCGTACCAATCTATCCCCCTAGGGGCATGCGTAGTAGTACTTTACTTCGAGGGCTAATAAATTTTTCAATAAGTATATGAGTTCTTTATGACTAATGTGAGTCCATGGATTATACGCACTCTTACCTTTCCGCAATTTGCTAGCCTCTTCGGTACTGTGCATTGCCCTTTCTCACCTCGAGAGTCGGTGCAAACTTTGCCGGTGCATCCAAACCCCGTGATATGATACGCTCTATCACACATAAGCCTTATTATATCTTCCTCGGAACAGCCACCATACCTACCTATTATGGTCTTTCCATAGCCATTCCGAGATATATTGCCATGCAACTTCCACCGCTTCCGTTTTGATGACTTGAGCATTCATTGTCATATTGCTTTGCATGATCATATAGCTGACATAGTAGTTGTGGCTCAGCCATTGTTCATCATTTTTTATACATGTTACGCTAGATCATTGAACATCCTGGTACACTGCCAGAGGCATTCATATAGAGTCATATTTTGTTATAGGTATCGAGTTGTAATATTGAGTTGTAAGTAAATAGAAGTGTGATGATCATCATTATTCATTATTAGAGCATTGTCTCGGTGAGGAATGGATGATGGAGACTATGATTCCCCCACAAGTCGGGATGAGACTCCGGACCAAAAGAAAAACAGAAAAAAAGAAAAAAAAGAAAAAAAAGAAAAAAAAGAAAAAAAAGAAAAAAATGAAAGAAAGAAGGCAGAGAAGGGGCATGCTAGTTCCACACTTTTGCTTCAAAGTAGCACCATGTTTTTCATATAGAGAGTCTCCTATGTTGTCACTTTCATATACTAGTGGGAATTTTTCATTAAAGAGTTAGATGCACACCCACTTAGTTTTCATATTGAGCTTTCATACACTTATAGCTCTTAGGGCATTCGTTGCATGGCAATCCCTGCTCCTCGCTTTGATATCAATTGATGGGCATCTCCTTAGCCCGTTGGTTAGCCGTGTCGATGTGAGACTTTCTTAATTTTTTGTCTTCTCAATATTTACCCCTATCATCATACTCTATTCCACCCATAGTGATATATCCATGGCTTGCGCTCATGTATTGCGTGAGGGTTGAAAAAGCTGAAACACGTTAAAAAGTATGAACCAAGTGCTCGGCTTGTCATCGGGGTTGTGCATGATAAATACTTTGTGTCGAGAAGACAGAGCATGACAAGACTATATGATTTTGTAGGGATAGCTTTCTTTAGTGTTGATATTTTGAAAGACATGACTGTTTGTTGGGATGCCTGAGTATTGATGTCTTTATGTCAAATTATAGACTATTTCTTTGAATCACGCGTGTCTTAATATTCATGCCATGATTAGACATATGATCAAGTTTATGCTAGGTAGCATTCCACATCAAAAATTATCTTTTTTATCATTTACCTACTCGAGGACGAGCAGGAATTAAGCTTGGGGATGCTGATACGTCTCCGTCGTATCTATAATTTTTAATTGTTTCTTGCCAATATTATACAACTTTCACATATTTTTGGCAACATTTTATATGATTTCTTGGACTAACCTATTGATCCAGTGCCTAGTGCCAGTTCCTGTTTGTTGCATGTTTTTTGTTTTGCAGAATATCCATATCAAACGAAGTCCAAACGCAATAAAAATTTACAGAGAATTATTTTGGAATATTTGTGATTTTTGGGAGGTGGAATCAACGCAAATGGGGGCCCACAGCCACCACAAGACACATGGGCGCGCCAAGCAGCCCAGGCGCGTAGTGGTGGGTTGTGCCCTCCTCGTAAGTCGGTTGGAGCTCTACTTCGGGCGCAAGGAAGCTTATATCCGGAAAAAAATCGTGTTAAAATCTCAGCTCAATCAGAGTTACGGATCTCCGGGAATATAAGAAATGGTTTTCGGCCAGAAAATAGGAATGCGAAACAGAAGAGAACAGAGAGATAGATCCAATCTAGGAGGGGCTCCTGCCCCTTCGCCGCCATGGACGCAGCGGACCAGAGGGGGAACTCTCCTCCCATCTAGGGGGGAGCCCATGGAAGAAGAAGGAGGAGGGGGGCTCTCTCCCGATGGCGCCAGAGCGCCGCCGGGGCAATCATCATGACGGCAATCTACACCAAAAACTTCACCGCCGTCAACACCAACTCTCTCCCCCTCTATGCAGCAGTCTAACACCTCTTCTCCCCAGTGTAATCTCTACTTAAACATGGTGCTCAATGCTATATATTATTTCCCAATGATCTATGGCTATCTTATGATGTTTGAGTAGATCTGTTTTGTCCTATGGGTTGATAGATGATCATGATTGGTTTGAGTTGTATATTTTATTTTGGTGCTATCCTACGGTGCCCTTCGTGTCATGCAAATGGAGGGATCCCCGCTATAGGGTGTTGCAATATGTTCATGGTTCTCTTATTGTGGGTGGCGTGAGTGACAGAAGCACAGACCCGAGTTTGGGGGTCATTGCGTATGGGATAAAGAGGACTTGATACTTAATGCTATGGTTGGGTTTTATGACCTTAATGATCTTTAGTAGTTGCGGATGCTTGCTAGAGTTCCAATCATAAGTGCATATGATCCAAGTAGAGAAAGTATATTAGCTCATGCCTCTCCCTCATATAAAATTGCAACAATGATCACCGGTTTAGTTATCGATCACCTAGGGACAAATGACTTTCTTGTTGACAAAAGCTATCTACTTTTATTGTCTTGCATTTTACTCGTAGTTTTGTTCTTGCAAAATAGTTTCATACTTGTTCTAGGTAAAGCAAATGTCAAGTGTGCATAGAGTTGTATCGATGTTCGATAGAACTTGAGGGAATATTTGTACTACCTTTAGCTCCTCGTTGGGTTCGACAATCTTATTTATCGAAAAAGGCTACAAACGATCCCCTATACGTGTGGGTTATCAGATATGCAAAAGAAAAAAGATGTGGACAATGATATTGTGAAGTTGAAATCATTTCCTTTCTCTTTGAGGGATCGTGTAAAAATTTGGTTTTCTTCTTTGCCTCGCAATAGTACCGATTCTTGGGATAAGTGCAAAGATGCTTTTATTACTAAGTATTTTCCGCCCGCGAAAATTATTTCCCTTAGAACTCAAATCATTAATTTTAAGCAACTTGAGCATGAACATGTTGCACAATCTTGGGAAAGAATGAAGTTGATGCTAAGAAATTGTCCTACTCATGGTTCAAATCTTTGGATGATCATACAAAAGTTTTATCTGGGATTGAACTTTGTTTCTAGAAATCTTTTAGATTCCGCCGCGGGTGGTACTTTTATGGAAATTACTTTGGGTGAAGCTACTAAATTGCTTGATAATATTATGGCAAATTATTCACAATGGCATAGTGAAAGAGCACCTACTAGTAAAAAAGTTAATTCGGTTGAAGAAATTAATACGTTGAGTGAAAAAGTTGATGCTCTTATGAAATTGGTTGTTATTAAAGTGCTCCTATTGATCTTAATGATGTGCCTTTGTCTACTTTGATTGAGCAAAATAGTGATCCCGTAGATGTGAATTTTGTCTCGCGAAACAATTTTAATAACAATGCTTATAGAGGTAATTTTAATCCTAGGCCTTTTCCTGGAAATTCCTCTAATAATTATGGTAATTCTTCTTACAATAATAATAGGAATACCTCTGATCTTGATAATAATATTAAATAATTTATCAATGCTCAAAAAGTTTTCAATACCATGATAGAAGAAAAGTTGAATAAGATTGATGATATGTCTAGAAGCATTGATAGAATTTCTCATAATGTAGAAAATCTCAAGTCGAGAATTTTTGTACCCAAGGTTGATGAATCAATTAAAGCTTTATATGTTTCTATGGATGAAAGTAAGAAAAGAACCGCTATGCTTAGATCTAAAAGAAATTTTTAGAAAGAGTGTTTTCTAGTGATTGCTTTCATAAAAATGATGAAGATCTTAAAGTGATTGGTGTTTCTTCTATTGATTCCTTGTTTAGTAAAATTAAAATTGATGATAAAGGGACTGAAGAAGAGTCAACTTTAGTTAGAAGGCGTCCCGATAATTCGGAGGGTGAAAATCTTGATGAAAAATTTGATAAAAGTGGGTTTGGACAGGTCAAAAATTTAACTAGTGATGTGCCCACTCTTTTGGATTACAAAAACTTTAATTATGATAATTGCACTTTTCTTGAATGTATTTCTTTGTTGCAATCCATGATAAATTCACCCCATGCTTATGAACAAAATAAAGCTTTTACTAAACATATTGTTGATGCCATGATGAAAGTTTTGGAAGAAAAGTTGGAGTTATAGATTTCAATTCCTAGAAAATTGCATGATGAATGGGAACCTACTATCAAAGTCAAGATTAAAAAATTATGAGTGTTTTGCTTTATGTGATTAGGGTGCTAGTGTTTCCACAATTCCGAAATCTCTATGTGATGTGCTTGGTCTTACCGATATTGAAGAATGTTCTCTTAATTTGCACTTGGCGGATTCTACTATTAAAAAGCCTTTGGGAAGAATTAATGATGTTCTTATTCTTGCAAATAGAAATTATGTGCCCATAGATTTTACTGTTCTTGATATTGATTGCAATCCATCTTGTCCAATTATACTTGGTAGACTGTTTTTACGTACTATTGGTGCCATGATTGATATGAAAGAAGGCAATATTAAATTTCAATTTCCACTAAGAAAGGGTATGGAACACTTCCCTAGAACAAGAATTAAGCGACCATATGAATCAATCATGAGGGCATCCTATGGATCTAAAACTAAAGATGACAATACTTGAATCTATGCATTATGCCTAGCTAGGGGCATAAAACGATAGCGTTTGTTGGGAGGCAACCCAATGAATAAAATTTATTTTTGCCTTTTTCTTTCTTTTCTTGAGTGTTTGCACAATTATGCCTCTGTTGTGATTGTGTTATTTATGTTTTAATTAGTGTTTGTGCCAATTAAAGCCTTTGGGATAGCTTTGGTGATAGTTGATTTGATCCTATTGAAAAACAGAAACTTTTGCGTCCAGTAACATAATTGTTTAATTTCACAGAAGTGACGAAAATATCTGAATTTTTACAAATGATTGATATTCAAATTTCCTATGTTGTCCTAACTTTTCAGATTTTTGGAGTTACAGAAGTATGATAACAATTCGCATCTTTATAGACTGTTCTATTTTTCACAGATTTTGTTTTTTTTGCATTGTGTGCTTATTTTGATGAATCTATGGATTGTATCGGGGGGTATAAGCCATGGTAAAGTTAGAATACAGTAGATATAATGCAATAAAAATTGTAATGGGTTTTCTACAGTACTTAAAGTAAAGATTGGTTTTCTTATAATAACGGATCTCACGAAGGTTTTGTTAAGTTTTGTGTGATTGAAGTTTTCAAGTTTTGGGTGAGATCACGATGGATGAAGGAATAAGGAGTGAAAAGAGCCTAAGCTTGGGGATGCCCCATGGCACCCCAATTTAATATTCAAGGAGAACCAAGCAACTAAGCTTGGGGATGCCCCGGAAGGCATCCCCTCTTTCTTCTAACGACCATCGGTATTTTACTTGGAGCTATATTTTTATTCATCACATATCATGAGTTTTGCTTGGAGCGTCTTGTATTATATGAGTCTTTTCTTGTTTTGCTTTTTAGTTTGTCACAATTATCCTTGCTGGACACACCTATTTGAGAGATCCAAAATTATCCTATGATTTGTTAGAATTGCTCTATATGCTTCACTTAAATTTTTTGAGCTATGGAATTGCTCTAGTGCTTCACTTATAGCTTTTTGAGCACGGTGTGCTTTAATATTTTGCAACAAATGCTCTCATGCTTCACTTAGATTTATTTGAGAGTTAGTAAATTTTTGAAGAAATTCTCTCATGCTTCACTTATATTATTTTGAGAGACAAAAATTTTATGCTCATGTTCTTCACTTAGATTTGTTTGAGCTTGTCAAAAGCAATTGCAATATATGAAACTAGTCCCAAAGTGATAGATATTCAAGAGGGATATAATAAAAACTTTCATGAAGATCATTGGACAAAATAAACTTGATTCTTTGTAATAGTTTTGAGATATGATGATAGTGATATGTGAGTCACGTTGGTGAGTAATTATGCTTTAGTAAGAATATTGGTGTTAAGGTTTGTGATTCCCTATGCAAGCACGAAAGTCCATAGTTATGCAATGAAATTACATCCTACTTGTGGTGCATTATTCGGTGTTAGTTATGCTTAATGCTCACTGATACGTCTCCAACGTATCTATAATTTTTGCTTGTTCCATGCTGTTATATTATCATTCTTGGATGTTTTACAATCATTTTATAGCAATTTTATATCATTTTTCGGGACTAACCTATTGACATAGTGCCCACTACCAGTTGCTGTTTTTTACTTTGTAGATAATCAATACCAAACAGAGTCCAAATGCAGCGAAACTTTTTGGAGAATTTTTCTGGACCAGAAGACACCTGTTGGGCCAAAGAAGTACCACAGGGGGGCTCCGAGGGGAGCACAACCCACCTGGGCGCGCCTGGGGGCCCAGGCGCGCCCTGGTGGGTTGGGCCCACCTCGGCCACCTCCCACACCGCCTCTTTGCTCTATAAATACCCCGAAAATCCAAAAACCCCAGGGGAGTCGACGAAACACAATTCCAGCCGCCGCAAATTCCAGAACCACCAGATCCTATCTAGACACCATCACGGAGGGGTTCATCATCCTCATTGGTGCCTCTCCGATGATGCGTGAGTAGTTCATTGTAAACCTATGGGTCCGTAGTTAGTAGCTAGATGGCTTCCTCTCTCTCTCTTTTGATTCTCAATGCAATGGTCTCGTGGAGATCTATTTGATGTAACTCTTTTTGCGGTGTGTTTGTTGGTATCCGATGAACTTTGAGTTTATGATCAGATCAATTTATCCATGAAAGTTATTTGAGTTTCTTTGATCTCTTATATGCATGATTACTTATAGCCTCGTATTTCTTCTTCAAATCTTTGATTTAGTTAGGCCAACTAGATCGATTTTTCTTGCCACGGGAAGAGGTGCTTTGTGATGGGTTCGATCGTGCGGTGTTCTTTCCCAGTGACAGAAGGGGCAGCAAGACACGCATGTATCGTTGCTATTAAGGATAACAAGATGGGGGCTATTCCTACATAAATAGATCTCGTCTACATCATGTCATCATTCTTATTGCATTACTCCATTATTCCATGAACTTAATACACTAGATGCGTGCTGGATAGCGGTCGATGTGTGGAGTAATAGTAGTAGATGCAGGCAAGAGTCAGTCTACTAATCTTGGACGTGATGCCTATATATTGATCATTGCCTTGGATATCGTCATAATTATTCGATCTTCTATCAATTGCCCAACAGTAATTTGTTTACCCACCGTGTGCTATTTTCTTGAGAGAAGCCACTAGTGAAATCTACAGCCCCCGGGTCTATTCTTTATCATATTTGCTTTGAGATCTATTTTTATTCGCTTTTATTTTCAGATATATTATTCCAAAAACCCAAAAATACCTTGCTGCACTTTTTTGTTATTTATTTTATTTCGCATTTTATCGAGAGCTATTTACCCAATATACCACAAATTTATCTAACTTTTTTACCCTGGAGGGATCGACAACCCCTCTTACGCGTCGGGTTGCAATTATTTGTTCTTTGTGTGCAGGTACCGTTTACATAGTGTTGCTTGGTTCTCCTACTGGATTGATACCTTGGTTTCATAACTGAGGGAAATACCTACCGTAGATGTGCTACATCATCCCTTCCTCTTTGGGGAAATACCGATGTAGTTCAAGCGACATCAGAGACACATCACCAAAACTTACACTAATAGTTTCTTTCTCATAATCTATCTTAGCATTAACCGTGTTCAGGAAAGGTCTGCCAAATATTATGGGACAAAATCATCTTGTGGGGAACTATGAACTAAAAAATCAGTAGGGTATTTTATTTTCCCACACAAGACTTCAACAACTCTAACAATCCCAAGTGGTGTGATAGTATCTCTATTCGCAAGTTTAATAGTAACATCAATATCTTCTATCTTAGTAGGTGCAATATCATTCATAATTTCTTGATATAAAGTAAACGGGATTGCACTCACACTAGCACCCAAATCACATAAGCCATGATAACAGTGTTCTCCGATTTTAACAGAGACAACAGGCATGCCAACAACAGGTCTATGTTTATCTTTTTCATTGGGTTTAGCAATTCTAGTGGCTTCATCACAGAAATAAATAACATGCCCATCAATATTTTCAGCCAAGAGATCTTTAACCATAGGAACATTAGGTTCAACTTTAATTTGTTCAGAGGGTGTAGGTGTTCTTGTATAACTTTTGCGAACCATAGTTGAAGCTTTAGCATGTTCTTTTATCCTAACAGGAAAAGGTGGTTTCTCAATATAAGCAGTAGGAATATCTGGATCAACATCATAAGTAGTAGTCTCTTCTCTAGCTTCAATGGGTTCTACTATGTTTACTTCAATGGGAGGATGATATTTAAACCACTTCTCCTTAGGGAGATCAACATGAGTAGAAAATGATTCACAAAAATAAGCTACTATCTCAAAGTCAAGTCCATATTTAGTGCTAAAATTATGAAAAGCATCGGTATCCATGAAAGTTTTAACACAATCAAATTCAAGCTTTATACCTGACTCCTTACCTTCGTCGAGCTCCCAATCTTCAGAGTTGCATTTAATTCTTTCCAAAAGATCCCATCTGGATTCAATAGTCTTCTTCATAAAAGAGCCAGTACAAGAAGTATCGAGCATGGATTGATCATTACAAGAAATTCAAGCATAGAAATTCTAAATAATAATTTTTCTTGAGAGCTCATGATTGGGGCATGAACATAACATTGACTTAAGCCTCCCCCAAGCTTGAGCGATACTTTCTCCTTTATGAGGCCAAAAATTATATATATAATTCCGATCACGATGATTCAGATGCATACGATAAAACTTCTGATGAAATTCCAATTTCAATCGGTTGTAATTCCAAACTCAATATCATCACATAGCCTATACCATGTCAATGCCTTTCCCTTCAAAGATAAAGGGAATACCTTCTTCTTGACTTCATCTCCGGGTAAACCTGCAAGCTTAAATAATCCACAAACTTCATCCACATAGATTAGATGCATATCAGGATGTAGTGTTCCATCTCCTGCATAAGGATTAGCTAGCAGTTTCTCTATCATACCAGAAGGAATTTCATAGTAAATATTTTCAGTAGGTGCGATAGGTTGAGGAGCAACTCTTTGTTCTTCCGGTCGGGGTGAAGATACACCAAACAAACCCCAAAAAGGATTATTTTCCATAGTGATAAGTGACAATAAATTCCAGCACGTAGTATAAATTTTTCCTTACCAAATTCCAGTCACCAAAGGCGCTTCACTCCCCGGCAACGGCGCCAGAAAAGAGTATTGGTGACCCACAAGTATAAGGGATCAATCGTAGTACTTTCGATAAGTAAGAGTGTCGAACCCAACGAGGAGCAGAAGGAAATGACAAGCGGTGTTCGGCAAGGTATTTTCTGCAAGCACTGAAATTATCGGTAACATATAGTTTGGTAGTAAGATAATTCATAACGGGTAACAAGTAATAGGTGTAGCAAAGGTGCAGCAAGGTGGCCCAATCATTTTTATAGCAAATGATAAGCCTGGACGAACTCTTATATAAAGCAAAGCGCTCCCGAGGACACATGGGAATTATTGGCAAGCTAGTTTACATCATGCTCATATCATTCGCGTTTGTTACTTTGATAATTTGATATGCGGGTGGATCGGTGCTTAGGTGCTGTCCTTACTTGGACAAGCCTCCCACTTATAATTAACCCCTCTCGCAAGCATCCGCAACTACGAAAGAAGAATTAAGATAAATCTAACCATAGCATGAAACATGTGGATCCAAATCAGCCCGTTACGAAGCAACGCATAAACTAGGGTTTAAGCTTCTGTCACTCTAGCAACCCATCATCTACTTATTACTTCCCAACGCCTTCCCCTAGGCCCAAATCATGGTGAAGTGTCATGTAGTCGATGTTCACATAACACCACTAGAGGAAAGACAACATACATCTCATCAAAATATCGAACGAATACCAAATTCACATTTAAAGACATTATAACTGTGCACTAATCCTGTCTTCTTAGGCCGTTAGCCTTTTTAATCATAGGATGTGCTGCTTTGGGAGTTTTTAACAGTTAGATTCCGTCCTGGTCCAACACCTGGGTATTTTTTATCACCTAGCGCTCCAAGTTACTGGGCCGCTACTCCAGCAACAATTTCTGAGATCTGCTATGAGTTGGGCCAAATGGGCTAAGTTAGTTGGTTGATTAGACTCCCCGTCCACAGCAGCCCCGCGATCTTCTCAGAAAAAACCAGCAGCCTCGCGATCGACGTGTGCCTCGCCGAGCGGGGATCCCATCGCGACCGCACCTCTCTCCGACTGACGTGAGCAATAGGTTGCCATGGGGCGGAGGTGGAGGAAGCGAAGCGTCCGCTGTCAATTGGAATCCATTCGTCGGCGATCGAGGATGTAAATCACAATGGAATAATGGCAGTTGACGACCGATAATTGCAGGTAAGTTACCATGCCAATTCGTGCTCTTCTGTTTCTATGGGCGCGACCATATATATAGTCTCGATTGTGGTGAGGTTCCTTCCCCCATCCCTTCCTTACTTCTTCAATACCGTCTTTGGCAGCCATGGTTGATGCTTCATCTATTCCGTACTGCCAGTCTCCCCACACCCCTCTCCCCAATTTTATCTGCATCGAATTTAGTATTCTTTATTAATGTTATTCATTCTCCTCCAAATCGATGCGGGTTTTAGGTCGACGGGATTCGAGCTCGGTTCTGCTGGCTTAGTTCTCACTTGCTGCAGAGTAGCATTCTAGCATTCTTCTTGCAACTTATGTTTTCCTCCGTGCACATCTACCTTTTCTCAAATGTCTACGATGCTCCCATCTAACTACAATTATTAAGTTCTGAATAGCACAATTTTGGGTTCTCTTAATAACCAGCGAACACTAGCAGCAAGGCAGTGCAATTTTGTAGTTTCAGACCAACCAAACTGCTACTCTGTGTGATTCAGTATGATTAGAAGACAATTGCATTAGAAGTTTCTTATCAATGTGGCTGTCGAATCTACTACTTTCCAATAATCATCTCTGTCATCTCTTTCCAATTGTATTTGCTGATCAATAGGATTCTGTGTATGGCTACAAACCCGAATTTATGTGCCTTTACTGAATGTTCAGTTGACAAGAATATTCAATTAATAATAATTTAGATAATAATTCAAAATATTGCACTTAGATTTATTACCCTCTCCATATAATTAAAATTTTGATTCTTTTTTGCAGCTTTTGCTATGCCTTCATGAAATATAGAAGGTTTACACATGCACTCTTCTTTTGTGCATTGTGGAGTGTCGCTGCCCTCCCTAAGTTGTTATGCTCTTTTCTCTATCTGCAACTCATGATCCCTTGTATGCAATCTTTGATTTTTATCTACTAATGAGAGGGAGGTTGGTATGGACCTCTTGACGGGCATTATGTATGGTGCAATATCGCTCAGAAGTAAATTTCTTAGTGAAAAATGATGCTCTCCAATACATACATGTGCAGATATGCTTACTACTATACGAAAAGTTCTAAATAGATTCTGCAATACACTATGCCAGATTATCATGCTAAGTTCCATGAGACTATGCACTATCTGTGTATTCACGAGGGAGATAACTCAAAGCTCTGTTTTAGTGTTCTTTTTAATTAAGAAAATGTATGTTATCTCCTATTCGACTTCATTTAGTTATGGCCATTTTAGTGTAGCTTTTGAAATGCCAATATATCAATGTTTTTCCAGTCTTAGTTTGTGCTAATTTAGGACATTACAAATTTACAATTCAAGTAAAGTTAAAGCTAATAAGGTTATACAAGCTTGTTATGCCACTTTTGGCTATCAAGTTCAGGTGAACAAAAACCCATGATTAGACGTGCTTATCTTCAGTCATCTATGTGGATGTTCTACCCTCATTTAAACTTTGATTATTTTAATCAAGCTAAACCCATGGGCAACAACTGTCATGTGTACTGATACTAATATGTATCCTACTTCTTTTTCATCGTTCATTTTTTCTGAGTCAGTTTGGAGATTAAAGTGATCTGCAGCTCAAGCATGGCAAGGGCACTGATCCTGGAAGGTGCTTTGACTTGCACAAACTTGCTAATTTTTGGAAGATCGAGGAATACAGAGCACAAGTTATTAATAAGCTCTTGAAAACAAAAAGGAAAGGAATACTAAACTGCTCATATTCAGATATTAGGATGGTCTTTCAAGTTTGCACTTTTGCAAATTTTGTTTTAGGTTATCTATGCAAAAAATTATCATTGTGCTTCCGTACTCGACTACACCATGTGTGGTTGATTATTTTTTTATTCATGGCTATACTCTTGACTACATGTTAGATGTAATGATGATGTCCATTTGTTAGGTTACAGAGGAAAGACTCACTGATATCTTCCGCTACGTCCATCCACTCCAGTCGCTGACCAGATTTACAATTGCCTCGAGGAAAATTGGAACGTACCATGAAGTAGCATCCTTCCGTTTAACTTAAATTTCCTGTGGTATAACTTAGACTATTCTGGTAGGTTCAAACATATGCTAATGACAAGTTGTTGCAGTTTGGGGAGAAGATTCGCAATCTTAAGTTACTGCCATAATTTTGTGCTATCGTGTAATCTTTAAATTTCAGAATTAGATTTATACCAATTTGTATTTGACACAATTTATTCAGAATTACAGAAAGTGTCTTGACAGGGCTAGCACACTGCTCTTTTTGTTCATGTAAGTAAGAAACATATGATGAACATAAATTGGTTGTTGAATAGTTATATTGTATACTATATCGTTATCCCAAAGCTTATGTTGAACTTGCTACAAAAGATCGATGTGGAACATACCAAAAAGTCATGTCACCAATGTTTTCGTGTTTTACTATGAGAGTCTAATGTCAGAAACCATATATTATCTAATGTTAGCCAATTTATTTCTTGGAGTTATATCACTTGTTCTAAATGGCTGGATTTGGTCCATTGGCTCTTTTCCATGGTCTTCTTCAGAATAATGAATTATTTGAAGCACTAAAAACTCACGACACATGCCTCTTTGTATTTTTGTAACTCCTACCATCTTACTGTCAAAATTGACGGGCACGGCAACACGTGCCATAATGGTCTAGTGATTACTTATAACAAGACTTCTCCCATGTCCTCAGGAACAAACGTAACTACTCACAAAGCATGTTCATGTTCAAGATCAGAGGGGTATTGAATATCATTAAGGATCTGAACATATGATATTCCACCAAATAAACCAACTAGCATCAACTACAAAGAGTAATCAACACTACTAGCAACCCACAGGTACCAATCTGAGGTTTTGAGGCAAAGATTGAATACAAGAGATGAACTAGGGCTTGAGAGGAGATGGTGCTGGTGAAGATGTTGATGAAGATTGACCCTCCCACGATGAGAGGATCGTTGGTGATGACAATGGCTTCGATTTCCCCCTCCCGGAGGGAAGTTTCCCCGACAGAATCGCTCTGCCGGAGCCCTATATTGCTTCTGCCCAGGTTCCGCCTCGAGACGGTGGAGCTTCATACTGAAAGCTTCCTTATGATTTTTTCCAGGTCAAAACCCTCCATATAGCAGAAGATGGACACCGGGGGCTGGCCAGGGGGCCCACAAGCTCGGGAGGCGCACCTTGGGGGTAGGACGCGCCCCCAGGCTTGTGGCCACCTGGTGGGTCCCCTTCTGTTGTTTCTTCGCCCAATATTTTTTTTATTCCAAAACAATTCCCCTTAAAGTTTTAGGACATTTGGAGTTGTGTAGAATAGGTATCTCAAGTTTGCTCGTTTCCAGTCCAGAATTCCAGCTGCTGGCATTCTCCCCCTTCATGTAAACCTTGTAAAATAAGAGAGAAAAAGCATAAGAATTGTATCATAAAGTGAAATAACAACCCATAATGCAATAAGTATCAACATAAAAACATGATGCAAAATGGACGTATCACCACTCTGCTTGCATGGGTGGGACGAATTGCACCACACACACAGTCGGTTGGATGTGTTTGGGCAAAGCAGCGCAACCCCCCCCCCCCCCCCCCCGGCTTTGCCTTGACCCATCCGACGCTCTCTTTTTCCTGATTTGCATTGTTTTGTCCCACGCGCAGTTCCTGTTCTTTGCTTGCCCCCCCCCCCCCCCCCCCCCCCGCCCCGCATAGTTTGAAAGCAACCGGTTTTATGAAGCTTCTAGAAGCTTTCGTCCAGTTTTAGGAAGCTTTGGTTTCTCATTTTTCGTTTTCTGGATAGTTTTATATGGTTTTTTTTTTGCTTCTTTTTCTTTCCTTCTTGTTTCCTTTTTACTTTATCTTATTCATTCATTTATTTTAAATGCGCGAACTTTTTCCAAATTTTAAAAAATGGGTACCTTTTTTCATGAATTTTCTCAAATTTGTAATTTTTTTGATTTTTTGTGAATGATTCTTTCCATAAAACCATGAAGTTTTCTCAAATTTGTGAACTAGTTTCCCCTTCAAATTCGTGAATATTTATTTTCAAACTTGCGATCAATTTCTCCCTCAAAATCATGAGCTTGTTTTTAACATTTTTTAATACATGGTCAACATTTTTCTCTATACACATTTTTACCATTTTTTAAATGCTTGATTAATATTTTTCATATACAAAATTATCATTTTTTGAATAAATGCTCAACAGTTTTCCTATGCACACTTTTAAACTTTTTCAAATGCTTGATTAACATTTTCCTAATACAAGAATAAATTCTCTAAAACCTGGTCAACATTTTTCTATGCAATTTAACATTTTTCAAATACTTAATAAACAATTTTTTGAACACATGGTCAACATTTTTTTCTAAACACATTTAACAGTTTTCAGATGCTTGATTAACATCTATTAAATAGTTGTTCAATATTTTTTTCCAACTCTTGATTAACATTTTATATACATGATCAATTTTCCATCATTTTTAATACATGGTCAAAAAAATTCTATACACATTTAACATTTTGCAAATGCTTGATATATTTTTTAAAATACTTGTTCAAAAAAAATTCAAATGGTTGGTTAACATTTTTATATACATGGAAAAAATTTGTTGATCATTGTTTTAATACATGGTCAACATTTTTTCTATACACATTTAACATTTCCAAATGCTTGACTAACATTTTTCAAACACTTGTGCAACATATTTTGAAATGCTTGATTAACATTTTTTTAAAATACATGATGAAATTGTTTCATACACATTTAACTTTTTTTGTATTTATTTTTCGCATACGTGATAAACGTTTTCTCTATACACATTTTACATTTTTGGAATGCTTGGTCAACATTTTTCGAATGTTTTATGTAGAGTGATTTTTCTAATATATTTATTTATAAACATTTGGAAGTATAAACAGAAGTAAGAAAAGAAAGCAAAATACGGAAACAAAAAATGTGAAAAAAAATCAAAACAAAAAACTAGGTTGTTGTTCCCGCTCATCTGGGCCGGTCCAACTCGTGCCACTCTTCAGCGAGGGTTCCTACCATCTCGCTTAATGGGAGATATAGGGGCGCCCGCTTCAGGTGTTGGGGAAGAGGTCTTCTCCTCAGCGGCTGAAGCGCTACTTGGCAAACTGGTGCCTAACCGCGTTCCTAAGGGCCACGGCCCGTTAAGGTTTATCCCTCGCTGGCTCTCGTTCGCTCGTTTCTAGAAAAAAAGATAGTTTAGCCAAGTTTGCTCGTTCATTAGGTCGGGGACACCATATTTGCCTTGGCCAACCACATGATCCGAGATGTATTCCATTTTCTGTGGGTTATGAACGAATAAAACTTGGTTACTCCTAAAAAAAGAATGTAAGGTTGAGCACATTGATCACTGACCGTGAAGAACGTTGACCATGAAAAACATTGACAGCTAAGACCATTGACTGTAAAAGAAATCATGAACTTTAAAAAAATCATGAATTTGAGCAAAGTTCATGAGTTTGGTTCTTTTAGTAAATTTAGAAAAGTTCATGCTTTTGAAAAAGTTAATGAATTTTTTTAAAATTCAATAATTCAAGTAAATTTTTGTGAATTCAAAAAAATCATAATTAGAAAATAGATAAAAAATTACATGAATTCAAAAGAAAAACATGAGAATTTCACTATTTGAAAAGGGTTAATTTGATAAGCCACTCGAATTTTGGCGATTCCGAGGAACGCCACTGCAGTTTCTAAACTTTGAAAAATGCCATTTCCAGTGGCATTTTTCAGTCTGCAGTGCCGTTTTTGAAAGTTTGCAAAATTTGCAGTGGCATTTTTCAAAGTTTGGAAATTGCAAGGGCGTTTCTCGGAATTGACATAATTCGAGTGGCATTTATCCAATTAACCCTTTTTAAAAAGTTTGATGTTTTTAAAAAGTTCACTATATTAAAAAAACGAGTGAAAGACGAACAAAAAAAACAAGTACCAAAATGGCAGCAAAAAGAAAAAGAAAAACCAACACAGAAACTTCCAAAAGCTTTCCAAAACCGGAGCAGTACTCCTTCTAAATTACACGTAAATAGGCCGGCCAATAGAAACAGACATGTAGGCGGCGCATATGAATAACGTCTTTGAGCGGTGCTGAAAGGCACTAAATAGGAATTGACGTGATCGACTCCCGTATATAGCCGGTACTTAATTTCAACGGAAATTGATCGATGGGGAAAGATGATGTAAAATTGTGTATGAAGATTGCTAATAAACAACAGTGTAGGAGGTATCATAGGCAAATCACTGATATGGTGGAAAAAATGATTGACGCAATGTATCATTGAAGAAAATAGGAACCTAGTTATCCTACAAGAGTGGGATCATTCTGGTGTTCTATCCTGCAAGAATTCAAAAACATGACAACATGCACTGCTGCTACAGGAAACACAATAACTTTGTGGAATGAGATATGGTGTTCTGAACCCCTGATCAGCATGATGCCCCAGTTATTCTCATATAGAAAAAATGCACACAGGAAACCATGATGCCCCAGCATGATGCCAACAATCTAGATTATAGCAGCTTCTATGAGATGTTCCATCTTCCAATATCTTCCATTGTTGTCCAACAAAGTAACAACCTAAGAGTATTGACTGATAGTAGAGCCAATCAGGACTCACGGGATTCCTGGCAGTTATACTGGGGTGGAACCAAATATTCCAACAAAAGAATATACTTGGAATATATTGGAAACCCTACTGATGCTCCAAAACCATTCCACTGGATATGGAAATCTTGCACTTTGGCCAAGCAGAAATTTTTCTTCTAGCTACTTCTTCAGGACATACTGAACACAAGAGACCTTCTTAGGAGGAAAAACTTCTACATTGAGACAAGTAGATGTGTTCTATGTGATGATGAGCCCAATGAACATTTGATCCATTTATTTTTTAGCTGTCATTTCAGTCAGAATTTTTGGCTAGCTATTGGTTTCCAATGGAACACAGATTATGATCTCATAGAGATGCTCATGGATGGAAAGAGGCAAAACAATGTCAATTGTTTCAAGGAATGCTTAATTGCAGGTTGTTGGAGCTTGTGGAAACACAGAAACAGCATCATTTTTTATCACAAAGTAAAGAGCATGGCCTTTTGTATCTCAAGCTTAAAGGAGCATTTTGACATGATTATCTAAAAGGCAAAACCTAGCTTGAAAGAAGGGATGCAGGCATGGCTAGATTATTTGTAGATTTGTCCTTCTTTTATCACATGCTTGTACAATCATTTGTAATTGTCTCACCATATTAATGAAAAAATAGAGTTACAGTGCGGACCCTCCCCACTGTGTTTTCTCGAAAAACATAGGAAAAGCTAAAAAAAGTACCCCCTCCGTCCCACAATATAAGATCGTTTTTCAAGCTAACATGCTTGAAAAATGATCTTATATTATTGGACGGAGGGAGTAGAACAGTTCAACCTGATGTGAATTGAAATTGAAACCACTTGTCTCACGTGGAGATGGGCTAGAGCCAAGGGGATGCACAACGCTCGTGAAGTCTCACTGTGCGAGAAAGGAGCATATTTGAATTGTGCTCCAGATGAAACACACCCATTTTACAAGCTGATGAATTTTATGAATGTGGAGGGCTTATGCCAATTGCAGACCAGGTAAGAGCATCAATCTTCTCGGGTACAAACTACATGCCATGGTTGCGGTGGGCTTGGTGGATCCTCTACTGGGAGGGGGCGGGGTTATGGTTATAGCTTGTTCGAGCAAGGTACCTGCAAAGCGACCCATCCTTGCCTATGAGCGTAGGGAGGCAGGGACGGAGCTCCCATGTAAGCATTGGGGTCAATTGACCCCAATGAAATTAGGTAATCCTGCATTAGTCCTTCAGTAGTTTAGTACTAATTACTGCCCATTTAGACAAGATGACCCCACTGTCATAAACTTGACCCCATCAAACATTTTTTCTAGCTTCGTCCCTGTAGGGAGGGCTCTCAATTCTGGCATGATATCCGCGATGGGCTCTTCTTGTACATTGGCAATGAAGAGGAGACTCTAGTCTGGCTAGACCCGTGGATGGGTGGGTGGGTCTCTATTCTGTGTGGAGTTCCCTAACGTGTTTGCTATCTGCTCGAATCCGATGTTGATGGTTTCCACGGCGGCCAACGATGGCCACTACAAACATCTTTTTCTGATGGACATCCGGTCCCGTGGAGACCGCTGAGAGGGCCAATTTCTGGGTTGTCCTCCCGCTGGTGGTCGCAGACCATCCAGACACCATTTCTTGGCGGTTGTCTCCTTGGGGATCTTTTCAGTTGGCTCGTCTTTGCATGCCTTATGCCTTTCGCCATCCCTTTTTTGGACCTTTCCATTATGAAAAGCGCCCTTACCTCTCAAGATCAAAAGCTTTGTTTGGCAGCTTCTGAGGGATGGCCTCCCATGGACGGAGATGATCAAGCAGCACGACACCGCGCATGGGATTTGTCTGATTTGTGTTGTTTCGGAGACAGGGACGCACATCTTCTTCTCGTGCACAATAGTGAGAGTTATTTGGAGCTTTGTCCATGAGGCTCAAAGGCCCGACTATGAGACCCTAGCCCTGGCCGGGTTCCTCCAAACCCATGCCAACCAGACCGGGAGGAGGAAACGCCTCTTCTGGCTTGTGTTTGCGGCTCTAGCTTGGACCCCATGGATAATGCATAGCAAGATGATTATTGAGCGGGTCTTTCTTAGATGGGCCTCTGACTCTATCTTCAAATATCTTACATTTTTACAGCACCCGCACCCGCTTTCTAGGCAGCGAGATCGTGACCGGCTTGGACACATAGTTGATACCTTGACTGCGGCGGCCCGCCATCTTGCTTCGCCTCAGATATCCTGAGCTACCGATCACTTGGTGGTCTTTTTTTCCCTTCTACTTTATTTGTTTTTTTGATGTGTTTGTGTTGATGCCCCTAACAGACTATTTTCATTATTTATAAAATGGGGCGAAAATCTGATATAGAGAGAGACATGAACATACAATATACCATGCTCACTCTGCGTTGGAATCATAGTTTGCAGAAAACAACAAATGACGATCTGTTTTCCTTATTTGAAAAGACTATAGCACAAATTTCCATTACCAGAAACCACAGACTTTTTTTTGGAACGAAGACGCTAGAAGCGTCCGGCTTTAAATTAATAAAGCCACCAGGCAGCATCCACATAAGGTTTAATGCATACAGACCACATTACCAAAATACATAGGACCACTTGTCCCTTACCAAGCGAAGCTCAAAACCATGTTGTCTCGGAGGAGAATGAAAGTTCAAACTAAGTGCCATACAACCAACAACATACTAAACATCACAACCAAAAGGCTCAAACTGTCGAGTCGGTCTGGCGCGCCATCACCAGCGTATTCTTGATCTTCTCCATGATCTCCCCCATGCGATCAGCATCACGCGTCTTCCCCAATGGCGCCCACATCTGTAAGAAGAGGTGACATTTGAAGATGATATCAGTGGGGTGAGCGGGGAATTTCTTCTCTATAGTAATTTTTTTTCGGGTCGTCCAGAGAGACCATAACAGCGCCCCTACGCATCGCCAAACAATCCTTGCATTAGTACCCCTCTGGGACGAGAGCAAGGTAAGCAGGTCCCCATCGGAGCGAGGATTCCAGTTTTGATTAAACGTTTCCCTAACAGCGCTCCACGCAAACCTAGCTAGGAAACATCCAAAGAACACATGATTTGCGTTTTCCCCTAATCCGCAAACCACGCAAGACCAATCCGATGGCCCGTTGCGCTTGGCCACGTAATCCGACGTCGACAAATGGTTGCGAAACATTTTCCATATAAAAATTTTGATTTTGAGGGGAAGACCCGCCTTCCATAGCCCCCTAGCTATATCCAGCGAGTTGCCCTCAGTTAACTTGTTGTAGAGAGATTTGACCGAAAACTTTTGGGGGGCATCTAGGCTCCATGTGACAGCATCAGCCCCCTGACTGAGGTGTCTCCCTTCAAGTGAAGCCACCAAATCAGCCCAGCTAGCTGCCTCAGCCAGGTCGAGTGGGCGCATGAAGTTGATCGCCGGAGGGTGAGCCCTCAAGGCGTCGCCCACCATTATATTGGTGTTGGTGGCAAGTTGAAAGATCGCCGGGTGGGATTGCCACAACGGCGTTTGGCCCAACCAACTATCAAGCCAGAACCGAGTGGCCATGCCGTTATTAACGTTAAAACGAGCCCCTACTGAGAATGTCGGTCTTACCACTTGGATCTCATTCCAAAACGACGAGCCGGATGACTTGACCTTGAACAGGTTCCCGTCCGGGAAATATTTTGCCCGTAGGAGATCCGCCCAGAGTCCCGACTCATTTTGGGCAAGGCGCCACCACCATTTGGTAAGAAGGGCCGCATTCATTAGCTTGGAGTTAGTAATCCCCAAGCCTCCGAATTTTTTTGGTCTACAAACCGCCGCCCACTTAACTAAATGGTATTTGCGTTTAATGCCGGTTCCTTCCCAAAAGAACCGGGAGCGGGGGGTGTCAAGCTTAGCGTGGACACCATCCGCAAGGAGAAACATTCCCATTGTAAAAAGGGGAAGAGAGGAGAGGCTCGAGTTGGTAAGAATCAATCTAGCCGCAGAGGACATAAACCTCCCTCTCCATGGGCTCACCCTGTTGGCCACTTTGCCATATAAAGGTTCTCATTACGTGATGGACAGTTTCCTATGAGAGATCGGGAGGCCAAGATATTTGATCGGAAAGCCCCCAAGCTTGCAATTTAGAAGGTTGGCCACCCTCACGCTATCCTGATCATCCATCCCTATGGTGATAACTTCGCTCTTTAGGAAATTGATCTTGAGCCCCGACAGAATCTCAAAGGCATGGAGCAATAACTTAATCGTGGCGATACTATGGTCGTCTGGCTCGAAGAGAAGCATCGTATCATCCACGTATTGCAGATGGGTAACCCCACCGAGGATGAGATGAGGTACTAGACCTTTGATATGGCCCGCAACCCTTGCCTTGTTGAGCATGGCCACCAAGGCATCCGCAACAAAGTTAAATATAAGCGGGGAGCTTGGGTCTCCTTGGCGGAGACCCCTCTTGTTGCGGAAAAACTTGCCCATTGTGCCGTTAATTGTGACCGCCGTATGCCCACTGCTGACCAAATGCATGATACAGTGGACGAAACCCGCCTCAAAACCCTTTCTGAGGAGGACCTCCCGAATGAACTCCCAGTTCACTCGGTCGTAGGCTATTTTGAAATCCAGCTTTAGCAGAACACCCTTCCCCTTGGTGCGCTTTAGCTCATGTACAATCTCAAGTAACGCTATTGGCCCTTCGAGTATGTTATGGTCCTTAAGAAAGCCAGTCTGGCTTTTGCTGATCACACGTTGTGCTATCGGGGCCAAGCGAGAGGCGTACGCTTTCGCACAAATTTTGAACGGAACGTTAATGAGGGTGATCGGTCTAAATAGTTTAACGGTGTCCGCGCCTTTAACCTTAGGAATCAAACTAATAGCATCGTAGTTTAGGCGAGACAAGTCAATCGTACCCAAAGCAAACCCATTAACGATCACATAGAATAGGTGCTTAAGGCACGGCCAATTTTTTTTTAAAAACTCCACAGGCCACCTATCCGGGCCTGGTGCCATGTCCGTCTTCATATCGGCCAAGGCCTTGTCAATCTCTTCCGGCAGAAAGGCTAAAACAAGCCCATCTTTCTCCTCTTGCGACACCCGCTCCGTTGGATCCCACAAATCCTCCCGCAGGCAAAGAGCCTTTTCGTCAGCCGTCCCCAAAAGGCCAATGAAAAACTAGTAAATATGGTTGACTATTTCCTCCTGGGTCAAAAGGAGGCAGTTGTCGGATTGGAGACGCAAAATGGAACACTTCTGTTTCTGGCCATTCGCATAAGCGTGACAGTAGCCGGTGTTTGCGTCTCCTTTAGTCACCCATTTGACGCCACCTCTACGCCGCCAATATTCTTCCTCAGCTCGCAGAATCGTGAGGACTTGGTTTTCTAGGGCATATCGATGGGCCCATTCCCCTTCCGAGAAAGGACGGATATCTGCCTGGGTGTCGAGCGATGCTATCTCGTCTACAATCCTAGCCCGCTCCCTCTTGGATTCGCTCCCATGATTGGCTCCCCACCCACAGAGGAACGCGAGCAGTTTGCCGACCGCGGCAGTCCAAAACTCTGCCGGGCCATGTTGCCGACCGATCTGCGCTATGATCAGCTCCCAACGATCAAAAACCATTTGAGCAAAACCCTCTGACTTGAACCACGCCGTTTCAAAGTAGAATCTAGAACTACGCCAGATGGAATCCTCCCCGGAGATAGAATAAAAGGGATGTGGTCCGAGCCAATTCGCGTCTCAGCCACGAGAGAGCAGAGAGGAAAGAGCACATCCCACTCTGGAGTGAAGAAAACATGGTCAAGCACGCTGCGGACCGGCCGCAGTTGCTTGTTGGTTGATATGTCTCCAACGTATCTATAATTTATGAAGTATTCATGCCATGTTTGCAACAATTTTATATGGTTTTGGTATGATTTTATTAGAACTAACCCGGACTGACGCTGTTTTCAGCAGAACTACCGTGGTGTCATTTTTTGTGTAGAAATAAAAGTTCTCGGAATGGGCTGAAAATTTATGGTGATTTTTTATGGACCAAAAGAGACCCCCGAAGCACCGGAGCTTGACCAGAAGAGTCCCAAGGAGTCCACAAGCCAGGGGGTGCACCCTACCCCCCTGGGCGCGCCTTGAGGGCTTGTGGGTCCCTCGGGCACCTCCTTGACTTGTTTCCGACGCCAAAAATTCTTATAAATATAGAAACCTCCGAAAAGAACCCTAGATCGGAAGTTCCGCCGCCGTAAGCCTCTTTGGCCACGAAAAACCAATCGGGAACCCGTTCCGGCACCCTGCCGGAGGGGAAAAACCATCACCGGAGGCCATCTTCATCATCCCGGCGGTCTCCATGACGAGGAGGGAGTAGTTCACCCTCGGGGCTGAGGGTATGTACTAGTAGCTATGTGTTTGATCTCTCTCTCTCTCTCTCGTGTTCTTGATTTGGCACGATCTTGATGTACCGCGAGCTTTGTTACTATAGTTGGATCATATGGTGTTTCTCCCCCTCTACCTTCTTGTGATGAATTGAGTCTTGCTCTTTGAGGTTTCGTTATGTTGGATTGAGTATTGGATTTGAGAACACTTGATGTATGTATTGCGATGGGATATCTGTGGTGACAATGGGATGTTCTATTGATTCACTTGATGTATGTTTTGGCACTCAACTCGCGGATTCCTGAGGTGACATTGGGGTAATCTATGCATAGGGGTTGATGCACGTTTTTGTCCTACGTTCTCCGATAGAAACTTTGGACTGATTCTTTGTTGCACGTTGAGGTATTGTTATATGATCTAATTATGTTATCATTGTTGAGAGAATTTGCACTAGTGAAAGTATGAACCCTAGGCCTTGTCTTCAAGCATTGCAATACCATTTTTGCTCACTTTTGTTACTAGTTACCTTGCTGTTTTTATATTTTCAGATTACAAAAACCTATATCTACTATCCATATTACACTTGTATCACCATCTCTTCGCCGAACTAGTGCACCTATACAATTTACCATTGTATTGGGTGTGTTGGGGACACAAGAGACTTTTTGTTATTTGGTTGCAGGGTTGTTTGAGAGAGACCATCTTCATCCTATGCCTCCCAAGGATTGATAAACCTTAGGTCATCCACCTAAGGGAAATTTGCTACTGTCCTACAAAACTCTGCGCTTGGAGGCCCAACACGAGTCTACAAGAAGAAAGGTTGCGTAGTAGACATCAAGTTCTTTTCTGGCGCCGTTGCCGAGGAGGTTAGTGCTTGAAGGTATATCTTTAGATCGTGCAACTGAATCTTTTAGTTTCTTGTTTTATCACTAGTTTAGTCTATAAAATAAAACTACAAAAAAATGGAATTGAGGTTGCCTCATATGCTTCATCTTTTTAATGTCTTTCGTGAAAATGATGGAAAGGAAAATTGTGCTCAAGTGTTAGAAGAAGAAGTTAATAAAATGTTTGGCATTAAATTTTTGAATGATGAGCATGATTGCAATGTTGTTAGTATGAATTCTTTGAATATCCATGATGCTAATGATATGCAAAGCCATAAGCTTGGGGATGCTATGTTTGATGGAGATGATATTTTTAGTCCCCCAAGTTTTGATGAGCAAATTTATTATGATGAAAGCATGCCTCCTATTTATGATGATTATTGTGATGACATGTATGCTATAAATAATAATGATAACCATGAAACTTGTCATCATGATTTTAATTTTCAATTGGATTATCCCTCATATGATAGTTATTTTGTTGAGTTTGCTCCCACTACTATCCATGAGAATAAATTTGTTTATGTGGAGAGTAATAAAATTTCTATGTTTGTGGATCATGAAAAGAATGCTTTATGTGATAGTTATATTGTTGAATTCCTTCATGATGCTACTGAAAATTATTATGAGAGAGGAACATATGCTTTTACATATCTGAATAATATCAAGTTTCCTCTCTACGTGTTGAAAGTTTTGAAGTTATGCTTGTTTTGCCTTCTTATGCTAGTTGATTCTTGTTCCCATAAATTGTTTGCTCACAAAATCCCTATGCATAGGAAGTGGTTTAGACTTAAATGTGCTAGTCATATGCTTCATGATGCTCGCATTATGTTTCAATTCTTATCTTTTATGTGAGCATCATTGAAATCATCATGCCTAGCTTAAAAGGCATTAAAGAAAAGCGCTTGTTGGGAGACAACCCAATATTTACCCCTACTATTTTTGTGTGTTCACATGATTAAGCTACTGTACTAATCATGTTTTATAGCTTTTGTTTCAATAAAGTGCCAAGTAAAGCCTTTGGGGTAGTGTGGATGATAGTTGACTTGATTCTGTGCAAAAACAGAAATTTTTGCGTCCAGTAACAGAATTGTTAAAATTCACTGGAAAGTGGAAACACTCTGAATTTTTTACAGAGGATTAATATACAAATTTTCTACGTTTTACAAATTTTTCAGAATTTTTGGAGTAACAGAAGTATGATAATAATTCAGATCTTTACAGACTGATCTGTTTTTGACAGATTCTGTTTTTGATGCATAGTTTCCTTGTTTTCTAGTTTCTATGGCTTATATTGCTCAATATAAATTGTAGAAATGATAGGGTACAGTAGGTATCATGTGAGAAAAAAATTGAATCTTGTCTTGACAGTACCAAAGTGAATGATTTGTTTTATCATACTAACCCATCGCACGAAGTTCCGTTACGTTTTGCGTGATTGAAGTTTCAAGTTTTGGGTGAGATATCGATATGAGGAGAATAAGGAGTGACAAGACCCTAAGCTTGGGGATGCCCAAGGCAACCCAAGATACTATTCAAGGAAGATACAAGCAACTAAGCTTGGGGATGCCCCGGATGGCATCTCCTCTTTCGTCTTCAATCCATCGGTAAATTTACTTGAGGCTATATTTTTATTCACCACATGATATGTGTTTTGCTTGGACCGTTATTTTATTTTATTAGGATTTGCTTTATGTTATTTAGAGTAATGTTTTTAATCTTTTATTTCAATAAAAGTGTCAAGTATGCCTTTACCATGCTTATTTTGCAAGTCTATATGTTGCTGTTTTGAAAACAGAAAGTTTTCTATCATTGTCTGAATTATTTTGGAAAATCAGAACATGATAAAATCTTGAAATTTTTTCACAATGAGTAACAACAATGTTTCAACAGTGTGGTAATTTTTCAGAATTTCTGGTGTTAGGGAAGTATGAGTATAATTTCACTCTTTACAGACTGTCCTGTTTAGACAGATTGTTGTTATGTTTGCATATGTTTGCTTGTATATTGATTCTATTTGAGGATAGGAGTATTAAATATGCAGAGGCATTTAGTATGCAATGTTAAATAATAATTTTAGTGATTTGATACAGTAGAGAATGATAAGGTTTTGCACTTGATTTATACTAACTTATCTCACGAGTTATTGTTGAGTTTTGCGTGGATGAAGTTTTTAAAATTTAGGGAAACCGTGATATAAAAGGAATTAAGAAGACACAAAAGCTCAAGCTTGGGGATGCCCAAGGCATCCCAAGATAATATTTCAAGAAGTCTCAAGCATCTAAGCTTGGGGATGCCCCAGTAGGCATCCCACCTTTCTTCATCAAGAATTATCGGTTAGTATCGGTTGAGCCTAAGTTTTTGCTTCTTCACATGATGTGTGCTATTTTTAGAATGTCATTTTATTTTGTTTTGCTTACTGTTTTAATAAAATACTTAGATCTGAAATTTTTAGATGAGAGAGTCTTTACATAGCTACTTAATTATTTGACTACTCATTGATCTTCACTTATATCTTTTTGGAGTAGTCTGTCAGTTGCTCTAGTGCTTTACTTATATCTTTTTAGAGCATGATGGTGGCTTTATTTTATAGAAATTGTTGAACTCTCATGCTTCACTTATATTATTTTGAGAGTCTTATAAATAGTACGGCAATTTTCTTAGGTTATGAATTTAGTCCTAAGATGATAGGTATCCAAGAGGGATATAATAAAAACATTCATATAAAGAGCATTGAATAACATGAGAAGTTTGATTCCTTGCATTTGTTTTGAGATATGAAGATGGTGATATTAGAGTATGCTAGTGAATAATTGTGGATTGGTAGAAATACTTGTGTTAAAGTTTGTGATTCACGTAGCATGCACATATGGTGAACCGTTATGTGATGAAGTCGGAGCATGATTTATTCTTTGATTGTCTTCCTAATGAGTGGCCGTCAGGGACGAGCGATGGTCTTTTCCTACCAATCTATCTGTCGGAGTAAATGACCATGGGTAGCCACATCAGCCCCCCATGGTATTTCAGGACATCGGGGCCGGCCGCGCCCCTCACACCCTCTGGAAGCACGACCGCCTTCTTGGGCCGGCTGGTCCATAGGGCCGGCTGCTAGAGCGCGGCAAGACCCCGGAAGGCGGCCGCAAGGGGGCCGACTCCGGGCAGACGGCCCCTCGCCCCGTCGAAGTCAGCACCACATTACCACGACAAGACAAGGCATGGCTACAGTACGGCCTGCCACCCCCGAACCCAGGATGGGACTTGGCCACAGAGCTGTGTACTGGGCGGACACCCCCCGCCCAGCGCGACACTGTAACCACGCAGTCCGTGACATCACTAGCGCCAGAGGGAGCCACGCTCCCACGACGGGCGGTCAGTACGGCCCGCAGGCGGCGGGCCCTACCTGTCCGCGAGCCACCCGAAGGCGGCCAACCTCAAGCAGGCGGCAACAAGGGAGGGCCGACTCCTAGCAGGCGGCCCTTCTCCCCCTTGAAGTCTGTACGCCATCAACCAGATGAGACGGGGTATGGCTACAGTGAGCGCCCGTCAGGCGGCGGGACTGTAGCCATGCTCCCCCCGACAAAGCCTTCGTCATCAGGGGCGAGCCTATAGTATAAAGCAGTCAACGTGGCCCGCAGGCGGCGGGCCCTACCTGACAGCTGAGATCATGGCAGTCGGCGGGGCCCACCAGGCGGCGGGCCCCAGCGGTCGGCGGAGAAGCCGGCAACCAGAGACGCTGACGGCCGGGTCCTACACCCGGCCGGATTACCATTGTACCCCTGGGGGGTAGGCCTATATAAACCCCCCAGGCTCACCCATGCAAGGGGGTTCGGTTCAGCACCCACGCCATTCACACATACACGTAGAGAGAGGAGTAGAGCTAGCCTTGCCCTTCTCCCTCCTCTAGCCGAAACAGCTCAAGGAGCAAGCTTGTAGCTACTTTGTTGATCATAGTCATCATGCGGAGACCCCGCAGAGCAGGACTAGGGGTGTTATCTCCGAGGAGAGCCCCGAACCTGGGTAAGATTCGCAGGCGTACGCGGTCTCGCTCACTCCCGCTTCTAGAGCCCGGCGACGTACTCTTGTCCCCATCCATGATAAGCCACCCCCTGGCATATGTCACACGATATCCCCGACATTTGGCGCCCACCGTGGGGCAAGGTGCACCGTCGTCCGGAAACAAGTTCTGGACGGGAACCCTCTTCCTTCCTGGCGAGCACAGCCAGCCCGGCACGCCTGACGGCGTTTGCGCCGACACGCTGCGTGGCGCGGAAGCCGCCTGTGCCACGAGCTGCCTCGCTGATCTCATCAGCGGGATCCGCCTCCCCGACGAGCCCGCACCCGACGCGGGCGCTGCCAGCTCCGAGAGCTGCCTTGTCGACCTCCTCGGCAAGCTTCACATTGCCAACGAGCCGGCCTCCGACCTGGAGTCCGTTGGCTCCACCGACCCGCCCGTCGACGTGGTCATCAACGCCGACGTCGCGCCTTCTGATGCCTTCCCCGGTGACGTGGTAATCTTCGACGACCCGCTTCCTGTTACAGACAGCAGTGCCAGCACCAGCACCGTTACCGAGGTGCTAGTCATCAGCCATGATGGAGCCTCCAACGAGGCCGGCCGGGACCCGTTGCAGACCATAGCGCCCATAGCGCCCGGAGCGAACGGCGAAACGCTGGAAGCGTGCCGCGTTGCACTCCTCGACAGCGCCAACAAGTTGGCAGCCATGAGACGCCTCACCGAGGCCTACCAGCGCGAGATCGATCACGCCGTCTGCGGCACGCCGGCTGCCGGTGAACCCAGCCGCGTGGGCATGGTCCGGCAGCGCGGCGCAGCCATCGCTAGCATGCTGGGGGCCGACCGCCCGGTCTACGCCACGCCAATGGAGAACTTACGCGCCGCCCAGGCGGCAGCAGATGATCTGGACCACCTGGAGGGCGACGAGCGCCGCTGCATGACGGAGCGCGTCCAGCAGCTCATCGACGCGGCCGCCGCGCAGCAAGAGGCCGGCCGCCGTGTGGTGGAACCCGGCTTGCAGGACGAGAACCTTCCCCCTCGCCGAGAGCACGGCGCGACCTCCCAGACGCCGACAGCTGGCGCCCGCGACCGAGGAAATCAAGAGTCGGTTGTTAGCCACGGCCGCACACGCATCACCATCGAGCGCGACCAAGACGGCCGCCCACGAGCAGTGGAACGGCGGGACGATCGACCGCCTCCCCCGCACAGGGAGAGGCGTGCCTCCCCCCCGCTTGTTGAGCATCCGATTCTCAGAGACAGGCTGCGACCCCGTGAAGGAGTCGGAGAGAACGACGCCCGCCTCCGGATCGACCGCTTGGCTCGATCCCTGGCGTTAGAAGAAGAAGATGCGATCGGCCCGCCTTGTTTCGGCCCCCGCATTCGCGACGAGCCCTTCCTCAAAGGGTTCTCGCTTCCTCGAGACACTCCCAAGTACAATGGTTCCGTGAAGCCGGAGGATTAGCTGGTTGACTACTCCACCGCCGTCAGTATAGCAAACGGCAACAAGCGCGTTGCCGTGAAGTATGTTTCGCTCATGCTCCAGGGCACGGCCCGGACATGGCTGAACAGCCTCAAGCCCTACAGCGTCAACAGCTGGCTGGACTTCACCGAAGTTTTCATCCGCAACTTCACCAGCACCTACAAGCGGCCGCCCAAGCCTCGCCAACTCTCCCTGTGCGTCCAAGGCCCAACCGAGTCCACCCGCGAGTACTTGACGCGGTGGGCCGAACTGTGCAACTCCTGCGAAGGGGTGCATGAGGTGCAAGCCATAGAGTACTTCACTACCGGGTGCCGAGAGGGCACCTTACTCAAGCACCGACTCCTCTGCGACGAGCCGGCCACACTCGACGAGCTGCTGATCATAGCGGACAAGTACGCCACCGCCGATTCCTCCATGAAGTCGGAGCTCCGAGTCGACGCATCTGGAAAGATGCTCCCTCCGGCCCCTCAGACGCCTGTCGGTGACTCCAGTCGGCGCCAGTAGTCGAACGACAACAAACGCAAGGCCCAGCAGCCGGCTTCCACCAGCCAGCAGGTGGCATCAGTTGAAGACCAACAGCCGGAAGAGCAGCCCGGCCCCAAGCGTCAAAAAGGCGGCAAGCCTGCTTGGTTGCCCGCCTTCTCCTTCGAGCAAACCCTTGATGCTCCCTGCAAGTTCCACAGCGGCGCGAAGCCGTCCAATCACACCACCCGGAAGTGCCACTGGCTCACCCGCATTGCCAAAGGCGAAGGACTGCCCCCTCCACCTGCTGGCCCGCCGGCTCCGCCACCTCAGCAGCCGGCGGCCCGCCCCGTCGGCGCAATCCAAGATGAATTCCCCGAAGAACACGAAGCCTACATCGTCTTCACCAATGTGGCCGACGACAGGCACAGCCGATGTCAGCAGCACCGCGAGGTGAACACGGTCGCTTCTGAGGTCCCAGAGTTCATGCACTGGTCCGAGAGGCCTATCAGCTGGAGCCACGTTGACCACCCGGAGGTGATGCCTTCTCCGGGTTCCTACGCCCTGGTGCTGGATGCCACCTTTTCAACGGAGCGGCGAGCCTGTCGCTTCTCCCGAGTTCTGATAGACGGCGGTAGCAGCATCAACATCCTCTACCGTGACACCCTGGAGAAGCTGTGCGTCAAGGAGAAGCAGCTCCAGCCCAGCTGGACTGTCTTCCATGGCATTGTACCTGGCCTTTCCTGCTCTCCAGTCGGCAAGATCAAGATAGATGTCCTCTTCGGAGACAAAGATCACTTCCGCCGTGAGCCAATCTGGTTTGAGGTGGTGGACCTGGAGAGCCCCTACCACGCGCTCCTTGGCTAGCCTGCTCTGGCCAAGTTCATGGCGGTGCCACACTACGCCTACCTCAAGATGAAGATGCCGGGTACCAAGGGCATTATCACCATAGCCGGCGACTACCAGAAATCAGCCACGTGTGCTGCTGCCAGCAGTCGGCTGGCCGAGTCCCTTGTCATCGCTACGGAAAGGCGACTCCTTGACCGGGTTGTGACCATGGCCAGCAAGCAGCCAGACCTGTCACCGGATCCCAAGGAGTCAGAGGCCCAGGGCTCCTTCCAGCTGGCCAAAGAAACCAAGAAGATTCCCTTGGACCCTGAGCACCCGGAGAGATTCGCTGTCGTGGGGGCCCACCTCGACAGTAAATAGGAAAGCGAGCTCGTCGATTTCCTCCATAAGAATCGGGACATCTTCGCATGGTCTCCCAAGGACATGCCGGGTGTTCCGATGGATTTCGTCGAGCACAAGCTACATGTCAGATCAGATGCAAAACCAGTTAAGCAACCCCTCCGCCGCCTATCAGAAGAGAAGAGAAGAATCGTTGGCGAAGAGATCGCCCGGCTTCTGGCGGCTGGCTTCATCATGGAAGTGTTCTTTCCAGAATGGCTTGCCAACCCAGTCCTTGTACTGAAGAAGAACAACAAGTGGCACATGTGCATTGATTACACCAGCCTCAACAAAGCTTGCCCCAAAGATCTGTTTGCTCTGCCTCGGATAGACCAAGTGATTGACTCCACAGCCGGATGCGAGCTGTTGAGTTTTTTGGATGCCTACTCTGGCTACCACCAGATCAAGCTGAACCCGGCCGATCGGCTGAAGACCGCCTTCATCACACCATTCGGAGCCTTCTGCCACCTGACCATGACATTCGGCCTGAGAAATGCCGGTGCCACGTTTCAGCGTTGCATGCAGAAGTGCCTCCTCAAGCAACTCGGCAGAAATGCCCACGTCTATGTAGACGACATTGTGGTGAAGACGGAGAAGCGCGGTACCCTCCTGGAGGATCTCAAGGAGACCTTTGATAATCTGCGCCGTTTTCAAATCAAGCTAAACCCAGAAAAGTGTGTCTTCGGAGTCCCAGCCGGCTAGCTCCTTGGTTTCCTTGTCTCAGAACATGGCATCGAGTGCAAACCTGTGAAGATCAAGGCCATTGAGCGGATGGAGAGGCCCACCCGGCTGCGAGACGTCCAGAAGTTCACCGGGTGCTTGGCATCCCTCAGCCATTTCATCAGTTGGCTGGGCGAGAAGGCTCTTCCCCTGTACCAGCTAATGAAGAAAACCACTCACTTCGAGTGGAACGACAAGGCGGACGAGGCCTTCCTCCAGCTCAAGAAAATGCTGACTACGCCGCCCGTCCTGGCGGCTCCGGCTGCTAAGGAGCCCCTGTTCCTCTACATCGCCGCCACCAGCCGGGTGGTCAGCACTATCATTGTCGTCGAGCGCCCGGAGGACGGCAAGGCACAGTCGGTCCAGAGGCCCGTCTACTACCTAAGTGAAGTGCTGTCGGCCTCCAAGCAGAATTACCCCCACTACCAGAAGATGTGCTATAGCGTATACTTCGCCGCCAAGAAGCTCAAGCAGTCCTTTCAAGAGCACTCCATCACGGTTGTCTGCACTGCCCCACTTGCCGAGATCATAGGCAACAGAGACGCATCAGGCCGGGTGGCCAAGTGGGCCATCGAGCTAGCTCCCCACACCATCCTCTACCAACCCCGGACCGCTATCAAGTCCCAAGCGCTGGCCGACTTCCTCGTCGACTGGGCCGAGACCCAGTACCTGCCGCCAGCGCCGGATTCCACCCATTGGCGAATGCACTTTGATGGCTCAAAGATGCGCACCGGTCTGGGAGCCGGCATCGTCCTCACCTCTCCCAAAGGCGACAAGCTCAAGTACACGTTGCAAATTCACTTTGCCGCCTCCAACAACGTGGCCGAGTACGAGGTGCTCGTACACGGACTCCGACTGGCCAAAGAGATTGGCATACGCCGGATTCTATGCTACGGCGACTTGAACTTGGTAGTCCAGCAGTCGTCTGGCGACTGGGACGCCAAGGATGCAAACATGGCGAGCTACCGCTTCCTCGTCCAGCAGATCAGTGGATACTTTGACGGGTGCGAGTTCCTTCACATACCACGAGCCGAGAATGAGCAAGCTGATGCCCTGGCACGAATCGGCTCCACCCGCCAAGCGATACCAGCCGGCGTTTCCCTTCAATGCCTCCGCAAGCTGTCTATCAAGCCTTCGCCGGAATCAGAGTCCATCTTCGTGCCGGCTGCTCCAGGAACAGTCGGATCCGACTCAGGGGCTGCAACAGCCGGCCTGGGGGCTTCGGCAGGCGGCTCGGGGACTGCAGCAGTCGCACCTGGCCCGGGGACTTCAGAACCCGGCCCGGGGGCTGTGGTAGTCGGCCCAGGGACGTCGGCAGGCGGCTCGGGGACTGCAGCAGTCGCACCTGGCCCGGGGACTTCAGAACTCGGCCCGGGGGCTGCAGCAGTCGGCCCGAGGACTTCAGCAACACAACAAGCGGTGGCTGACTCCAACCCGCCTCCTCCCAACCCAACCGCCCTGGTTCCACTGGCCGTGATGACAGTGGTCGAAGCACCGTCATGGGCGCAGCCCATCCTCAACTTCCTGGTAAGCGGAGAGCTACCAGCCGATGAGACCTTGGCCCGGCAAGTGCAACGCCGGGCAGCAGCATACACGATAGTGAACAAAGAGCTTGTCAGATGCAGCGTGACTGGCGTCTTCCAGCGCTGCGTTGAGCCAGAAAAAGGCAAGGCAATCCTCAGAGACATCCATCAAGGCGAATGCGGCCACCACGCGGCCTCCAGATCCCTTGTCGCCAAAGCTTTCCGCCATGGATTCTTCTGGCCGACTTCTTTGGACGACGCCAAGGACTTGGTCAAGAAGTGCAAAGGGTGCCAGAAATTCGGCTCCAAGCAACACCTGCCGGCTTCTGCACTCAAGACCATCCCCCTCACTTGGCCATTTGCCGTCTGGG
Source organism: Thinopyrum elongatum (assembly GCA_011799875.1). NCBI lineage: Eukaryota > Viridiplantae > Streptophyta > Magnoliopsida > Poales > Poaceae > Thinopyrum > Thinopyrum elongatum. The sequence goes on along the minus strand of CM022301.1, from coordinate 395,427,134 downwards.
GGCTGGACATGGTGGGCCCGTTCAAAATGGCACGCGGCGGCATGACCCATCTGCTGGTCGCCGTGGATAAATTCACCAAGTGGATTGAAGCAAAGCCAATTAAGAAGCTGAACGGTCCAACTGCGGTGACCTTCATCACTCATATCATCGTCCGGTACGGCATACCGCACAGCATCATCACCGACAATGGCACAAACTTTGCCAAAGGCGCCTTGGCCCGTTTCTGCGCGACGCAGGGCATCCGACTGGACTTAGCGTCCGTTGCCCATCCGCAGTCAAACGGCCAAGTCGAGCGAGAAAACGGCCTCATCTTGTCCGGCATCAAGCCCTGACTGGTCGAGCCGCTGGAGCGCTCGGCCGGCTACTAGATCGAGGAGCTACCGGCCGTCCTCTGGAGTCTCCGGACCACACCGAACAAATCGACCGGCTTCACTCCCTTCTTCCTTGTGTACGGGGCCGAGGCCGTCATCCCAACTGACATCGAGTTTGACTCACCTCGCGTCACCATGTACACGGAGGTAGAGGCAAGGGAGGAGCGAGAAGACGGCGTCGACCTGCTGGAAGAAGGCCGGCTGCTGGCACTCAGCCGGTCCGCCATCTACCAGCAGGCCCTACGCCGCTACCACAGCCGGAAGGTCAAGCCACGATCTTTCCAAGAGGGCGACCTTGTGCTCCGGCTGATCCAGCGAACAGCCGGCCAGCACAAGCTCTCAGCCCCTTGGGAAGGACCCTTCGTCATTAGCAAAGCCTTGGGCAATGACTCCTACTACCTCATCGACGCGCAGAAGCCTAGGGCATGCAAGAGGGACGATTCTGGCAAGGAAACAGAGCGCCCATGGAACGCAAATCTCCTCCGAAGATTTTACAGCTAATGCAGTATGTACCACGCTACCTTTCGTATTAAGAGTGAAGGCATCGGGTCCCTCGAGGAGCACTCGGGGACTACCATTTTTATCTGTATGATAAGTTTATGCCTGAGAATGTGTTGTTTCATTCCTCCGCCTGGCACCGGGTTCTGACCAGTCAGCCCGGGGGCTCACCGCCTTGTCCTATGTTGGTGCCACCTACAGTCAGACAAGTAGTGTGCAGACATCTAAGCCCTCTCTTGCCTTAAGCCGCAGCTCGCAGAGCGACTGTCTGGCTGGCAAGAGCTAAAGGCAGGAAACGGTGTCCACACGAAAAATGACTAAGGAAAAAATCATCAACATAGGCTAAGCCGGCTCCTCGCCTCACCCTCCGGCTGCTGAGCAGCCGGCCGGCCGGCTTCTCACTTGACTTGCTACATTCTAAAACGGCCAAAGTACTTGTCTTCCTAAACAGCCAAGCACCGGACCTAGCCACAGACCGCAGAGCGGCTGTCCGGCTGGCAGGGCGGTAGCCAAAGGAAGGCGGCAAAGGAAAAAGCCAAAAAAGAGCTGAAAAACACGGCAAAGTCAGAACCCGGCAGAGCACAACTTGTGCGAATAAAGTTAATTTACATAGCAGAGCTCATAGCCAGCATTCAACAAAGTTTGAATACACCCCCAGCGGGTGGAATTGCGTGAATTTAACATGCTTGTTCAAAACATTACAAGAACAGGAAAGATAAGACAAAGTGGCCATCTAGGCCAAGGGAGCAGCAGGCGGGTCCGACGGGTTGGCAGAGGCAGCGGCGCCGGATGGTGGAGCGGCCGACTAAAGGGTCTCGCCTTATCGCCCCCGGCAGCAGTCAGTGCAGTAGCACGTGGCTCGTTGGTCGAGGCTTGGTCGGGCTGAGGCCGGCTGTCCGCTCTGTCGTCCGGTGCATCGTCTTCGCTGTCCTCGTCCCCTTCGTCCTCGCCCTCATCGCTGGAGGCGATCTCTTCCGCCGAGTCCCCCGCATCCCCCGGGTTCAGCCCGAACCTGTCGGGCAGCACCTCAGCGCCTTTCTCGTCCAGCTCGGGGATGAAAACGGTGGTGTCGGCGTACTCGGCGACCGCTGCCGCGCGTTGAGTAAGCGCAGGGCCCACCGCCGCCAACTCTGGTCCGGCCATCTGCCGGAAGGTGGCCAGCTGGTCCAGGTCCAGCCCAGGATACCACGCCTTGGCGAACTCCAAGGCCATCCGCGCACCCGCCCAAGCCACGGCGCCCTTCCAAGCCTCGAAGCGGCAGACCGCTACCTCCAGCCAGTCGGCAGTCCGACTGGGGGTGCGTGGAATTTGAACGTCGGGTCAAAAGGCGGCCAACACCTGAGCCCCGGCGCGCTGCAGGCGACAAAGCATCCTGTGAGCCGGCTGCAGGCGCATCTTGACGGCCAGAAGCTGCTCGCCGAGATTCCGGGGCGCGTTGGGTGCAATGTCCGCGCCCGTTTTCCTCCGCATGTCGCGATGAGCCTCGATGGCCTGGCTGACAGCGACGGAGTGACCGGGAAAGTATTCTGCACAAGAAGAAGATCAATAATTAGAAGCCAGAGGCCGACTCCTGCTGCAGTCGATGGCTGTTCAAAAGAAGAAGTAACTTACCATCAATCATGTCCTCGATCTCGCCGTAGCCGTCGGTCAGGAGTCTCTCCTTCTCGGCCTAGTTCGAGCGTTGTGTCTCGAACTCGGCCTTGAGGGAGTCTTCCTCCTCCGTCAGCTTCTGGAGCTCCGCCTTATGCCGCTCCGCCTGGTCCGCCAGCTCCTTGGCCAGGCGGTCGCATTCCTGGGCCGCCTGGCTGCGCTCCTGCTCCTTGGTATGGAGCGCGGACTCGGCCTCGCCCAGGCGCTGCCATAGATCTGCGGCGGCCTCTGCCAAAAACGAAGAAAAAAGAAAACCATCAACACCAATGGAAAGTAGTTGCCGGGAGATCCGGCCCGACTGCTCAGGAGTCGGCCTGAATCTCGAGGACTACACCCAGCGGGTGCGCTGACGCGCCCCCGCAAGGAAGAAGACCAAGTACTTACTTCGGCTCTCCGTCAGATCGGCGGTCCGCTTGGTCAGCTCCTGGAGCTGAGAGTTGTAGGCGGCCGCGCGGATGTTGTGGTAATCCTGCAACAAAGACAACAGAAGAAGGTAACGAGTCAGTACTCGGAGCTCGACCTGAAGTTCCGAGCCGCCTGCTCAGCAGCCGGCCCGGAACTCGGGGGCTACACCCAGTGGGTGCGCTGGTGCGCCCCCATGGAAGATTACAAAGAAACGAAAACAAGAAACGTACCCGGACGGCCGCCCGAGTCGCCAGGAACTCCTGCGTGTACTGCTGGAGAGCGGCGCCTTGGGCGTTGAACCGGGCCAGGACTTCCTGCGAGGCCGCGTTCAAAACACCCGTACCACCCCCAGACGTCCAGTCCGTGGGGCGGCGCTGGTAGCCTCGGCGTCGGGGGCCAACGAGCTAGCGGCCCCGACCTCCAACGGCCGCGGTGCTGAGGCCGCCCTCCCCGCACGCCGACGCACCGGGATATGGGTTGCGGGAGTCGGACCCACCATCAACTCGCCGCTGGCTGGCGGCACCGGCGACGCGTCAGGACGAGTGCCCTGGGCGTCGGCAGCCGGTGTGCGCGGGGGCACCTCCGCCTCCGGGATAACAGGGTCCCCTCCCCTCTCTTGGACCGGCTGGTCATCGCCGGCCCCTCCAGTCGGAGCCTGGACCTCCCGCACCACAGGCTCCGCAGATTGCGGACCGGTGGACTCCAGAGCCCGGCTGCGGGACGCCTCCTCCGCCTGCGCCTTGGCGGCCGCGTCCGCCTGCTCCTTGGCTGCGGCGTCGGCTTGGGCCTTGGCCGCCGCGTCGGCCTCCGCCTTCTCCCGGGCCGCAGCTTCCCGCTCCTCTCGCGCCTCCCGCGTGTTCTTTTCCATCGCCTCCTGGAGGGCGGTGAGCGGATCCACGCGGCGGGGGCCCGTTATGTCGTCTGCCGCCCCGATCACCGAGCCAGACGGGGCTCGCGACAAGGAAAGTGGGGCGCTGCACACCAAGGGAGGAAGAGAGTAAAAAGATCGCAAAGATAGAAGAAAAGCAAACGCAAAGCAAGACACAAGAAAGGACAAGGCACTTACGCGGACACCAGCGGGAGCTGCTTTGGGGCTTTCTGGAAGAGGGCCGCCTTCGCGGCGGCCGAGGTCCTGGCCTTCTTGGGCCGGCTGCCGAACAACCCGGCGTCGGCCCGGCGCTTCAGTGCGCCGGCTGCTGCGGTCGGCGCGGCCGAGGAGCTAGCGCCTGCCCTGTCGGCGCCATGGGCACGGCGCGGCTCCTCGTCCTCCTCGTCGTCATCCGGCCAATCCCCGAGGCCGCCTCCTAAGGAGCCGCCTGCTCCCTCGCTGCCACCGCCTGTGGCGTCCTCCTCCTCCTGAGCGGCCGCCCCCAAGTCGGGGTCGTCCACGTCACTCGCCGACTGGTCCGCCATGTACTGGTGACCCGGGGCCGGCGTGTCAGTGGCCGTCTGGCCTGGGAAGCACTGCACCAAGGCCGACTGGTCAGGCGGCAAGAAAGAACCCGGACGAACAAAGGAAAAAAGAATAAGGAGACGTACCGGAGGCGGCGGGTTGGCCCGGCTGTACGGCGGCTTGCCGAACTGCCACTCCGTCTCCGACAGCTTGCAGTCGGAGAAGAAGTTCACCATGCGGACCACCTCCACGTCCGGCATCACCTTGGTGGACATCCGGCACGGATCCTGGCGCCCACTCATGTCGCTGATCAAGTGGGGCCGGGCTTGGAGGGGCAGCACTCGGTGCTTCACGAACGCGGCCAGCAGGTCTGAGGCCTTGAGGCCCTCCGACGCCGTCATCTCCTGGAGCCGGAGGAGCGCGGTGGAGCACGCGGCCGACAGGGTTCTCGGCCGGAACTTCCAGTTGGAGCGAGGCTCGACAGGCGGGCCAGCTGCGTAGGCCGGCAGGTTGACGTAGTCCCGCGTCGAGTGGATGTTCTCGACGTAGAAGTACGACTTCTGCCACAGTTTGGCCGACTGCAGCAGAGCGAGAGCCGGGAAGCGGACCCCGGATCCTGTGCGCCGCACCGCGACACAGGCTCTGCACTGGGCCGCCTTGTTCTTGGCGGCGGTGCCGAGCTTGAGATAGAAAAGCTCTCCCCACAGCTCAAGTGTCGGGAGCGTGCCGAGGTAGCCCTCGCACAGGGTGACGAAGGCGGAGAGCAGCACCACCATATTCGGAGTAAGATGGTGGGGCTGCACTCTGTAGAAGTCCAAAAACGAGCGAAAGAATCCGCTCGCCGGAAGGCCGAAGCCGCGGAGGAAATGCGACCGGAAGATGACGTGCTCACCGCCTTCCGGCGCCGGTGAGATCTCCCTTTCGGGGGGGACACGCACCTTGATGTTCGATGCATTGGGGAGCCGCCGCGTCTGGCGGAGGAACTTCAAGTGCCCATCGTGGACATTGGAGCCATCCCAGTCGCCCGCGCGGCCGCTTGGTGCCATGGGCTCCGTGCTTAGCGGCGGCACAAGGTGGCTGCGGTGCGTGGAGGTCCGGCGACGGCGGGCTGCGGCAGCACTCCGGCGAGAGGAGAGGCCGCGGCAACAGCAAGAAGAAGAGGAAGGAGAAAAGCAAAGAGAAGGGAGAGGAGGGTGCACGTGCGTTCTGCCGCCCCCCTCCTCCCCCTACTTATAGCCCTCTGGCGGCGGAGCCGAGGGGGCGAAACGTGGGGGCGCAAGATTAATTGCGCCCACTCCCCCCACGACCCCGCAATTACAGCGCCGTGATGGCGTGTATTAATCGCACACGGGAATCGCAACCGCCTGCCTCGGCCACAGCGGATCCGCACGCGTGCCAAGGCCTTGTAGTGGCGGGCCCAGGCCTGCGGCAACGTCTCGTCGCGCACGCGGGCTGGCTGGCCGGCCTGGCCTGCTGGCGCCGCGTGGCGGGCGAGCCACGGGCGGCAAGCCTGTCGTCCGGCTGGCATCTAACCCGGCCTTCGCCACGACAATTCGAATTCGCCAGGCGGCCGACCTGGTCTTGGCCGGCTCCTGGCAATCGGCCTCTCCATAAGACGGACGAAGCCCAACTACCAGGCCACTCAGAGTAGGAAGCTGCTGAGGCTCCTTGTTTTTCAGCCGCGGTGCCCCACCAGCTTCGGGGACTACTGTCGGAGTAAATGACCACGGGTAGCCACATCAGCCTCCCATGGTATTTCAGGACATCGGGGCCGGCCGCGCCCCTCACACCCTCTGGAAGCACGACCGCCTTCTTGGGCCGGCTGGTCCATAGGGCCGGCTGCTAGAGCGCGGCAAGACCCCGGAAGGCGGCCGCAAGGGGGCCGACTCCGGGCAGACGGCCCCTCGCCCCCTCGAAGTCAGCACCACATTACCACGACAAGACAAGGCATGGCTACAGTACGGCCTGCCACCCCCGAACCCAGGATGGGACTTGGCCGTAGAGCTGTGTACTGGGCGGACACCCCCCGCCCAGCGCGACACTGTAACCACGCAGTCCGTGACATCACTAGCGCCAGAGGGAGCCACGCTCCCACGACGGGCGGTCAGTACGGCCCGCAGGCGGCGGGCCCTACCTGTCCGCGAGCCACCCGAAGGCGGCCGACCTCAAGCAGGCGGCAACAAGGGAGGGCCAACTCCTAGCAGGCGGCCCTTCTCCCCCTTGAAGTCTGTACGCCATCAACCAGATGAGACGGGGTATGGCTACAGTGAGCGGCCGTCAGGCAGCGGGACTATAGCCACGCTCCCCCCGACAAAGCCTTCGTCATCAGGGGCGAGGCTACAGTATAAAGCAGTCAACGTGGCCCGTAGGCGGCGGGCCCTACCTGACGGCTGAGATCATGGCAGTCGGCAGGGCCCACCAGGCGGCTGGCCCCAGCGGTTAGCGGAGAAGCCGGCAACCAGAGACGCTGACAGCCGAGTCCTACACCCGGCCAGATTACCATTGTACCCCTGGGGGGTAGGCCTATATAAACACCCCAGGCTCACCCATGCAAGGGGGTTCGGTTCAGCACCCACACCATTCACACATACACGTAGAGAGAGGAGTAGAGCTAGCCTTGCCCTTCTCCCTCCTCTAGCCGAAACAGCTCAAGGAGCAAGCTTGTAGCTACTTTGTTGATCATAGTCATCATGCGGAGACCCCGCAGAGCAGGACTAGGGGTGTTATCTCTGAGGAGAGCCCCGAACCTGGGTAAGATTCGCAGGCGTACGCGGTCTCGCTCACTCCCGCTTCTAGAGCCCGGCGACGTACTCTTGTCCCCATCCATGATAAGCCACCCCCTGGCATATGTCGCACGATATCCCCAACACTATCCCCCTAGGAGCATGCATATTAGTACTTTGTTTCGATAGCTAATAAACTTTTGCGATAAGTATGTGAGTTCTTTATGACTAATGTTGAGTTCATGGATTATACGCACTCTCACCCTTCTACCATTGCTAGCATCTCTAGTACCGCGTAACTTTCGCCGGTGCATTAAACCCACCATATACCCTGCCTCAAAACAGCCACCATACCTACCTATTATGGCATTTCCATAGCCATTCCGAGATATATTGACATGCAACTTCCACCGTTCCGTTTATTATGACACATACCATCATTGTCATATTGCTTTGCATGATCATGTAGTTGGCATAGTATTTGTGGCTTGGCCACCATTCATATTTTTTATACATGTCACTCTTGATCATTGCACATCCTGGTACACCGCCGGAGGCATTCATATAGAGTCATATTTTGTTCTAGTATCGAGTTGTAATTCTTGAGTTGTAAGTAAATAAAAGTGTGATGATCATTATTAGAGCATTATCTCGTGTGAGGAAAGGATGATGGAAGCTATGATTCCCTCACAAGTTGGGATGAGACTCCGGACTTAAAAATAAAAGAGGCCAAAGAGCCCAAACAAAAAAATGAGAGAAAAAGAGAGAAGGGACAATGTTACTATCCTTTTCCACACTTGTGCTTCAAAGTAGCACCATGTTATTCATGAAAGAGAGTCTCCTATTTTGTCACTTTCATATACTAGTGGGAATTTTTCATTACAGAACTTGGCTTGTATATTCCAATGATGGGCTTCCTCAAATTGCCCTAGGTCTTCGTGAGCAAGCAAGTTGGATGCACACCCACTTAGTTTTCATTTTGAGCTTTCATACACTTATAGCTCTAGTGCATCCATTGCATGGCAATCCCTATTCACTCACATTGATATCAATTAATGGGCATCTCCATAGCCCATTAATTTGCCTAGTTGATTTGAGACTTTCTCCTTTTTGTCTTATCCCCACAACCTCCACCATACTCTATTCCACTTATAGTGCTATATCCATGGCTCACGCTCATGTATTGCGTGAAAGTTAAAAAAGCTTGAGAACATTAAAAGTATGAAAAAATTGCTTGGCTTGTCATCGGGGTTGTGCATGATGAAATATTTTCTGTGATGAAGATAGAGCATAGCCAGACTATATGATTTTGTAGGGATAACTTTCTTTGTCCATGATATTTTGAGAAGACATGATTGCTTTATTAGTATGCTTGAAGTATTATTGTTTTTATGTCAATATTAAACTTTAGTTTTGAATCTTATGGATCTGAACATTCATGCCACAATAAAGAAGATTACATTGATAAATATGTTAGGTAGCATTCACACTTCATAAATTCTTTCTTTTATCATTTACCTACTCGAGGACGAGCAGGAATTAAACTTGGGGATCCTGATACGTCTCCAACGTATCTATAATTTATGAAGTATTCATGCCATGTTTGCAACAATTTTATATGGTTTTGGTATGATTTTATTAGAACTAACCCGGACTGACGCTATTTTCAGCAGAACTACCGTGGCGTCGTTTTTTGTGCAGAAATAAAAGTTCTCGGAATGGGCTGAAAATTTACGGTGATTTTTTATGGACCAAAAGAGACCCCCGAAGCACCGGAGCTGGACCAGAAGAGTCCCGAGGAGTCCACAAGCCAGGGTGTGCACCTTACCCCCCTGGGGGCGCCTTGAGGGCTTGTGGGCCCCTCGGGCACCTCCTTGACTTGTTTCCGACGCCAAAAATTCTTATAAATATAGAAACCTCCGAAAAGAACCCTAGATCGGAAGTTCCGCCGCCGTAAGCCTCTGTAGCTACGAAAAACCAATCGGGAGCCCATTCCGGCACACTGCCGGAGGGGGAAACCATCACCGGAGGCCATCTTCATCATCCCGGTGGTCTCCATGACGAGGAGGGAGTAGTTCACCCTCGGGGCTGAGGGTATGTACCAGTAGCTATGTGTTTGATCTCTCTCTCGTGTTCTTGATTTGGCACGATCTTGATGTACCGCGAGCTTTGTTACTATAGTTGGATCATATGGTGTTTCTCCCCCTCTACGTTCTTGTGATGAATTGAGTCTTACTCTTTGAGGTTTCGTTATGTTGGATTGAGTATTGGATTTGAGAACACTTGATGTATGTCTTGCGATGGGATATCTGTGGTGACAATGGGATGTTCTATTGATTCACTTGATGTATATTTTGGCACTCAACTCGCGAATTCCTGAGGTGACATTGGGGTAATCTATGCATAGGGGTTGATGCATGTTTTCGTCCTACGTTCTCCGATAGAAACTTTGGAGTGATTCTTTGTTGCACGTTGAGGGATTGTTATATGATCTAATTATGTTATCATTGTTGAGAGAATTTGCACTAGTGAAAGTATGAACCCTAGGCCTTGTTTTCAAGCATTGTAATACCGTTTTTGCTCACTTTTGTTACTAGTTACCTTGCTTTTTTTATATTTTCAGATTACAAAAACATATACCTACTATCCATATTACACTTGTATCACCATCTCTTCGCCGAACTAGTGCACCTATACAATTTACCATTGTATTGGGTGTGTTGGGGACACAAGAGACTCTTTATTATTTGGTTGCAGGGTTGTTTGAGAGAGACCATCTTCATCCTATGCCTCCCACGGATTGATAAACCTTAGGTCATCCACTTGAGGGAAATTAGCTACTGTCCTACAAAACTCTGCGCTTGGAGGCCCAACACGAGTCTACAAAAAGAAAGGTTGCGTAGTAGACATCATTGGTCCACGTAAACCTGGCGCCAGTCCGAGCAGCTTCTCGGAGAGCGGCAGCCGCGATGGCATTATTAAGCATGGACACCCTAGTCCAGTCAATGTTCTCGTTATTCTTGTCCGCCCCCGAGAGGATCAAGTTGAAATCGCCCCCAACAATCAACGGGATGTTGGCAGCCCGTTTGGTCCCAACCAAGTTCGTATGTTCTAACAAAAATTCAGCAGATCTCGCATGGTCGGCCGGTCCATAAACGCAAACAATAACCCACGACAACCCTGAGACTCGGTGTCTAATGGTAGCAGCAAGGAAAAACACACCACACTCCCAAGAGGTTACATCACACACATCACGATTACATCCCATCAAAATACCACCCGAATGCCCAGTGGAGGGCACCCAGTGCCAATTGAAGCATTGCAAGGGGTCGTACGCGAGCAATTCCCTAAAAGTAAAGTCCGTTTTAATCGTTTCTTGCAACGCGACTACGCCGATCCGTTCTTTGGCCATGAACTCTTTGAGTTGAGTACGGCGGACTCCGTGGCCACAACCCCGGATATTCCAGAACATATAACGCATTTAAATGATTCTATTACGGAGGCGAACTCCCCGGGACCTCACCGCTTTAGCCACTCTCTTCCGAGCCGGAACACGACTGGAAGAAGGGAGTGCAGAAGCCTCCCTAGCTTCTGCCCCCTCGTCGGGCCCTAGTCCAGCACCAGCCTCTACTGGTACTATGGACAGCGCGTTCTCAGCCATGCAAGGCGCCGCCGCCACAGCGATCGCGGCCTGCGCCTCTTCATGCGCGCGCACCAGCGAGATAATGTCGCCGTGGGACACCTCAACCGCAACGCCACTATCGTCTAAAATCCTAGCCAGATGCTCGTCCGTAAAAGCGTTCAGAATTCTGAAAGAGGGCAATGGGTTACCTGAGGTCTCCAAGTTCTTGTCAGCGAGGCGAAGCTTGGCGCTCTCCATGGATGACATCTCCCCCAACTTGGCCATGGCCCGGACACTGGGAGCCCGCTGCACCACCGGAGTCGCCTTGGAGCACCTGGCCTTGGTGCCCATCCCGATCGTCGCCAGCGCCGCCCCCAGGTCACCGCCCAGCGCCACCTCGGCAACAGAGGACGAGGGTGGCATCTGCTTGCTCGCCGGCTTCCGCCCAACAGTCTTCTTGGGTTGCCTGCCGGAGCCACTTGAGCCATGACGCGTAGAAATTGGCGTCAGCTCGCACCCCTCGTTCAGCACACAGCCCGAGTCCGTCCCCACTGCCACCGGGGAGGAGGGCGGGAGGCGTTCCGCAACAGAGGAGGGGGCCCCAACTACCCCAGGATTCGGGACGAGCTCCAGAATCGGTGTCGCGAGGTTGGAACCGTACTCATCAAAAGCCACCACGAGGGAGCGAGCCAAAGGCGGCATGCTCACCGCCGTGTCTTGGGTCGCCACCCCCGTGACCCCAGCAGCAGGAGCACCCAGTTTGTCCCAAGTCTCGGTGTCGATGGATGTGTCCTGAATGCTGTCCTCTAGCTCTCCTCCTGATCTTCCATCCGCGTGTCTGTATCCGCCGCCGCACCTTGCGCACCATTAGCTCCCTCCTTCGACTTGCCGAGTGCGCCCCCATTAGGCTTGATGATGTTCTCGGGGGGCAGCGAACGGCCGTCCTTGTCAGCGCCGTTGGGGGGTTGCTTGTCCGAGGGACCAGCCCCATGCGCAGTCGCCTCGCCCCCACGCTTGGGCATTCGTTCGAGCTCCACCTTGATCTGGTACCTCTCGTGGTTAAACCACACTTCCACCACCCCATTGAGTTTTTCTCTGGGGCCTTGCATGCCAGTTTCATCCTCACAGGCCCCAACCTGATAAGGGAAAACTCATCGACCACGATCGGTCGTCCAAGCATCCTGAGTCCTTCCATTATACGATCCACCCTCCGGTGTTTCTTGGGGATGCCAAAGAGCCGAACCCAAGCCTCGGGCATGACCATTGGCTGCACTTCCTCATGCAGCATGTCCCTCACCCGAGCAGTGATGTCATGGATGGAGAGGAACAGCTTGCCACTGGACTTGGCCATGTGCAGAAGATCAGCAGATGGGAACACAACCATGAAGTCGTCGTCCCCCACTTGGGTAACCTGCCAGTCCCAATCCCCAGTGACCGTGTGTTTCAGTTCTTGCTTGAGAATGCGTTTCAGTTCTTGCTTGAGAATGCGGAGATTGAGCTTTGCCCGGATCCACGGAGAGAATGGCAGCGTTTTCAGTCCGGGCATCCACCGGGACGTCCGCCTCCGCGTCTTCGTCAAACTACACACAGAAAAAACCCTCGCCCGAGATGGCACTGCCCATGATCAACCACAGACTCACTGCAGACATTAGAATTTGATGAGAAAATAACAAAAAAATGACCGTGTACATCACAAAAGAGGCGCAGATGGCGGGGCTATCCCTTTTTTGAAAGTAAGTATCATCGCAAAACAGGCGACAACCTAGTTAAAGCTACAGAGAATATGGACTGAAATGCAGTGTGTGGGTGTGGCATAGGATGTCTCAATGGAACGCCCTCTGATCTGGGAGCGATCGGGCTCTCCACCAACTGTGGCCAGCGCTGCGGCGCACATCCCCGTCCCTGCGCCGCCCAGGTACTCGCCATCTCCGTTGTTAGTTTATCTCCAATATCTCATAGAATTTGCAGCAAATCTTTCAAACTATGTACACTAGTAGAATGTCTGTGCGTTGTCATGGACCTTTTAGTTTGTTTTATTGCACCCATAAATACAAATGCATATCTCTCTCGCTTCCCCCACTCTATCTACCACCCTCCATATCTCTCCCTCCCCTTCTCTCTCCCACCCGTGCTCTCTCTCTCTCTCTCTCTATCCCTCTCTCTCACACACAAACACACCCTCTTCCTCTTCCACGACTCAATTTAATTTTAGCTCAACTTAATTTTAGCTCAGTGTTAACATTCTTGGCTACAGTATATCCTAGTAGCTTAAACATTAAAAGGAAAACTTAACCTTTACACAGGATTAGTTAAATTACCCGTGCGTCGCAACGGGAGCACACATATTTTGACGGTTCAACACCAATCGTGTCTAATATATAATTTTTATAAGCTCCATGCACATATGCGTCGTTGTATACATACTTTACCATTACATCACTCTGATAATGACAAATCGAACAAATAATTAATGTCGCCTTCAAGGTCGAAGTTCATTTGTCTCTCGTACGTTCGAGCATGTTCAGACATCAAATGGGTGCCTAGCAGGCTCCCCAAAATCCAAGCATCTAGATGGTCCAGGCTCCCCTAAATCCAGCCCATATATGAGCGAGAAATGTGGAAGTCCGAACCAGATGACACCCGGCTCACCTTCGCCATGGCACCCTCTATTCTTCACACCGTACTTCCACCACGGACCGCCAAGGTGGAGTCCCCGGCCACCGTTATTAGGCGAGGAGGCGTGTGCCGCCCGTGACACCCTCCGAGCCAAGAAGGCATATCCGATGTCTCCCAAGACATTGTCACGTTGTAACATATAGTTGAATGTCATGCATTATCACAAAATAAAAATATGATATCCATGCAACTGATACGCCACGACGTCCATTATTAACTCTTGAATCAACCTACCTATGCATTTACCTTTCTATCCAAAGAAAAAAATTGTACGACTTGATGAAAAATATATAAAAACCTCTCGCTCATGCAATTTACAGCAAAGCCATCTCTGATGAAATGCAATTTGCCACATTTTCTAAAATAGAAAAAATATTCTGCTCAGAACTGGAACTGAACAGACAAACTCTAACCTTCTCCCCGCTCACTCTCAACCCTTACTCTTATCACAAAAATCCACTAACTCGTGTTCTAAGTGAGCCAGTGATCGACGCCGCCATGGCAGGCCAGTAGCAAGGGACAAGGTCAGCAACCACATTCAGATGTTATTCACTACAAGCCTACAACAAAATTTCTAGATAAAAAGATAATGCTACCTGAACATGCACTCAATAAAAAATTGAATTATAGATCACAATAAAAAGTATTTGATGACTCAAAGTAAACAAATACTATTCTTTGTTGTTTCCTTTTCTATTTTAGGAAGGAAAAAATGAGTACATGCGTCATCCCCATCAAATGCTTCAAGAAAGTAGGCGGTAGCACCAAAAATAAAGCAAACTTCCTACTGGGTTGGCAACTCAGCCAAGTATGTTTACATGGACCATCATAATGCAAGATAGATAAACGTAAACATAAAAAACAACAATGAACCCAGGTCTAGTGTTGCTCGAAGACACTTTCCTTCTCATCCTGAGCAACAACTTCAGATTTGTTTTCACATGATCTCTTTATAGCGTAGGTCGGGGCACTTGGTTCTCTACAAACATACAATTTGAATTAGACAACACCGATGCATGTAAAACATTAATGGGAGAAGGCTATTCCGTGCTTTCAACAAATAAAGGTTAGCAGTTGTGCTGCTAGAACAACTCTCGCAGCTAGCATGAATAGTAGAAGAATGGAATGGTTATATGGCTCTATGTAAATCCACCTATGGAAACAGGACAACAAAGCAAACCATGGAGAGCTAAGAATGACATGTACATCAAATAACATTTATAAATTAGCTGTGGAACATAGTACGTTTTGTCGGTTTGTTTTGTCAAACTACTCAATATGACATTTCAGACAATGCAATTAAGAAATTTTAAAAATTATTAAACCTGAATTAGATCATGCTATTCTTTGTTGACTACTGTACTTAACAATTAAGCATTTTGACAAATGTAAATAAAACAGATCATGATTCAAACAACCAGGGTGCTGAGAACTTCTATTTGATGCCAAAGGGGAACTCAATTTCTAATAGAAACCATAGTATTTGTTTATGGAAACAAAAAAGGAAACATCAACATCATGATCAAACATCATATCACCGAATGATTAAACAAAAGCACTTTTGTTCAGGGCCTAAGGCTAACATACACCATCAAATGACAGTATTGACAATATATATGCAAAAAATATTTTAAAAATAGGAACGGAAGAGGAAAACTTAACCAGTTAATTAGACTGATATGAGCTAAAACCCCAAAACAAGATTAGACTCCACAACTCTTAAACCTTAACGGGTAGCGCACTACAGCAACCCATTCTATATAGAATTGTTTTCATTATACATGATTCTGCTAATAAGACTATCCTACCTCCAAACCAAGGCTATCTAAAGAACTAAAGATTTCCCGAGGCTAGGGCTGTTCTGAATGGAGTTCAGTTATCAAACCAACTAGGTTGCCAAAAGATCGTTGTTCAATCTGACTGTCTGGAAGTTATTAGTACGCTACAGGTTAGAGGATTTTCGGCAATAGCAGCAGCTTCTACATACGAAGACATCAGCATTTAAGCTTCTTCTTTTGTGAAAGTTTTGTATTTCTTTTGCCCGAGAGAAGTAAACTTTGCTGTAACAATTGTATTTGGGTAGATGACAAAGCCACCAGTTGTAGGCATCATCCGAAATTATTGAACAGGAGTAACAAATACAACTACCAAAGAACAATTAATGCGTGCAGAAAGGAAGATAATATCACAAGTGTTTATAAATCACTACCCCACGAATTTCACAAGGCCATCAAGAGGAAAGTTGAAAAAAAAAGAAAAAGATCAGTTTGATTTACTACATTTACCAATACCTACAGATAATCTATAACATTTCAGGCTACAACTATGAATTTAGGCACTTATTTTCTTCTAATACTGGAAAGCAAACTATACAGTGCTCAATTAAGCTTTCCATCTATATTTCATAGCATTTACAAGCACATAATGATAAGGAATTCCCATCAACTCCAAATTGCAATAAGCTAATTAATATTAGTTTTTAATCTTGGTCTACCATATTTTTGTATTTTCTACAGTTAAAAAAACATGGGTTGATGCTCACAATTTTTTGAATTAAAAAAAAGCATGTAACCAGCTTTGTGTAACCAGCTTATTGACAAGGCCAATTACGATGGGTTGATGCTCAGCGAAATAAGCAAACCATTCAATTACTAACATAGATTTGTGTAACCAGCTTATTGACAAGGCCAATTACGATGCAGACTGAATATGAGGACATAATGTACTGATTCTTCATTCTTGTATACACAAATATGCAAATAGTAATTAGTACTGTTCATGCACGACCAAACTAAAAAAGCATACAAGATTGTCTTCATACTTGAAGACCACTTAGGTGAGCTCATTTCAATTCTGATAGGGAGAGTAGATAAGTTCCAAAATAATGGGAAGACAATATTACCCCTATCGTAAAATATTGGAATGATCTAAAATTATGTGTGAGATTCATAGGAAAGCATCATTCATGAAGTGCGATATTTCTCTTGCTTTTATTCTTCTCAAGGGATAGCTCAACATAAGTGGAAAAGAAGCGACTAATGCCATTGAGTATTTTAATCAAGCACAATGCACCCAACTATATACGCCATCAAGTCTAATAAAACTGAACATGGTAAAACATATTCATATTGGTATCATCCCTAGTAGAAGCTCTATGTAATTTAATGAGAAATAAAATTAGCATGAAAAATGATCATATCCAGATCAATTCTCTTTAATGAGAAATGAAAACGACCCTATGCATGTCCCAAAAGAACAATGCCCTATGGCGACTTGCAAAATAACATGCGCCACCGAATAATTTACTTAATAATTAAGCATACAAGTCGTCATGGCATCAAACAGAAGACAAGGAAGATTAGTAGCTGATCTGCGTCAGTACAGTTACACTAACAGGTAGCAACAGCGAGGTATTTTAGCATTATTTCATTGGTACCTGTACAATACAATGATAAATGTGTGGAGAGGTGTCATTTTGGTTGGCACCTTGAAGAAGGCATTGCTCTTGACCTGGGGCTGTAGGCGCGGCACTCATGGACTAAAAGAAACAAGAAGCCCATTTTGAAAACACAATAATTAAAAGGCCTATTGATTGATTCATAGACGCAAATGTCAGCCGTACCTTGTCAAACTGTAGGAGGATGCTGAAGGCGAACTCAGGTTGAGCACGCCATCTCCTCCAGTGTCTCTGTGAGGGCCCTGCCAAATCGAAATTCTTGTTGTATCTCTAACCACCAGAATTCAACAGAAGTTGTGATTCAGATTCATCAGCATCAAACTGAGGGGTCGATTATTTGACAGAAGCTATGTACAATTATTATTGTACAGTAAACAATCCCCAGTCCAATACGATCATGCCAGAGTCATAAAATGACTGTATTGACCAAAGAACAATCACGCGGTGCCTCTAAACGGAGGTGCTAAGCAAGTCTTGAACATGAGAAGATATCAAGCAACATGTGAGCCTCTAAACGGAAGTGCCAAGTAGCATCCTTGGACATCCTGTATGCATTTTCTATGGAAGCTACTACCTATGTATCAAAATATAAGACGTTTTTGTAGTTTAATTTGACCTGCAAAAACATTATTTGGTACGGAGGGAGTACTAAACTCAGTTGGCCAGTTATAACAAAAGATCAGATAAGGATTGTTACCAGATCAACATTCCCTTCATTTGGGCGAGCAACTATGTGCCGTACCATCTTGGCCAGAACGCTGCCATGCGACTGGGGCACCTCATGTTACCAACTATAATTGCTGCCTTGACACACTTTGTTCCGAAGGTTGCACCTACCCATTGTCAGTGAATGCAAAAACAAAGAGTAGCTCACTAAAGTGCTCAAATAAATCATTTCACAATAAATGAGAATTAAGCATAGAAATGGTTGATGACAAATAAAATACTGTAGGCGACTGGTGAGGATGAAAATGCCCTCCTTCCGTGTCATATGTTGTAATGCCAAAAAAGGTCTGATTCAAAATTTCATTCTTGGTCACCAAAGATTATCGTGTTGATGAGTACAAAAAATAGATCTCGGATCTCAGGGTCAGCTGTATCAGTTGCTTAACATGTTAGTGCAACATTATAGTTGAATAGAAACGGCTACTTAGTACATATTGTGCAAGTATATTCAGTCAAACTAACATATATATGTTCAATAATGATGATTAAAAGATACTACCTGCCAATTGGATAAAGATCCAAGGCACCAGAAAAAGTTGACCAACCTATGAGCGGAAAACCAGACACATATTTTTATCTTTATTAAGCATACGCATCGATCCACCATTACATGGATGTATCAGGAAAACTTCCTTTTTACATCCATAAGTAGTACACTCCGCACATTCTTATATATGTCAGAAGGTAGAGCACTGCGTCTATCGATATGGAGAGCAGCGATTTGGCTCCCGGGCTCAGATGAGCCCGGGCATGAACAGTATGTCAATTTAAAATAGAAAATGAGTTCAAAAAATTCCAAAACAATTTTGTGGTGTAAGATGCTCCTGTACGTGAACTCTGTGCAAATTTTTGTGAAGTTTGGTTATTAGAGGAGCTCGTGGCAAAAAAGACAAAATCAGGCATGAACAGTGCGATTTTCAAAAGTTTCTCGGACATCCGAAATTTATCTTTTTTGAAAATCACACTGTTCACACCTCGAATGTCTGAGAAACTTTTGAAAATCACACTGTTCATGCCTGATTTTGTCTTTTTTGCCATGACCTCCTCGAATATCCAAACTTCACAAAAAAAATCACGGAGTTCGCGCACAGGAGCATCTTGCACCACAAAAAAAATGGAATTTTTTTAACTTTGTTTCTATTTTAAATTGTGGTACTGTTCACCAGGTTCATCTGAGCCCGGTTCCGGGTTGAATTATTGATATGCCCTTACTCACTTTACAAAGTCATCATTCTATCATTCCCTTGCATATAGCAACACTACTCACTGGACTACTCACTAATCACACAACTATACTGTCCATGTAAAATTTGACACACCAATTAGCAAGATGGGTGCCTCTCAACAGCATATATTGGCGCAAAAAGGAAGTGTGATAATTTGATTAATCAAGTAGATGTTGAGCTAACATGTATATTTGTAAACCTACCTGAGCCTCTTGTAAGATTTAGGGCCCTGTCGACGAGCCACTCATCAAAGTCCTCCTGCAATGACAGCGGCTGGGTGGAGAGGATCCGGAGGATCTCAGCCGGAATGTGGCAGCTGGTGTACTTCTCGACGAGGCGGCGTCCGGTGGCAGCAAGGCGCAGAGTGTGACCTGAGTGTTGTTAACGTCACCACCACAACGGAGTGCAGCAGGCGCGGTACGTTAGATCAATTAAGACTTAAGTTGCTGCTTTTTTCTGGTGAAAAATTTGTACAGTTTCACAGGTCTTGCATCGGCCAGGGACAGCACAATGTAAAAAACCATATGCATCAATTCATGAACCCATAGAGGAAATCATGCTAGCTATACCTCCGTCCGTCCAGGTGAGTAACAACAGGTTTTTTGGACGAAGGATTCTAACTCTGGCATTTGCTTAAAAAGTTTTAGAGTAAGAAGGTGGACCTGTGGAAAATATCAAGCCTTCCTCGGTGGCGCACAATGGTACTGTTGCGTGGTGTAGAGGCACAACACAAGGGAACTGAAAGTAGCATTAGATGAGAAATTATAAGAGGCATCAATGGATGATTGAAGTTTTAGGACAGAAATTGCAGCAGGCAAACCATGCTAGCTCGACGGCACGAGGACTGACGTTGAGGACAACTTCGGCGGCGTTGGTTCCGTTCGGCAAAGCCACCGCAGTGTCGTCAGGGCGACATCGATGATGGGAGAGGAGTAGAGATAATGTTATCCGGTGGTGTCTCCAAACGAGGTCTGTCATTTGTGTTCGTCCTTCTTGTACAAACCTACAATGGGGTTCCCCCCAAATCTTTTGCCCTGCCGTGCCGCGCCGCCGCGCGCAATGCCATTCTCGACCAACACACAAGGTTCCGCGCAAACCAGCCAGCCCACCACCACGTTCCGCGCTCAGCTCTCCTCTACGCCGCGCCGTGCTGAAGCAGCGGCGCCGCGGGAGTCACGGGCGCGCCGAGGGGCGATGGCGCGCACGGGCTCTTCTGCCGCGGGGTCGCCCCGAGCCTGGGCGGGCCGGCGCCGGCTCGCGGGGACAGGCTGACCTGCTCCAGCGACCGGAACTGCAGCTCCGGCGGGTAGTCGCGCACGCACCCGATCCGCGGCCTGACGCCGGTCGTCCACCGCAACGACAGCTGCTGCCCGAGCTGGTACGACTTGTGCGCCATCTTGGAGTTGATCCGGTGCATGATCCTCTCCTGCGGCACCGCCGGCTCCTCGCACCCCTCCCCGCCCTCCGCGCCGCG
Organism: Thinopyrum elongatum; assembly: GCA_011799875.1. Classification (NCBI taxonomy): domain Eukaryota; kingdom Viridiplantae; phylum Streptophyta; class Magnoliopsida; order Poales; family Poaceae; genus Thinopyrum; species Thinopyrum elongatum. The sequence continues at coordinate 395,406,913 of CM022301.1, read as the reverse complement.
CCCCGTGAACAGGTTCGCCTTGCAAGTCCAGCCGGTCGCCGAACGTGCCGGCGTCCTGCTCGGCCGCGCCCTTGCCCAGATGAGGGCGGGGCACGCTAGCGGCGGCGCTGCGCAGGGTGCGGGAGCGGCTCTGCCTTTCGTCCTCTCCCTCGAACGTGAGGGATTGGTTGTGTGGTGGGCGTGGCAGGGAGCTGCGGCGGCGCTGGTGAGATTCGCTAGGGCGTCGAGGAGACGACGCGATGATTTCGGACGGGACGATTTTTTTTTTTTGTGCGGGCGTGGCGGTGGGGGAATGGGACGAAAAAAAATCAGCAAAATAAAACGGTTGAAAGTGGTGGGACGAAAATAAACCGTGAATACTATTCTACCAACTCAGACATTAGGATGTTACCAGAAGAACGTCCGTGCGTTGCAACGGGGCCACATTAACTTTAAGAGTTTAATATTAATATTCTCATACATATCAAGTGACGTTGGCGACCTTTTTTACCATCAAATCCTCACACACACACTCTCTCCCTCCCTCTTCCTCACTCTCTCTCTCCCTCTCCCTCTCCCTCTCTCTCTCTAACACACACACATATCCATCTTATTGGGTACGGGACCCTAATCCATCTATTTCACACACATGCTAGTGCATAACAATATGGATTATGTGTATTATATTTGCCACCACAACTGAGGAAATTAATTTCATGTAAATCGGCCAGCCACAGCTCCAAGAATACGGGGAGGAGGTGGCCCGGGGCGGCGTCGGCGCCGTCAGGCGCGGGCCACGGGCCCGCTTCCAAGTGCGTCTGCGCGCCGGCCACCCACGCCGGGTCCTTCAAGTGCTGCTTCCACCGCACCAACTCCCAGGGCCACGGCCAGGGCCAGGGAAGCCGCCCTTCTTCGCCCCCTTCACCGGCCGCGGCACCGTCGCGACCCAGTGACGCAGCCCAAGCATCGGCCTCGAGAATCAAGAACGCTCGACAACGGAGAGGGAAGGGAAGATCATATACATGTCATAAGAAAGGGAGTTTATTTACTACTCCCTCGATGTATTGTTTCCTTTGTTTGGAGATTGATTACCATCCGTGAGTTAAGGTAAGGTTAATGTGATTGAGTGATTTAAGGTAGGGTTAATTAATTTAGATTTGATCTTTAGAGATTGTTCGTGATTGATTCTACATTACTAAATATAACTTGCGCCAGTATGGAAAGTTCTGATCTGTTCAGATTTCTTTCGTTGTGTGAGAGGGTGACGTGAAAATAAACCGATGAAGTGGGGGGAGGGGACGAAAAAAACCAGCGAAGGTGGGAGGAGGTACCAAAAAAAACCATGGGAGGTGGGACGAAAAAAAACCTGGAAGCGAGACTACCAACTGCTCCATTAGGAGTAGAGATTACTAGTATAGTGCCCGTGCGTTGCCACGGTCCTTTTAAGTTTTTTACTTTTGTATTTGTTATATAAAACTCCATGAATTTTTGGCCCCTTCCAACCACTTCGTTTTAGGACCCTTGTGAATGGATTATTTTTGAACATCGACATAATCAATCTCCATCTTCTCATAATATGCAAACATAAACATATATAGAAATTCATCTTTTGAATTATCATGTGCAACATATATATACAAAAGAAGAACAATTTTTTGTATCCATCTTTTCTGATTGTGTAAAACTCGATTAGTTTTCAGTCTGGTCCATCGTAGTTTAGTAACTTTCCCAATCGACATTTCAAAGCATCATCCGAAGTCATCGGTCTTTATCTCTAATCTACAAAAGTAATCATGTTGGAATCTACCAAAAATTAAAGGAAGCTCATATACAATATGTATTCATTGGTCTGCTGCTAGATGCAAGAAGGCGACCGTTTTTAGTTAGAGTGTGTGGCATCATGCTTTTTAGTAGTGAGTTGCAACCCAATTTTAATAACTTGTAGGTTCACCTATAAATCACTTGTTGGTAATTATTCTCTAGAAATAACTTGTTAGGGTTTGTGAAAAAATTCACTATATAAGAGTATGTGTCGTTTCTCTCATTGCAAACAGTTGTTTTTCCCTTCTTAGCAAACAGTCGATGTTCCAAAAAAGTATGCGGTTCACTTAATCGCGCATGTAACCTACTAAAAAAATCTAACATTCTATGAATTATCATCGTCCGAACTAAAATTGACGGTGAGAATAATTGCATGGACAAAAATTAACTTTTCCTCAAACAAAGTCAAATACTTGAAGTATCTGAAATGAAGTACCACTTAGAAAGTGTCTTAGGGAAGAACAAGTGTGCCTCGGTTAGAAAAATACCGTATCTACTGCACATCTTCATTAACCCTTGTTGGAGCAAGAGAACCCAAATGAAATTCGTTGACGGTTGCACTGTTGATACATAAAACCACCCATATACTTTAGTCTCTTGATAGCACAATCGATTTTATAGCACTTGCCCTTCCAATAAGACAATTATCAAGCATCCAGTAGAGTATCAAACTCCTGGTGCTGCCTCATCAACCTCACATGAAGTATCGCCAGCCAGCCAGTGATGTCAATGCCAATTGTAGCAAAAGTGTAACAAGGAATTATATAGTTACTTGCAACAAAAACCTAAGAAATATTAAATCAAGATCTGAATTACAACACAACATTTGGAATAAAACATTGGTAAGATAATCATCATAAGAGCATGTCGATCAATACTATGTGATGACTAATTCTAATAGGCATGATATATTTCTACTAATATAAAGTGAAAATAGATATATTGAAATGCAATTGGAACCGAAGTCAAGAGAAGAATATGAGAAAATAAGTAGATTCGATGTGTGTAGATGTACAGAGTGTAATAGAGATATTATAAAGCACACAATATTTGACAGCCTTGCCATGGCAAGCTTCCTCTTAACAAAAATAGAAGGGTGTATGCTAGTGACTCCAAATCATCCCTCCTACTGCCCGTACGACCTAAATGGGCATGGACGCTGGCATATCTAATTGTTCCCCTGGGAAATGTCAAAAGGAAAAAAAAGTCAAATTTGTATCGTAGTTATGTACAGAAAAAGTAGTAAGAACAAACCTAAATATGTCTGGCCTCTGGTCATACCGAACATGCTTGTCGCATGATCCTCTTTTCCAGTTGGATGCTGCATAATTTTAGTATCAGAAGAACCATGTGAAAAAGGTTAGCGGGGCATAAAATGCATCAACATTCTAACAAGTAAGCCAATTCCTCTGAGCAAAGGGCATAGTGTTTTAAGAACACCAAACTGAATATCTTCATGTACGGATGAAACTACGGGAGCGAGAGATTAGGACGCCTGAAAATCCCCCTTTCCCTTTCCCCACCCCCGCTGCCGCTCCCGCGAGCGGGCCGGGGGAACCCTAGCTCCGCCCCCAGCTTCCCCTCCTCCGGCCTCCTCCTCCCTCGCCGCTGCCTAGGGGTGCCGCCGGGCGAAGCCCGGTCGGCGTGGGCGGCGGGCGGGGTCGCATCCTCTCCTCCTCGCAGAGCTCCTGGCCGGTGCGGGACGGCGGGCTGCAGGAGGCGTCGGGCTGTGGCGGGGCTCAGCGGCGCGGATCCGGGAGCTCCTGGTGGTGCCGGCGTGTCGGCCCCGCTGGTGCTTCGTGGTGGCGTGGTGGCGTGGCGGCTGCCTGGTGGGGCGTGCGTGGGCGCGATTCGGCGGCGATGGCCGAGGATCTGGCCAGGCGCCGCAGGCCGCGGGCGGTGTGGGCGGCGGCTGGGGTCCGGCTTCGGGCTCCCGGTGGCTGCGAGGGTTCCTCTCCGTCGCGGGCGTGCGGTGGTTGTGCGGCGAGGCCGGTGGCGGTCCGGCGACCTGGTGGTGGTGGCCGGTGGTGCACGTGGTGGTGGTGCTTCCACTTGGCGGCGGGGCGGTCCGGTGGTGCTGGGTGGCCGGTGTCGCGACCCCGGCCCAGATCTGGGCCCGTAGGGCCCCATCTGGGTCCTAGCGGGCCGGCTACGGCTCGGCCTTAACGCTCTCTGTGCGGGGAGGCAGGGGAGCGGCTTGGACAGGGGCGGCGACACTGACGGCGTGCCGGCTGCAGCGCGAAGGCGGGAACTTTATAGGCCTCGGAGATCCCGGCCGGGCCTGTGCGGCCACGGGCCTGGTATGTTCCTGCTATTGCGTCCGGTCAGCTACCGTCGTTGACGATGGAGGTGGGGCCCTCCCACGTGCCGACGGTGTTGCTGCCCTAGTCCCGGCTCCTCTTCTTCATTGTGCAGGCCATGCTTCGCGGTGCCGTGGTGAGACAGCATGGGAAGCTTCATGACCGGGTTGGTGTAGGGTGGTGGTCGGTTTGGTGGCGAGCTCCGGAGTGCCTGAGGTGAAGGTTGGGATCGGGAGAAATCCCTGTTGGCTTGGTTGACACCGACGCGGTGGCGCATGAGGGTGCCGCCGGACCTTCCTGGAGGGCGTCGGGGCTACCCTTCCTCTCTCCTCACCGCGTACCGGAGGAAACCCTTCACAGCAGCGTCGTCATCGTCACGTCCCTTCTTGGAGGTGTTGATTGGTACCGGCGCTTCGGAGGTTCGGAGCTTGGTGGGCGATCTCCGATGGATGCAGCGGCCATGAGGCTTCTTCGTTTTTTGTCGATCCGCCATTGTCGGCATTTGTTTCTCTTGTATTTTCTCTTTCTTTTCTTTTGGGCGTGACTGTGCTGCTTCCGCCCCAGCACCTATCGTTGGCTGTCTCGGTTGGTTGCTTTGTATACAAAGCAGGGGGAAACCTTTTTCGGTAAAATTAATGAGAAAAAGCTTATTTTCTTGAGCAGATCCAAGCTGACCAAGCAAAAAGTTTTCAGTTTTGACATCACCATGTACAAAGCTGGGAATAATAGCAGGAGCAGCAAGTGTTAACACCACCGGGGAAAAAAAGGCAGCAAGTGTTGACATCAGTGAATAAAAACTATGGAAATGCAACTCAAAAACATCAAGTGGCTTTAAATTACCCTTTGGAGTGAATCTTCTCAAAAATTGATATGGCATCAACGACAATACAAGCAACCATTTGAAATGGCATCCTATTAGGGGAGTTCATACTTTCAGCAAGTAGTAAGGGGAACAAGCAGCGAGGATGAAAAGATGGACAGTATACTTCTTCTGTTCCAGTGAATCCTGAACATCCCATAGGTTAGGACCAAGCATATCCATTTATCTGAAATTTGGATCAATTGTTCAGTGAAAATATCATAATGAGCTGAGAGCCACTTCTGAGTGCATTTTTTTTTCTCGGAAAGTTATATATACTCACAAGAGTGTGGTAGTCTCCTTGATGACCCATGTAGTGTACTGATGGTATGCCATAACAACCATTGAGAGTCCTGCTCACAAAAGGATAACATGATATCCTCCACAGAAAACTATACAAATGTAAAAAGGGAATGATTGTGTATAATTCTTACTGATATACTTTCCACTCTAATGGGGCGTCATAGCAACCTGCTCTGCTTTTCCGATGCTCAAATTTAAGTGCAACCTACATGAAGATAAGATTCTTTTTAGATAAAAGAGGATCTCATCTAGCCTCTGCATCGACTGATGCACAAACAAGTGTATATTAAAGTGAATCAAGAATAGATTTCGGTGTCCATTTAATGCAGGTAGATAAGAGAACCTCGTGTGCATTTCGACCATTGTATGCTCCACCAGGCATATCTATTCGTCTGCCAACATAGACCTTGCCAGAGCTACATTTACTTTAACTTCCTACCAGTTATATACTCTGGGGGGTCACATACTACCTGCATCCAACAGTTAAATAAGAATTAGGATTTAGGAGCTTAATTCATGGCAGTAAAACTCTAGCCTATAAACTGATATTGTTAGATCAGTAATAATAGCAGCACACGAGAGACAAACTCAGAAAAACTATGCATCACGAGCAATATATGATAAAAGTACTTTGGTGATGAATTTTTATGCGAAAAGACATTGCAAGTTAGTTCTGATGCTAGAAAAATGCACTATTTCCAGAACTTGCCAGCAGAGTTGTCAAAGTTGAGAGATTAGGAAAGGTGTTCAGCTCTGCCACATATATTACGAACTATGAAAGTTGTTTCAGTGAAATATGAGCAGCCACTGGAAAATTAGGAAAGCATACCATCTCTGCCATCGGCGGTATAGTCATGGTCTGAAAACCTTCAGCGATGGCTCCTGGGACGTCATTTCCTTTAGGCTTCGAAGCTGGGCTTTCTCTTCCGACAGTAGCAGAACAATTAACAGCCTATGAATATAAATAAACACTTAAAACTCAGTGCGAATGTAAAAATGGGGCACACAACGTTGAAGACTACCTGACAGCCTGACATCACCAGTTCAACGCACAACCTTGAGGAATTTGTCAGCCTGACATCACCAGTTCAGGCCGTTGACGACTGAGATCGTGTGGATGCTCTAAATCCCTGATATCACCAAAATGAAAACGTTAGCACCATTCTCGACATGTCGATAACTCTGAAACTGCCAAAAGAGAGACGGCGTTCAAACAAATGTGTTTCGTCCCCCTCCCTTTGTTCTACTTTTCCTTCGATCTGTACAACTTCTTCCTCCCAACCTAAACCCATATTTCCATCTACTGAGCAGGAAGCCGTTTGAAGTGCGAGGAGAGAGAGAGAGAGAGATCTAGGATCATACTGAATTGCACTTCCCACCTGAGCAGCTCAGTAGATGACACACATATTCTAGTGATTCCACACAAATCATGTCCCATCTGTACTTCAGCGGATACTAACTTGTAATGATTCCGTACATATTCTATGTCTACTAAACAACTCGTTACCTGCAACCCACTAACACACGTAAGCATTATTGTCCAAGTCGAGCTAGAGTTTACACACATTTATAGAAAATGAATCGCGAGGGATTCCTCCACCAACATATAAGCTAGAAGTAGGATTAGTGTGTGTAAGAACATATATCCACTTGAGCATTAACACAAACAAAAGGCATGCCCTGGATAGTAGCAAGTGCCAAGGTAAAGCCTGTATTAAATCCATACATGGGTGATCCCTAAATCTCAAATCAAGAAAAGACATAATAAGAGATAAGGATTGCCATGTACAGCATGTGGGCTTCTTCCCTGGTTCAGCACGACATGAAGAACACAAGAAGTTGCATCCATGTTCCTTAATTTTGAATGCTACAATCTACAAAAGTACAGGGAACAAAGGAACAATTCACCTAAAATTTGTGAATGTAAATTTTCGGAGGCAGGGCGACTGGACTAACTTGCAAATGAGTTCTTCTAGGAGTGGCGATGGTGGCCAAAAGTACAGGGAGCAAAGGAACAATTCACATAAAATTTGTGACACGCACAGAGTGAATGCCGGCATCTCCAGCTGCCCTACACGCCACCGGAATGACAACCGAAACCTGCACAAGATCAACACACACATAATTCTTAATTCAAAAGTTTCCGACTTGTTCTTTTTCTCTGCGGCAGTGACAGACTTGTCGACCAAGTAAACGCACCACGAGAGGGCCACCGGCGGATGGAGACGGCAAACAAGGCATTAGGCGTGACGTGCACCGAGTAGCCCCATGGAGCATGGCCATCGCGGCCCCGGCGGCAGCGGCCTCATGGAACTGGATGATGGCGCCGGCCGTGGCGGTGACCCCCTCAACCTCCCCAAAGGCGCCGAAGGCTCCGGCGACATCGCCGTGGGTTAGCGCCACCGCCGACATGCAGGGGCCACGTACAAGACGGCACTGGGCGCTGGCCACACGGTGGCGGTCTCTATGATGGACTGTAGGCGCGTGCACGACTTGGCCATCTGCGGTGTCGCGGCAGCCGGAGGTCGAGTTAGAGGTGGGGGTGAAGGGAGGAGGATGAGCACGCAAGCAGCAGCGGCGTTGTGGCGGGCGGTCGTGCCGCGGCCATTCCTTTTCCAGCGCGAAGGCCAGAGGCCACCGCGCTCCCCCCTGCAGCTCTGCTATGCCTCTCTCTTCCATGGCTGGCGCAAGGTGTTGTACATCTATGACTCTATATTGTAACCGCATAGCCTAGTCTTCAAGCTTGTACGAGGGGTGGGCTTTGCATGCACCTCTGTATGTCTCTCCATGCCATGTTTATCTCTCCCTCTCTTCCATATATGTATACGATCTGGGTGATTCCGGGAGCAGATTACTTTCCATCTTAAGGGACGAGAGGGGATGGACGGGAGGCAATCCAGGTGGGGGTTGGGTTTGGAAAGTAAAACATAATCAGGAATGGATCGGGAAGGATTGAGGAAGGAGATCGGGAATGGAGCAGAACGGAAAAAAATCGCTGCGGTTGTTTCTATCGATCGATGGGGGCGAGGTAACTAACGAACGAAATGACGTACGGACTGCTCCTTTAGGAGTAGACTCGTAATAATTAGAGACAAAAGGCAAAGATCAATGCATTAGGAAAGTTAGGATTTAGAATTGATTGTCATGAAACTGAATTTTATTGATTGGTAACGTGCTATCGTTTCTTGCCCGTTTGTAGCATGTCTACTTAGGAAATTTTGAAAAGGTTAGGAAAGTCTTCATTGTGAGGATAAAAAAACCAACGTGAGGAGATATGGTGGTGGGATGTGAGACGAATATAAACCAGACGAAATATAACCAGACGAAAAAAAAGCCGTGGATGCAATCCTACCAACTCAGACATTAGGAGTAGAGATATACGCCATGCATGTGGGGTAGACCGAGCAGGGGAAGAGATTCTATCATACTTAATTAATCTACCAGCACAAGAAGCGGCCGTGCTGGGAGTGAAAAACTTCCATGACTTGATGTCCACTTGCTGCTGGTATCTTTGGTGGGAGAGGAGAAAGCTTGTGCACAATGAGCAGGTGCAAGATGCGAAGAGAGTTGCGCAAGCGGTATGTGCTTTAGCAGCTAACTATGCTATTGCATGTGATCCAAAGGCCTCGTTAAAGAGGGGAGGTTGGTGCAAACCCCCTAGTGGATATGTCAAATTAAATGTTGATGCGGCCTTTGATTGGGATTTGCTTCAGGGGGCGATGGGAGCAGTCATCCGAGATGATAGAGGACATATGGTTGTAGCTGGAAACAAGCTCATTGATTCCTATTATGATGTACTAACTGCTGAGGCAATGGCTCTGAAGTTTGGGTTGAATATGGCGCTGACAGCTGGGTGTAATAGACTGATTGTCAACTCGGATAATCTGGAACTCATGGAAATAATGAATAAGGATGGCCAATATGCTGGAGATGCCGCGGCCATTGTTGATGATTGTTATCATCTGGCTTGTGAATTTAGCTCTATTGTCTTCGAATTTTGCCCCAGAGAGTCGAATGTGGTTGCACATGAACTAGCTAGGATTGCTAGAAGTTCGCTTTGTAATGAGTGGTTAGATAATGCTCCTTCTGAGCTTCTTCCCCTACTACTTAAAGATGTAAGCCTGATCACGAATGAATAAAGAGGAAGTAAAGTTTGTCAAAGAAAAAAACTCAGACATTAGGAGTAGAGATATGTGTGTGATCGATCTCTACCAAGATGAACGAGAAAGGTGCGCGCGGAGTGTGTATTTATGCTGGCGCCGGTTTTTGCCGAGTTCTTAAAACGGCTCTCACTTAGTTTGCGTTTGGGTTCATGCTAAACAGATGGGCTGCCTCTTCTTTGACTAGACTAGGAGCACGCTGCACGCATGCAGGGTTGGAAGTGGAACAGGGTCAAAGCATTCACGTACGGCTGGTTTGCCGTCTTCATCTGAAGCACACGCTCTTTTCGTTTGTTACTTTTTAAGTACTATATAAGTACTTGGCATGAGGGTTCGTAGCATTGTAATATTTTTATTTCCAATTAATTTCTCAACATCAAAACATGTAAAAGTAGCTTAACCTAATAGAAATTACCATAATGGACTTTGATGCCAAAGCCAAGCCAAAAACCCAAAAGTATACTAACTTACTGTATCACTGCATGCATTTTGCTTTTCATGGATAGGAATGGAACCCCCGCGAGCGGCAGGGCGGGGCGGTGGTGCCCGGTTCGGGCCGACCCAGGGGTGAGTTTTGGGGCCGGGGGCCGCCCAGGAGTGGTAAAGGATGGGCCTTTCCCGCTCAACTCTTCGTTCACCGTAGCTGCTCGTCTCGGATGTTAGGCTTAGGTGAGAGGTCTGGATATTTGATCCAGCTTGCACCCCTTCATCATATGGATAGAAGTAGCGGCAGATATTGCCAAGATGGCGGATTCAGGCATATTGTTGTACTACTTTGTAAGGTCCTCGAGAATAATCAATAAAATGGCCGCATGCATCTCCCAGATGCAGAGGCCGGGGGTCATCCTCCTTTTCTAAAAAAAAAAAATCTCTCCGTTCGCCGTAGCTGCTCGTCTCGGATGGGGTGGTATCGGGGTCTTGGATGCCGGAGCGATGGCCTTGATGGTGGGAGCCGCAGTGCTCGTGGGTGGAGCTCGTGGCCCGGTGTGGTTTGACTGCCATGGTCGTGTGGGCGGCATGGTGGTCAGGGTGCGACGACCGATGGCGGTGGTGCAGTGAGCGGTGGCCTCGTGTACCCCTTCTGGGTGATGAAGAGGGCTTGCCGGGGTGAAACCCCATTTTGGCCCTGCCATGTCGACGGCGGTGGCGTCTATGGTGTCGTCCCCTTCTTGAAGGCGTCGTCGCGGTTCCTCTTCATTTTCCTTGATGCTCAAGGGAAACCCTGATCCCTGGATCGGGCGGTGGCGACCCTACTTTGTCATATCCTTCCTGAAGGCGTCGTCTTGGAGCTCCTGGTTCATCTTGCTCGGCTTCTCTTCGGTTCGGAAAGGGCTCCGAAAGCTTCAAGTGGTGCTACTTGTAGTTTGCTTGTAGTAGGGTGCTTATATCTGTTCTTATCACCTTTGTATCTTGTCTTGAATCTATGTGTTGTGGTGCCGAGTGGTGTGTGTCGAGTTGTATGATGGATTGGTCCTTGCTTTATATATAAAGCGGGGGCGTGAGTTTTCGGTAATGGAATCCCGACGGCATCTATGGGTGTTGCTTCCCTCTTGGCGGCGTTGTTGTGGGTCCCACCATGGTGTCAGGGCTCTAGGGTGAAAACCCTAGTGCGTCCTCTTGAACTCGACGGTGGTGGCGTCTAGCGCTATCACCCTCTTGAGGGCGTCAGAGTGGATCCTCTACCTCTCTCAGTTACAGATGACCTATAATATAGGGTTTGCCTTTCCCTGGCATGTCATGTCCTCGACTCTGGCAAGGGAACGTATCACCATGGCATGTGTTCTTGGTCCACGGTCCCTGCTTTCTCTTTGTAGGAGCGGCGCTCCATGGCCCATAGCGAGGGGGCTGCCTCTACGGTTAGTCAACCCTTTCCAGAGGTGGCTCGGTGTGTTCGATACCACGGTGACTTGCGGTTTTTCCAGGTGGCTCGGTGTGTTCGATACCACGGTGACTTGCGGTTTTTCCAGGCGGCTCGGCTCCGATATTGTTCATTAGTAGTCAGTGTTATGTGTTAGGGTGGTGTCTCCTGGTTTCATGGTCGGTGTTGGGTTAGTGGTACTTGGCCGTTTTGGTGAGGGGGAGGCCTGTTTCGAGAATGGGAACCACGGAACAACACACACCCATTTGGTGGTCGCAAATAAAACCATTTGCCCCGTTTCCCACTCACATAATTCATTTAATCACATCAGAAGCTTAACCTCGTAGGGCAACGTACTTAATTTCAACAGAAGTTGATCGACGTGGAAGGGTGACATGTGAAATTGTATATGAAGTGTATTAGCATAGAAAAACATGGCGAAATGTATCATAGAAGAGGAAAAAAAAACAAAGCTAAAGAATCAGCGGGACGTTTGAAATGAACTCATGAACCGCACACGTTTGAAATGAAACACGCAAGTTTCGCTTGAGGAAGGACTCGAACTAAGGGCGGTGCAGAATGCTTCTCCCATTTCAGCCATGGAGAAACGAGTGAACTGGAATTACACTGCAGTTGAGACCCACCCATTTTACGAGCTGAAGGAAAATGTGAATGTCGACGTATCCATGCCGATGCCATACCCTGCATTTGGGTGGAGGTCTTCAATCATAGACATGGTGCGATCCGTGTGGTTGGTTTATCTCCAATATCTCACAGAATCATGTAACCGTTCAAGAAGCCGGGCATGTCTACCATCCATTGTCGATCTCTTGATGTACAAAAGTATGTATATATCTAACCTGTCAAGAAGAAAGATGTATGTGTTGGAAATCAATCAGCCGAGCTTATATAGGGAAGAACACATACATTTGAGGTCTAGAGGCCTAGCTGGAGAGAGGCAGGGGAGGAACATGATAAGGCGCAGGAGGGTATTTATTGGCCTTCTCTTCATTGAAGCAGGGTTTCCATCAATCCGGCCTTGCCTCACACGACCTGGATGATCTGTTTAGTCATCCAAAAGAGCTGGAGACTCGAAGTCTGTTACTTATAGTTTTCGGCTACACTACCATATGCTACTTTCGTATTTACGAACTCTTCTTGCTGAATCATATTGAATATTTTCGGAATGCAAGGAAGGTGTTGCTCAAGAACTGCCTCGCTAATAAGTATATGTGACAGTGGTAGTTTCTCACTGTCGAATTAGCTAATTCGGGTCAAGTTAATTGCAGGCAGGTTCATTTTCTGATACTGGAAAATTTTGAAAATAGAAGTGATGAGATAGTTAGTTCATAATTCATAAACAGGTAGGTTCCCAATCTGATCCTGATCTGATCCACTGTGCAACTCTCTCGCTCTGCTTGCCACTTCTATGGAACTCTGAGGTGGCGTGCAAATGCAATACATTGGTCTAATGAATCTCTGGGTATCTCTTTTTGTTTCGATGACCAAACCAGGATCTTGATGTTGTGATTACCTCGCAATTTGGAAGATGAATTGAAGATCCAGTCAGTTTATGAGATACGTCATCGGCTGACCACCGAATGACGCGGATTAAAGACACCGCAAATGCATGCCCGAAAATCTAAGTCCACTGAATTGTTAGTCTCATTGTGCTTTTGGTACGCGCTCGAGGCGATGACTATACATTTTATACTTCCGCTGTACATTTTATCATATCCTCTAAAATTACTCTATCCTAGTTGGTTGCCTTCCGGTTCTCTTGATCATTTTAGTGATATCATCAGCGTAATGCTGCATTAATGCGCTACCAAGCTTTATAATTCTTTGTTACTTAAGTGCATAATTGAAGCAACTTAGCTATCACTCACACTCACCAAGTCGATCACCAGTCAGCAGTCACCACTGTTTTTTTCTTTTTGTTATTTTGCACGAATACCAGTGACCACTGCTAGTGTGTGAACCACTAATTGGACGTACTGATCTGGAAGGAAGTGCAATTCAAGGAGCTGGTTACGTAGACAAGTTTATCTTGTAAAATATCTAAATCTGTAGCATTTTTTAGGAAGATATCTAAATGCAATTAATCAGGAGAAAAAGGATAAGCTCTGCAGATTATGTGAGCTCTCCAATTTTACATCACTGGTACTAAAATCTATTACTCCCTCCGATCCATAGACACTAGAAAAATCTAAGACAAGTAATATGGATCGGAGGGAGCAGTAACTATTTTCTTGCCAAGCAAATGCTGAAATAATAAGCAATTTTTGAACTAATTTAATCCATAGTGGCATGATGAGCTCATTACATGTGTGATGCTAAACTAGACATGCGAGAGATTAACTGGCATCATTTATTTATTTTTGAAACCGGGCAAAAGATTTACCACGTATATTAATTAAGAGGGAAAAGAGCTCGGTCGCATCATGAATTCATTACATGTGGACGATTCGCAACAAGATGGTGATTGAGCGGATCTTTCTTAGGGTGGCCTCCGACTGTCTTCAAATTCCTTGCTTCCATGGAGCACTGGCACCCGCTCTCGAGATAGCAGGATTGTGACCGGCTTGACCACATGGTAGACGTGTTGACTGCTGCCACACATCGACTAGCTTCGCTGCAGATCACTTGATCTTCTGGCCACTTGATGGTTTTTTTTCTTCTTCTTCTTTTTATGTTTTTTTTAGGCGTGTTTGTGTTATTGCCCCAACAGACAATTTTATATTCGATGCGGCACTTGACTTGGTTGTATGAATTTGTTGGTTGTTTTATATATAAAGCGGGCTGAAATCCTGTTTCGAGAGAGATTAATCTCCAGGTATGGAGATGAAGGTGTTGTACTCCAAGTAGTAAACAGTCAACTACATTTGTCATAGCTAAAGTAGTATTAAAAGTATATAAAACAGGTGGATACATTTCACAAGAACAAACAAACATCTCCAGAAAATTGATATAGGGCACATGCTTGGTTGGCTGCCAAAATTTGGCTTCCCAATGGTTGATCAATATAAAAAAGACAGGCTACTTGTTGGTTATCAAACTTTTTTGCCAACCTCTGAAGTACTGCCTTCGTATTTGAACTGTAAAAACGTCTTATATTTAGATATAGAGGAAGTAGTTGCCCATTTTTCAGAGCAAACCAGCCATGTCCCTAATCTGTCACAGTAAACAGTATTGTGTACAGACTTTTTCGTAAACAACTGCTTTATATATGTATGTACACCATGTCCAATCGATGCAGGGGGGGGGGGGGGGGGGGGGGGGGGTTGCGAAAAACAGACATGTTTCACCCCTATAGCTACTATGTCATACCGATTTCAATCGGTCTCACTCAGCATCGATCTATCTACTGTCACTCGGTCAGTGCAACCGGAAAACATGCTAGATATATAACTATATGCTCCCGTTCATCCGGTTCCGGAACCTCGTGATAAACATGCCAGCGGCCTGGTCGATCTCGTCGTCCACGTTGAACTCCAAGCCCTCAACCTTCCGGTTGCTCCTGATCACGTCCATGACCGACGGCTCATTGGTATCATGCTCATCGTCGCACACGTCGAGTAGCTTGCTGTCATCATCGTCGTCGCCCTCGTACTCGTCGGCGTAGCAACAATTCTCATCGTCGAAGATGGAGTGCACCGACCAGTTAGGGCAGTCGCCACCGTCGCCATCTTCCTGATGGAACATGGCCAATTGATCAGAGATATCGTTGGCGTTACGACGATGGACGAGAACAACCGGCTTCTCGTTGCCGGTCTTGGCCTTGCGCGGCACCAGAGCCTTGTCGAGGTCCTTCCCCGAGTTGGCTGCCACCATGAGCGCGTGGATCCTGTGCGAGATGGCGCTGACCGTGGCCATCCTGCGGCGGAGCGAGGCGAGGACGAGGAGCCTGGCCGTGAGCACGCCGGTCTTGCTCTTGCACACCGCCGCCGCCTTCTTGAGGTTGCCGATCTTCATCTTGGACGCGAGGTCGAGGATGATAACCGAGGAGCCGCTGTGCCTCAGGCTAGGCATGAGCGGAGATCAGCAGATCACTGAAGTGCTCTGTTGATAGCTAGAGATGGAACAGTGCGGCACAAGAGGCTTCAGGGTTTGGATTCATGGACCTTGTCCTGGAGCCACAAGGGGCATATTTATAGCCAGATAGTCCGTACTGGGCGTGCAAGTGAAGGTCTGTGAGTGTGCAACTTTGCTCATCCATGTAATGATCAAGCTTTTGGTACGTAGTCCAAAGCACATGAAAGGGACATTTTGGAGAAAACAATTCGGCGTGCGGAGTTGGCACTAGGAGAGTGCAGGCGATGGAAGCAAGGTGAAAGGTGAGAAAGCCAGCAACGTTATACGCGAGAGGAAAGACATGGGGAAAGTATTGCTAGTTCCAATTAGGTCTAAAGAGCACACGCCCTGATTGGCTCTTTGGGATCCAGCCAAGCTCACAATGTCCCCGTTAGCAAGCAAATGGGCGACTAATCAAACATGTCTGGTGCAGTGGTATGAAGCAGAGGCAACCAAACCGGGGGTGGCTTTCCTTGCGATCCTCTGTGCGTGTAACGTACTCTCTTTTTTTTAATGCACTCCGCCCTACGGCACTTTATTCAACTGGCGCAAAATGCAGTCGAGAAAGCCAGGGGTTACATCAAAATTTGTGTAAGAGCATCTACAGCCGGACATAGCAAATATGACCCTTTTAACGCCTGCGGACGCGCCCGATCAATGACCAGGCGTGTCCGTTTTGAGCCCCTATTTATCCGTCCGCGCATTCATATTCCTCATTTTTCTTCTTATATGTCCGGTCACTTGCACGTGATTGATGGAGATGAAGAGAGGGAAATAAAAAAATGAACAAAGAAAGAGAAAAGATGGTCCGGGGTGAGGCCGCGTCCTACGTGACGGTATGCCCGGACGCGTCCGCGAGCACTCATATCCTCCCCATATTTAAGATGGATATGAGGGTTCGCGGACAGCCCGAACGTATAGGCATAATACGAGGGGTCCAGTTGGGTCATGTTTTTTCCTCTCTCTCCTGTCCGGTCTAGGGTTGGACACGAGCCGAGCCAAGCCGAGTTCAGCCCGAGCCTGGCTTTGGCTCGCCTAAAGCGAGCCAAGCTTGGCTCGGCTCGCTGGATGAACGAGCCTGTTTCTGGAGGCTCGGCTCGTTTTGCCTCCGGCTCGGTCCAGCCCGATCAGCTCGTACTGCTATGTGTGTCTACGCCATTGTAGTATGTGTGCTTGCGCGCGTTCGTAAGTAGCAGCGGATACAATATGCCTACTAGCCGCCGATGTTTGCGTGAGCGCGAGTGTGTGCAGTCTGCGTGCGCACTGCCGACGCCGGCGCGTAGCTGGGTGCCGAGTCATTGCCAGAAAACGGGGGCAAGGACGGGAGTGAGCCAGGTAGGTCATACCTGCTTGTGCCTCCAAGTGAGCGACGAACGGCGGCATCCAATGCGGCGGCAGACGCTGGGGACGACAGCAGAAGCTTGGCTAGGCACCATGTGAGCGTGGAACGGCGGCGTCCAACAGGGCGACGAAAGGGCATGTTCGTCGTCGGTCCGGAGAGCGAGCCCTCCAGTGTCAAGCGCGGCGACGACGACGCCGGCATCGGGCGCGACAACGAGAAGGACGGCTTCAGGTGGTGGCGAGAGCGGCGGCGCGGCAGAAACCCTAGCGGCATGGGGGAATTTCGTGAGTAGAGGAACGAGGAGGCCGGCATCGGGTAGTTGAGGCAATGCTTCGTAGTGGGCTTGGGCTACTGGCGTTGGCTGCTGTCTTTACACTGGGCTGCAAATTCCAAAAAAAACTAATTGGGCTATGAAACGAGCCATCAAGCTGGACCGAGCGAAAACAGGCTCGGCTCGCTTGCCGAATGGGCCGAAATTTGCAGCTCGGCTCGGCCTATTTCCTTATCGGGCCGAGCTGAAGCGAGTTTCGGGCCGAGCCGAAAAGCTCGCTCGAGCGTCCAGCCCTAGTCCGGTCACTGACCGGATGCGTCCGCGGGCGTATGAGAAATGGTTTGAGGCGTCCGACCGTAGATCCTCTCACGTACTTGAGTTAATTAACTTGCAGTGCCTATTCTTGCGCAGCTTCGGCTTTTGGATCAACTGCGTGCGCTTGCCTCCTTCCCCATCGACCAATCGCGAGGTGCACGTACGGGAGCTTCGGCTTCGCCTTGACGACGGAGCGGAGTGGTCTTGGACGGACTGTACGTGCTTCCCTTGCGGGCACTGGGACAACACCACACATACACCGTACCGTGCGCTTTTTTCAGGCTTGTGCGTGTATCAGCGAACCTATGGCAGCCACGTCGTGTCAGCAAACTGCTTGCTGCGTGTGTACGTAGAGGTGCCTTGAACCGTTACTAGTGGCTGGGGCGCGATTGTGCGCCTGTGATGAAGGTTTATGCTCATTTCTTCTTCATCTTAAAAGAAAAAAAACAAAGCCCTCACATTCTTCTCACAAAAAAACCTTTCTCACCTAAACCAACAGATGACACGTGGCCCTCACATCCATCTCGGAAAAAACCTCGCTTTCATGTTCAAAAAAGGAAAAAAATCAGGAAAAAGAAAAATCGTTCTCACTGCAGCCAACCAGCAGGTGCCATTTGGCATAGCTGGTTGCTCACCCTTTCATTAGAGCAACTCCAACGCGCCGACCCAAACGGACGGCGCATTTGTCCGCTTTTTGTTCGTTTGGATCGGCCGCCCGCTCGGTGTCCGCCCTCTTTTTGATTTGGGTCGGCAGTGCGCCCAACGCGCCGACCCATATTTGCCGGCATGGCCGGCTGGCCTCCCTTTTGAACAAACATTTTGCATATTTCACAAGGAAATATATAGTTTCACAAGTAAATAAAGCATAGTTTCACAACCAAATAAAGCATAGTTTTACAAACCGAATAAAAAATAAATTGTCTCGCATAGTTTTACAAGCCGAATAAAAAGGATACATCTATTGGTTGCCAACATGAGCCCACATATGCTTAATCATATCATTTTGCATCTGCATGTGAGTTTCCCAATCACGCATTTCATGATGAAATTGGGTGAACTGTTCAAACGTTGCCGCTCCTTCATGCTCAGGCACAACATTTTCACCCTGAAACCGAAACCCTTGATCGTAGATACGTTCCGGACGCTCATCTTCTACGATCATATTATGCATGATCACACAAGCAGTCATCATCTCCCACAGCTTCTTGGTGCTCCAAGTCCTAGCAGGATACCGAACGATGCCCCATCGAGATTGCAAAACACCAAAGGCACGCTCGACGTCCTTCCTAGCACTCTCTTGCTCTTGGGCAAATCTTTTCCTCTTCTCTCCGACAGGGTTGGGGATTGTCTTCATAATAATAGTCCACTGAGGATAGATACCATCACCTAGGTAGTATCCTTTTCTTAGTTGTGGCCGTTGATGATAACATTCATCGACGGGCTGTTGCCTTCGGCAAGCCTTGCAAACACTGGCGAGCGTTGAAGAACGTTGATATCATTGTGTGATCCGGCCATGCCGAAGAAAGAGTGCCAGATCCAGAGATCTTGTGATGCCACGGCCTCAAGTATGACAGTGCAAGCCCTGACATGGCTCTTATACTGCCCGTGCCAAGCAGAAGGGCAGTTTTTTCACTCCCAGTGCATGCAGTCTATGCTATCAAGCATACCTGGGAAGCCCCTGCTGGCATTCATCGCCAACAAGCGGGTTGTATCTTGAGGAGTCGGCTCTCTCAAGTACTCAGGGCCAAACACATCAATCACAGCCTTGCAGAACTTGTACATGGAGTCTAGGCATGTAGACTCGCTCATATGGACGTACTCATCAATGAGATCACCGGGCACTCCGTATGCAAGCATCCGGACGGCTGCAGTGCATTTCTGATAAGATGAGAAGCCAATCTTTCCAAGGGCATCCTCTTTGCACTCGAAATAGTCATCGTATCCGACCACCCCCTCTCTAATATGGTTGAAAAGATGCCTACTCATACGAAAACGCCGCCGGAATTTCTGATGTTTGAACAGCGGGTTGGTTGTGTCAAAGTAGTCATTCCAAAGAAGGAAATGGCCGCTCTCTTGGTTGCGATTCAACACCAGAAGGTGCCCCGGGATGGAGCCACGGAACAACGGCCGCTGACTATTAAGGTGGTGATGGACCAACACGGCAGCCAAGATCTCCTCCTCATCATCGGACGAGGAATCGTTGGAGTCGCAAAGGAAATTATGGAAAAATAACTTGTCGGCGGAGTCCATTTTGTACCTTGGCAAACTGTCAAACAACTTGCGGGCGTCGACGAAGGAGCCGGCCGGCGAAGGGAGGCACGCCGCCTTTGGACCAGCTGGCTGCCCTGGAGACGTCTGACGAGCGTGCTGGCGTCAGGACGAAGGAGCTGGCCGGGGCGGCGAGGCGGCTTCCTGGTCGCGGCGGCGTCGGGGAGGTAGGGGTGAAGCTTTCGGTGCCTCGGCGGCGAGACGGTGGTGGCGGCGACGTGGGAGGTGGCGGCGTTGAGGGGAGATGTTACGGCACCGGCTGCTGGCAGAGGCACCGATAAATGGGTGGTGGCGGCGTCGACGAAGGAGACGGGCGAGGGTTTGCTATTGGAATGGGAGAGGATGACCAATGTGCCACCGATTAGCGGGCCAGGGGGAGGAGTAGGCGGGCGCGCGCGCGTCCGTTTTTGTGCCCGTGCCGACGCAAATGAGGCTCAAAATTGGGCCGAGAATGGGTCGGCAGGCGGACGAAAAGCGGACGCGCGTCCGTTTGGGTCGGTGCGTTGGGCCGACTTTTCTGTCCGCACCGATCTAAACGGACGCGCGCGGATGAAATGGGTCGGCACGTTGGAGTTGCTCTTAATGGGTTTAATTTAATGCTTGGTCGAAAGTTTTGCGGTGGTCAATATGTACTGTCTCGTGCATGGCTGACATGAGAGGGATCACTAGCAAACCAAGGAAGAGCACTAACACTTCTTCCACCACCACCGTAACCATCACAAAACCCAAGGGCGGATTGGGTCAGACCTCAACTGGCTTCATTGTAGCAAGGGGGACAAGTGAAAGTGCAATTTTCACTCAATTGCGATTTTGGTGTTGGTCACAATATGATTTGCAACAACTAATGTCGGTTGTCAAGTTTATCTCAGGACATTGGTTTCTCTATTTGATCTACGGACTTCGGTAACCCCATCTTTTCAAAAAGGGCAAAAGACAGTGTTCTTTGGTGGCTCGGAAAGTTTTTCGGTTAATCTTTTAGTCGTAGGAACATCCGTACTATTAAGAGGGGTTGCGGAGATTAGGGAGTTGGGGAGATCGATCAAATTCCACTCATCATATTTCTCCACTTGTTCCATGATTGTCGGAAGGGCTTTATTACCAAAGAAGTGACCCCCTCCAGAGGTCAGGGTGCCCGGAGGCACCAGAGAATTGGCAATGGCCTCGGTCACGTCCGGGTTCCCGGAGTTGAGCGTGTTCTCTTTGGATGGTCCGGGTGCCCAGGGTCTTGGACCTCCGACTGCCTGGACCATGCATGCCTGGCGACGGTTCTGTCCGGGTGCCTCAGGACTTTGTCCCCTGGATGCCCCGGGGCAGGCCACCACCCCTCTGGATGGTTGATACGTCTTCAACGTATCTATAATTTATAAAGTATTCATGCTGTTATATTATCATTCTTGGATGTTTTACAATCATTATATAGCAACTTTATATCATTTTTGGGACTAATCCTATTGACATAGTGCCCAGTGCCAATTGCTGTTTTTTACATCGCAGAAAATCAATACCAAACGGAGTCCAAACGCAACGAAACTTTTTGGAGATTTTTTCTGGACCAGAAGACACCCGGTGGGCCAAAGAAGTACCAGAGGGGAGCTCCGAGGAGAGCACAACCCACCAGAGCGCGCCTGGGGGCCCAGGCGCGCCCAGGTGGGTTGTGCCCACCTCGGTGGCCTCCCGCACCGCCTCTTCGCCATATAAATTCCCAAATATTCCAAAAACTCTCGGGGTAACCCTAGATCAGAAGTTCCACCACCGTAAGCCTCTGTAGCCACGAAAAACCAATCTAGACCCCGTTCCGGCACTCCGCCGGAGGGGAAAATCATCACCGGTGGCCATCTTCACCATCCCGGCGGCCACCATGATGAGGAGGGAGTAGTCCACCCTCGGGGCCGAGGGTTTGTACCAGTAGCTATGTGTTTAATCTCTCTCTCTCTCGTGTTCTTGAGATGTCACGATCTTGATGTATCGCGGGCTTTATTAATATAGTCAGATCATCTGGTGTTTTCCCCTCTCTATCTTGTTGTGAATTGAGTTTTCCCTTTGAAATTTTGTTTTATCGGATTGAATACTTTTATGGATTTGAGAGCACTTGATGTATGTCTTTGAAAGTGCGTTATATCGACTAGAGGGGGGGTGAATAGGCGATTTTTACAAATTCGTCACTGAGGAATTTCAAGGTGAGGAAATTCCTAAGCAACGAACTACAAGCAGCGGAATAAGTACTCAGGTACATGGATAACAAAGCAATAGCATAGTCATCATGATGAAATGAAACAAAACAGAGCACAGGTAGCGTGTAAACACAGGATAAGCAGGCTGAAGACTAAGTGACTGAAGAAATAGGATTGAGGAAATTGAGAAAGTCTTCAGTCAAAGTCTTCACGCAGTAACGATCAATAAAAACAACACATGAATGAGGAAATGAAAGGGTTGAGGAAATAGAACCAGTAGCTCGGTGAAGACAATGATTTGGTAGACCAGTTCCAACTGCTGTGACAGTTGTATGTCTGGTTGGAGCGGCTAGGTATTTAAACCTGAGGACACACAGTCCCGGACACACAGTCCTCACCGTATTCTCCTTGAGCTAAGGTCACACAGACCTCGCCCAATCACTCGTGGTAAGTCTTCAGGTGACTTCCAAACCTTCACATACTCGGTCACTCGGTAATCCACAATTTCCTCTTGGATGCTCTAGACCATGACGTCTAACCGTCTGGAGGATGCACAGTCCTCAAAGGTAACAAGCGTCGGTTCCACACAGGAACAATCTCTTCAGTGATGCTCAATCACTTTGGGTTTGTAGGTGTTTGGGTTTTTTGGGTTTTTCCTCACTTGATGATTTTCGCTCAAAGTCCTCGGAGGATGGGATGCTCTAAATGACAAGTGTCAATCTATTTCTTGGAGCAGCCAACCAGCTAGTGGTTGTAGGGGGCGGCTATTTATAGCCTAGGGAGCAGCCCGACATGATAAGACATAAATGCCCTTCAATGATATGACCGTTAGGTGGGTAGGATATTTGGACAGCTGGCGCGCAGCACAGCAACGGTCGGATATTTGAGTATCAAATTCCTCAGGGCTATCATGATCCTCACTTGTAGGCAATCCGCACTGGCGAATTCCTAACTCCTCAGTCAGAACAAATTCCTCAGAGAACAGAAGAACTTCGTCTCTGTCACTGAAGAACTTGACTAAACTGTATGAGATTTCCAATGGCTTCACTCGAAAGGATTGGGTAGGTGTAGGATTTTGAGTTGAGCATCACTTGGAAACTTTTCCTTAGTTTTACCTCGACCCCCTTTGACAGTACGGTGTTTCCTATGACTCAAGAAGAAGAAAATGAAACTACGAAAACAAAAGTCTTCACGCTTCATAATCCTCGCATGAATATCAAGTCTTCAGGGTCACACCAATTTCTTCACTTTCAAAGTCTTCAAGAAAACCAAAGTCTTCAGTTGAAGACATTCATTTTTAGGGGTCGACATTCATCGTAAATAACAAACTCCTCATAGACTTATAGACCTGTGTACACTCACAAACTCATTAGTCCCTTAACCTATAAGTCTTCAATACACCAAAATCACTAAGGGGCACTAGATGCACTTACAATCTCCCCCTTTTTGGTGATTGATGACAATATAGGTTAAGTTTTCAACGGGGATAAACATATGAAGTGTAAATACTGATATTGAGGAATTTGATTGCAAGATATAGAAGAACTCCCCCTGAAGATGTGCATAATTGAGGGATTTGCTTTGAAATAGCAAATGCACATTGTTGAGTAATATCATGGAGATCTCCTCCTATATCTTGAAATTCATACACGCATTTAACATATGATATGAAGAATTTGAAATGCATGATGAAATATGGTGTCTGACGAAATTCAGCATGCGTGCATTAAAGTATTTGAGGAAATAAGCATGCAGAAAGCAGTTCAAAAGTATCAGACCACTATAGGACTTAAGTTTACAACTCATCAGAGCAAACACCTCAGAAAAACAAGAGTTGAAACTTAACAAAAATATAGCCCATATATAAGACCCGCTTGAAGACTAACTCAAATTTCTCCCCCTTTGTCATCGAATGACAAAAAGGGACGAAAAATGAGGACTAACGCCCCTGAAGAATATCATCATGATGTCGATGGAGGAGCGCCAGCATTGTTGGGGTCGTCTGTTAAGGTAGGGCCTGCCGCAGTGTCGTTCAAGTCTTCAGCTTCATCCGTCTCGCGCGATGAAGAATATGAACTGGCAACAAGCTGAGGAACTTTGACTTTCTTGAATTTCTTCGAAGGTGGCTGAGACCAGTCAAAGTCCTGTTGGAAGCCCATCTCCTTGAGTTCTTCAGCACTATGAAGATTAGACAGAATCGCCCAAGTGCGGTCAAAGACTTCATGCAAGTAGTAGTGATTCTTCTTCACAGTATTTTGAGTGACTGTCATGTTCTGAAGAATTGCACCAAATTGACGCTTGACCCACTTGTGATTTCGATCAACTTTCTGATGAAGACTAAGGAGAAGTTCACGATCAGCCATCACACGTGGAGCTGTGGCTTGAGGATGATGTTCTGAAGCTTTGGCGG
Organism: Thinopyrum elongatum; assembly: GCA_011799875.1. Lineage (NCBI taxonomy): Eukaryota > Viridiplantae > Streptophyta > Magnoliopsida > Poales > Poaceae > Thinopyrum > Thinopyrum elongatum. The sequence goes on along the minus strand of CM022301.1, from coordinate 395,382,782 downwards.
CAGAATCTTGAGTTGCAGAGTCATCATTGGTGGAATAGGAAGTAGCTTTGCGAAACTGTCCATCCAATGGGCGAGTACCTTCATCAATAACAGCAGCCTTGCCCTTCTCGTCAGCTGAGGAAATAGTCCGATTGAGGACTTCGATAGGGGGCAAATAGCTGAGATGATTTTGAAAGTCAACCATGTAATGAATTGAAGACCTTGATCTGATGAATCTCATGATCCAGGGAGCATAAGGCTTCAACTCAAAAGGTGACAGAGCAGCATTGGCCAAAGTCCTCATGAAGAAATCGTGGTAGTTGATAGGAATACCGTGAATGATATTGAACAGCAGATTCTTCATAATGCCAACAACTTCTTCATCATCAGAGTTGTGGCCCTTGATTGGACTGAGGGTTTTGGTCAAGATGCGATAAACTGTCCTTGGCACATAGAGCAATTCCTTGACGAGGAATTTGGTCCTTGGAGCTTGGCCTGGCTTCAATGGCTTCATCAGCACTTGCATCAGATGATCAGACAATTCAGGTACAACATAGAGAAGCCTTGCACCTTCAGTGGGAGGACAGACTGGAACGGCATGAAGCAATTCAGAGGCCGGTGCTTTGAAATGAGTATTATCGGTCATCCAGTCCAATACCCATGAATTGACATCATCAACATTTCCAGTAATGTGCAGCGTGGCGAAGAATTGAAGAATGAGTTCTTCATTCCAATCGCAGATGTCGGTGCAGAAATTGAGTAACCCAGCGTCATGAAGAACACTGAGGACTGGTGTGAAGCAGGGCAGCGATTCCATATCTACATGAGGAATTTGCTCATGATCAAAGATCTTATCCTTATCAACCAACAATGAGGAGTAGAAGTTCATCTGGCTTGCAGTCCAGAAGTGCTTGCGACGAAGACGAGCAGAGTCATAGGGATTGTAGTCAGTGAAGAATATGTGCTCATTGAAGAAATCCTCAGCATTAAACTTCTGCTTCTTGGAGTGAGGTTCTGTGGCTTGGGCTGAAGATTAACAGTTGAAGAATGTACAGCCTCTTGAGGTATAGCCACTGGAGCCACAGGCTGAGGAATTTCAGCAGCAGCCTTGGCCTCCATTTCTTCAGACATATGTACATCAGCGCTAGTGACTGGAACTTCTTCAGGAATAGAATGAAGTGAAGCTTGACGTTCATCAGAGCCCGTATGAATTTCATCAGTTTGCACAGGGGACTGAGGAACATGATGTAGAGGGGTTGTCAGAGGTGAATTGGGGTGATGACTTTCCCAAAAGTCATCATTCAGAATAGGTGTTGTAGACCCAATATCCACATCCTCATCTTCTTCAGTTCCTTCGACGCCTGCCTCTTCAGCTGTGAACTGAGGCATGGGCGATGATACCAGTGGGGTTGAAGAGAAAGTATCCACTTCAATTTCTTCATCCATCTGCTCTGTCGAAGCAGCAGAAGGATCTTCTTCATCAGATTTACTAGGAATTTCATATTCCTCACCAAAGGGAATGATCTCCTTTGATGGCATGCTTGATATTGGAATAGCATCAATTGGGTCTTCAGTTGAACTCGTCAAAGTCTTCAATTTCTTGGGAGCTGAAGACTCTGAAGATGTAGATGCTTTCCTTTTCTTCACAGCTGCTCGCTCCGCAGCCTTGGTTTTCTTCGCTTCTATTGCAGAAGGAAGGTTGATGCTTGTCATCGGTGCAGGAGGAGCAGAGGAAATTGGTTGAATTTCTTCAGGCACAACTGATGCAGTTGCCCTGGCTTGTTCAGATTCCTCAGGCACAGTAGCAGATGCTTCAACTGGCCTGGATTGCTCTTTAGGCGCAATATTGGAGGTTGCCCTGGCAATTTCTTCAGAGACTAGAATTTCTTCAGCAGTTCTGGCGCTTTCATTTTCTTCAGCAGACTGAACAGATGTTCCAGTCTGAGGAAATTTGGGTTGCAATGAAGCTGCAACACTTGGAGTAAATCCTTTTGCCATTCTGACGAATCTGACTTTGGCACCTAGCCAATCTGCATGGAATGCATGAAATTCATCACTGAGTGCTTTGATCTCAGCCTGCATAGACACAAGTTCTTCAGGAGACATTTTCACAACATTTTTCTTCAGAAAACGCTCCTTCTTGTACTGAGCCTTCTTCACCTGCCTGGCCTTTTCAAATTTCCATTTCTCTTCATTTATGAAGGCCGTCAACATGTGACTTTGACCAGGAGTGAGGTTTAATTCAGGCAAAGGTGTATTTGGATCCTTGTGCCATAGATCGATGAAATCAAGAATCTTCCTTGGATCCAGCATGAGGGGCACAGCACTGCCTTTGGCTCTAGTGGCCCTTCGTTGTCGATCTCTGATGATCTCAGCTAATTCTTCATCATCAGCTTCATCTTCGCTTGACGGAACCTGAAAGGCGACCTGCTTCTTGTGAGGACTTGGTCTTGTGCCTCGTCCAGCAGTGGCCTTTTTCTTCAGCAAGATAGGAGTTGTTGAAGACTGAGGAGGAGCTGAAGAACTTGCAGAGACTCCTGAAGCAATTGAGATTCCAGTAGTCCTTTGGCATGTGGCAAGATGCACAGGTTCTGAGGACTTTGCAGGAGCAGCTGAGGATTTTGCAACTGAGGGAGTTGGAGCTGCTTTAGAGGAATTTGCTTGAGGGACAGGCCGTGAGGGCTTTGAAGAGCTTGGCCGTGAGGGCATTGCAGCTGAGGAACTTGTCTTGACAGCTGATTTCTTCAGCATAGCCTTCTTAGGCTTGATAGCAGAGGCCTCAGCGGCGGCAGCAACAGAATCTTCATTGAATTTCTTCACTGCCTCTTTAGCCACTTTGGCCAGCTTGGCTTGATGCTTAGCCCACTCCTGAGGAAATTCCTCACCTCTTCTGATGCTAGTGGGATCAGCTTCTTGGCCAGGAGCCAATGGAGGTCTTGGACATGGAGGGTTAACAGCGAATTTCTTCATGTACTTGGGAGTGACATAGCGATATTCCCTCCATTATCTTGCCCATCTCCTCTCAATCTTCTGAATGCGCACTTTGCGCTGATTTTTGTTCTCCTTGCCATGAGTTGCTTCATCAGGAGTACAATATTCATCATAGATGTCATCAGGGATCTCAAAAGCAGTATTTGTTTCTGGCCTCTTTCCTCCCTTCTGAGGTCTTTTACCATCAGCCATTTTCTTCACTTGAGGGTTTTGAACAATCAAATTTTCTGATGAGGTATGCAATTTTTCTTCAAGGTACGCTGCAAATGAGTTAAGTTGATGAGAACCTAGAGATTCAGCAGCGGACATGTGTACCTGTGAACAGAATATAGGTGCGAAGAGTTTTGGAGAGGTCATATGCGTTCTCAGAAGATTTTCAAAAGTATCAAGTTTGAGGAAGATGACCAGGGGTGTCTTGAGGAATTTCACTAAGCATTTTTGACTTAGGTTCCAGAGTTGTGTAGATTGAAAATCCACACAATTGAGGAATCTTGAAGAAAAACGTTGCTTAGAGAAACTGATCAAGGACAGAAGCAAGTTGGTGTTTAAGAACATAAAAGTTGAAGAATAAACACCTTTTGAAGATTTTGTGGAAATCATCAGAATCAACAAGGGCAGTAAAAATAAATTTTATTTACCCTTGGTGAAGAACACGACGAACTGAGAGTAGCAGTGGAGAAGTTCGTCCGTTCAGATCTTCCACGCCCTAACTTGGCGATGGAAAACAGCTACGGCGGCGGCAGAGTGAAGATTTCCGCGGCCGGCGTGAGTACGACGGCGACGAGGTCGAGGCAGTGAAGCTCTTCCTCACCGGCGACGATGGAATGTAGCGGCGGCGCTAGGTCTGAGAGCTCGAGCGCGGGAGTAAGATCGAGCGGGGTAAATGAGCTCTGAGGAGGGCGAGGGGAATTTATAGCCGAGGTGAAAAACCGCTCGTCTGAGGAAAATGGACGAACCTGCCCCTGACCCTTCCCATCCTAGCGACATGTGTCACCCACGTACTGTGAAGTGGAGATCTTGTTAGATCGTGGGTGAATAGATAAATCTTATCGAGGGATATGGAATGGTTTGAGCGGCAAAAGCCGAAAATTCAGATAAGAATATTTTAAGGTTTCGTTCGCAAATTCTTCAGCTGTCAAGGACACAGTGAAGACTTTGAACGGGTTTCAAATAGAACGCACATGAAGAATTTGTGAACGGACTGGATTGAGTTTAGCACAGAGGGGGAACGGGTCCGATCACATTCACTTAGAAGAAAAATAACTTGAAGAATTAGCAATAAGTGAATGCTGTAGAGGACAGAAAACTCAAATATATATATAGTCAATGAAGAACACAGTCGGAAAGAGTGAAGACTTTGCAAAGTTGAAGAATTTGAAAATTTGAAGAATTTGCACAATGATGAAAGACTCAGATTTTGAAGATTTTCAACTTTTTGTGGTGGCGTGACCCACCGTGTAAGAATGATGATTTCAGACACCGCGTACAATTATCGTAGGGTTCTGAGAATCAAATTCTTCATTAATTTCTTCACACTTAGAGGGTTAGTCTTCATTGATTGAAGAAAAACGTTTCTTCGTGTGTTGCACACCTAAGTCATCAATTTGCATAAGTGTTAGGATGTGTGTCCTTTTCAAAGGACATTCGAAGATTCTAAGATATTTAGCTCACACCGCAACTTGCTAAATCTCTTCTCATCCAAGGGCTTTGTGAAGATATCCGCTAGCTGTTCTTCAGACTTCACGGGATCAATAGAGATGTCACCCTTCAACACATGATCTCGAAGAAAATGATGACGAATCTGGATGTGCTTTGTCTTCGAGTGCTGAACTGGGTTATGAGCAATTTTGATGGCACTCTCGTTGTCGCAGTAGAGTGGCACATTCTTCACATTGATGCCGTAGTCCTTGAGGGTTTGCTTCATCCATAGCAATTGAGCACAGCAAGAACCAGCAGCAATATACTCAGCTTCAGCAGTAGAGAGTGATACGCAGTTCTGCTTCTTCGAGGACCAACATACTAAGGATCGTCCGAGGAAATGGCATGTGCCTGAAGTTGACTTGCGATCCACACGATCACCGGCATAGTCAGAGTCAGAATATCCAATGAGATCAAAAACCGAGCCCTTGGGATACCATAATCCAAGTGTTGGAGTGTGAGCTAGATATCGAAGAATATGTTTCACAGCCTTATGGTGTGATTCCTTCGGTGTAGCTTGAAAACGGGCACACATGCAAACACTAAGCATAATATCCGGCCTAGATGCACATAGGTACAATAAAGAGCCAATCATGGAGCGGTATACCTTTTGATCGAAGTCTATTCCATTTTCATCAGTGCATAGATGGCCATTTGTGGGCATAGGGATTTTGACGCCTCTGCATTCTTGCATACCGAATTTCCTCAGAACATCCTTGAGGTATTTCTCTTGAGAAATGAAGATGCCATTGCGTTGTTGACGAATTTGAAGGCCTAAGAAGAATTTCAATTCTCCCATCATGGACATTTGATATTCCTCACTCATCATGTAAGCAAATTCGTCACTGTAATGTTGGTTAGTACAGCCAAAGATAATATCATCAACATATATTTGGCACACGAATAATTCATCATCATAGGTTTTGGTGAAAAGAGTTGGGTCGAGTGAACCGGGTTTGAAGCCTTTCTTCATGAGGAATTCCTTCAAAGTATCATACCACACCCGAGGGGCCTGCTTGAGGCCATAGAGGGCCTTATTGAGTCTGAAGACTTTGTCTGGATGCTTAGGATCTTCAAAACCTGGGGGTTGAGCAACATATACTTCTTCCTCAAACTTACCATTGAGGAATGCACTTTTCACATCCATTTGATATAAGATGATATTATGATGGTTAGCATAAGCAAGCAATATGCGAATAGCCTCAAGTCTAGCAACAGGTGCAAAAGTTTCATCGAAATCAATTCCTTCAACCTGTGTGTAGCCTTGAGCCACAAGACGAGCCTTGTTCCTCACCACTAGGCCATTTTCATCTTGCTTGTTGCGGTAGATCCATTTGGTACCGATGATATTGTGCTTGCATGGGTCCGGTCGCTTGACAAGCTCCCATACATTGTTCAGCTTGAATTGATGTAATTCCTCTTGCATTGCTTGAATCCATTCAGGCTCCATAAATGCCTCATCAACTTTGGTGGGCTCTGTGATGGACACGAAAGCAAAATGCCCACAAAAGTTAGATAAATGTGAAGCTTTTGAGCGAGTCAGAGGACCTGGTGCGTTGATGTCGTTGATGATTCTCTCAATTTGTACTTCATTTGCAACGCGAGGATGAGCAGGTTGACGACTTTGATTTGGCTCAGCATTTTCTTCAGAGCCATTTTCTTCAGGTGCGCCAGCATGCTGTTCTTCATGTTCTGGAATGATTTCTTCAGCAGATTCTTCAGTAGGAATGACATCCTCAGTAGCTTTGAACTTGATGGTTTCCTCAGGCGTCTTTTCATCTAGCACAGGAGGTAGGTGCTCTCTTTGCGAGCCGTTAGTTTCATCGAACCGCACATCTACAGTTTCAACAACCTTGTTGTGATAGGTGTTGAAGACCTTTTAGGTGTGCGAGTCCTTTCCGTAACCAAGCATAAAACCTTCATGTGCTTTCGGTGCAAATTTAGAATTATGATGAGGATCTCTAATCCAACATTTAGCACCGAAGACTTTGAAATAACTCACATTGGGTTTCTTGTCAGTGAGGAGTTCATATGAGGTCTTCTTGAAGAATTTGTGAAGATATACCCTTTTGATGATGTGGCATGCAGTATCAATTGCCTCAGGCCAGAAGTGACGAGGTGTCTTGTATTCATCAAGCATGGTGCGAGCCATCTCAACAAGAGTCCTGTTCTTGCGCTCCACAACGCCATTCTGCTGAGGAGTGTATGGGGCAGATAGCTCATGAGTAATACCAAGTTCATCGAGATAGTCATCAAGACCAGTATTCTTGAACTCAGTCCCATTGTCACTACGTATATGCTTGATCTTCACGCCAAAATTCGTCGAGGCCCTTGAGGAGAATCGTCTGAAGACTTCCTGCACTTCAGTTTTGTAAGTAATGACATGCACCCATGTGTAACGAGAATAGTCATCAACAATGACAAAGCCATATAGAGATGCTGCATTTGTTAGTGTGGCATAATGAGTAGGGCCAAAAAGATCCGTATGAAGCAATTCAAAAGGACGAGAAGTAGTCATGATAGTCTTCGAGGGGTGCTTGGCTCTGGTCATCTTCCCAGCCTCACAAGCCCCACAAAGATGATCTTTGAGGAATTTGACACCCTCGATGCCAATGACATGCTTTTTCTTCACGAGCGTGTGTAAGTTCCTCATGCCAGCATGACCCAGTCGTCGATGCCATAGCCAGCCTTCTGAAGCTTTAGCAAGTAGACAAGTGGCAGGCTGTGGTCCTGCAGAGAAATCAACAATATACAAGTCTCCTCTCCTAAAGCCTTCGAAGACTTTGGAATTGTCAGATTCCATGAGCACTAAACAACAATATTAGCCAAAGACAACAACCATATCAAGATCACAAAGCATTGAGACAGACATGAGGTTGAATCCGAGGGACTCGACAAGCATGACTTTATCCATGTGTCGATCCTTTGAGATTGCAACCCTACCTAGACCCAATACCTTGCTCTTGCCTTTGTCAGCGTAGGTGATATGCTTCAAGTGTGATGGAGATAAAGGAGTGTTCATCAGTAAGCTCTTGTCACCGGTCATGTGATTTGTACATCCACTATCGAGGACCCACTCAGTAGCTTTGGGTAAATCATCCTGTAGATGAATTAGTGCATCTTACGAACTCATATACTTCAGAGTGAAGAATATGACATCAAATTCATCAGACATATTTCATCAATTAAAGCAACATATGTATATATAGCAATGTGAGGACGTGAGAAATGAATAAATCATTTCTTCATGATTAGCTTGCGTCCTTTCAAGCATTTCAGGTCTCCAGCAAATTCTTCAGATGATTTAGTTCGTCTGGAGACCTGACCCTGCATAAGAGATTAGTTCTTTTTCTTCACCACCCACATCTGGAGGGGTGGCAAAGAGTTCATCATTCTGCGAGCTCCATAAGAGAAAGGTGGCATAGACGCCAGACCACTTCGTTTCACATAAGAGGGGTTAGGGTAAGCATATGAATAAGCAGAGAAATTCTTCGAGGACTTATGAACATAATGATTTGAAGAATAATGCACATATTCATAGCCCTTAGGCTTTCCCTGCGAAACAGAAGTGTTAGCACGATGATGTTCATGTGAGGACTTGGATCCATGTGAGGAATTTGATCCATAAGAGGACTTGGATCCATATGAAGACTTTGGTTCATATGAAGAATTTGATCTGGGGTTCTTATTCTTCACAGGTGGTGTCATGAGGACATTCACCTGAAGACTTTCAAGGCACCTTTTGGGAACCCAGATTTTCTTCATAGGGGGACCATTCCTGCAGTTAGATCCAACATATCTAGCAAATACCTTACCATTCTGATTTTTGAACAGTTTATAGTTGGAGTCAAATGACTCATCAGATGAATATGAGGATTCACAAGTAAAGCCAGATAAAGTGGATGGATCTACGGGAGGTCCCTTCGCAGCAACCCATGAGGTTTTGGGATACTGCTCCGGTTTCCAGTAGGTTCCATCAGCATTGAGTTTCCTCTCAAAGGCAATACCCTCTTTCCTAGGGTTCCTGTTCAAGATCTGCTTTTTGAGCACATCACAAAGAGTCTGATGCCCTTTGAGGCTTTTGTACATGCCTGTCACATACAATTCCTTCAACCCTGCATTTTCGTCAGTGATACTAGTGGTATCCTCAGATGAGGAATTTGTGACCACAGAGATAGTTGAAGAATTTGCAGCAATAGAAGCATTTGAACATTCAGGTGAAGAATTAGCAGTTTCACGTTCAATGCATTTCAAGCATGGTGGAATAAATTCTTCTTGAGCGGAACTGATCTGTTGAGCAAGCAAAGAATCATTTTCCTTCTGAAGATCTTCATGACTCACCCTTAGCTTCTCAAGATCTTGCTTTCTTTGAAGAAATTCATAAGAAAGCTTCTCATGATCGGCTAGGAGAGTTTCATGACGACCTTGAAGGTTGTCAAACTTAGACTGTAGTTGCTGAAGATTATCAGTCAGTGTTTGAGTTCGATCCATTTTCTCACCTAACAGATCATCGCTTTTGTCTAGCATATTTTGAACCTTTTCCAAAGCCTTTTGTTGTTTAACAGCAATATTAGCAAGTTTGGAATAGCTAGGTTTGAGGTTTTCATCAGATTCATCCTCACTTGATTCAGAGGAGGGATATTTGAATACCTTGGCACCTTTTGCCATGAAGCAATAGGTGGGAGCATAGTCATCGTTGCCGTCATCAGCAGTGTTGGGGAAGCCATTTTCCTCAGTGTTGAAGATGGACTTGCTAATATAAGCAGTAGAGAGGGCTAGGCTCGCCACACCAGAGTCTGACTCCTCAGATGCCTCCTCTTCCTCATGTTCCTCAGATTCAGCTTCAGAGTCCATTTCCTTGCCAATGAATGCCCGAGCTTTCTTGGAGCTGCTCTTCTTGTGAGATGAAGACTTTGAAGATCTTGACGATGAGGACTTTGAAGATTTCTTCTTCTTCTTAGAGTCATCTGAACTATCATCCTTGTATTTCTTCTTCTTTGATTCCTTCTCCCACTGAGGACAATCAGTAATGTAGTGACCAGGTTTCTTGCATTTATGGCAAGTTCTCTTCTTGTAATCACGGGATGAGGAATCTGATTTCATGTCATCACCTCTTGAGGATTTTCCAAGTCGGCCACGTCTAGAGAACTTCTGGAATTTCCTCACGAGCATTGCTAGCTCCTGACTCAGTTCTTCAGGATCACCAAGGCTGCTACCAGAATCTTCATCTTCAGATTCAGAGACTGCCTTGGCTTTCAGTGCACGAGATCTACCATAGCTCGGTCTGTAGAGATCTTTCTTCTCAGCTAGTTGGAATTCATGAGTATTTAGCCTCTCGAGGATATCAGCAGGATCAAGTGACTTGTAGTCTCCACGTTCTTGAATCATCAGTGCCAGTGTATCGAATGAAGAATCGAGTGACCTCAACAATTTCTTCACCACCTCATGGTCGGTGATGTCAGTGGCACCCAGTGCTTGAAGCTCGTTTGAAATGTCAGTGAGGCGATCAAAGGTTTGCTGAACATTTTCGTTGTCGAGTCTTTTGAAGCGGTTGAAGAGATTGCGAAGAACGTCAACTCGAGAGTCACGTTGAGTTGAGACTCCTTCGTTGACCTTGGACAGCCTATCCCAGATAAGCTTAGCTGTCTCCAAAGCACTCACTCCTCCATACTGCCCTTTGCTCAGATGGCCACATATGATATTCTTCGCTTGAGAGTCGAGTTGCTTGAATCTCTTCACATCAGCAGCGTTTACGGAAGGAGTGACAGAGGGAACACCCTTTTCCACAACATACCAGAGATCGTTGTCAATTGCCTCAAGATGCATGCGCATCTTGTTCTTCCAGTAGGGGTAGTCCGTCCCATCGAAGGTAGGACACCCAGCTGAGACCTTGATCATGCCTGCAGTCGACATAACTAAAACTCCAGGTGGTTAAACCAAAATCACACAGAACAAGGGAGTACCTTGCTCTGATACCAATTGAAAGTGCGTTATATCGACTAGAGGGGGGTGAATAGGCGATTTTTACAAATTCGTCACTGAGGAATTTCAAGGTGAGGAAATTCCTAAGCAACGAACTACAAGCAGCGGAATAAGTACTCAGGTACATGGATAACAAAGCAATAGCATAGTCATCATGATGAAATGAAACAAAACAGAGCACAGGTAGCGTGTAAACACAGGATAAGCAGGCTGAAGACTAAGTGACTGAAGAAATAGGATTGAGGAAATTGAGAAAGTCTTCAGTCAAAGTCTTCACGCAGTAACGATCAAGAAAAACAACACATGAATGAGGAAATGAAAGGGTTGAGGAAATAGAACCAGTAGCTCGGTGAAGACAATGATTTGGTAGACCAGTTCCAACTGCTGTGACAGTTGTACGTCTGGTTGGAGCGGCTAGGTATTTAAACCTGAGGACACACAGTCCTCATCGTATTCTCCTTGAGCTAAGGTCACACAGACCTCGCCCAATCACTCGTGGTAAGTCTTCAGGTGACTTTCAAACCTTCACATACTCGGTCACTCGGCAATCCACAATTTCCTCTTGGATGCTCTAGACCATGACATCTAACCGTCTGGAGGATGCACAGTCCTCAAAGGTAACAAGCGTCGGTTCCACACAGGAACAATCTCTTCAGTGATGCTCAATCACTTTGGGTTTGTAGGTGTTTGGGTTTTTTGGGGTTTTCCTCACTTGATGATTTTCGCTCAAAGTCCTCGGAGGATGGGATGCTCTAAATGACAAGTGTCAATCTATTTCTTGGAGCAGCCAACCAGCTAGTGGTTGTAGGGGGCGGCTATTTATAGCCTAGGGAGCAGCCCGACATGATAAGACATAAATGCCCTTCAATGATATGACCGTTAGGTGGGTAGGATATTTGGACAGCTGGCGCGCAGCACAGCAACGGTCGGATATTTGAGTATCAAATTTCTCAGGGCTATCATGATCCTCACTTGTAGGCAATCCGCACTGGCGAATTCCTAACTTCTCAGTCAGAACAAATTCCTCAGAGAACAGAAGAACTTCGTCTCTGTCACTGAAGAACTTGACTAAACTGTATGAGATTTCCAATGGCTTCACTCGAAAGGATTGGGTAGGTGTAGGATTTTGAGTTGAGCATCACTTGGAAACTTTTCCTTAGTTTTACCTCGACCCCCTTTAACAGTACGGTGTTTCCTATGACTCAAGAAGAAGAAAATGAAACTACGAAAACAAAAGTCTTCACGCTTCATAATCCTCGCATGAATATCAAGTCTTCAGGGTCACACCAATTTCTTCACTTTCAAAGTCTTCAAGAAAACCAAAGTCTTCAGTTGAAGACATTCATTTTTAGGGGTCGACATTCATCGTAAATAACAAACTCCTCATAGACTTATAGACCTGTGTACACTCACAAACTCATTAGTCCCTTAACCTATAAGTCTTCAATACACCAAAATCACTAAGGGGCACTAGATGCACTTACAGTCTTGCTATGAATACCCGTGGTGACAATGGGGTATCATATTGATTCACTTGATATATGTTTTGGCACTCAACTCGCGGATTCCCGAGGTGACATTGGGGTAATCTATGCATAGGGGTTGATGCATGTTCTCGTCTTTGTTTCTCCGGTAGAAATCTTGTGGCACTCTTTGAGGTTCTTTGTATTGGATTGAGTATTATGAATCTGAATTTGCTTTGGTGTTATTTTAGTACGAACTCTTGATAGATCGATCGGAAAGAATAACTTAGTGTTATTTTAGTACGAACTCTTGAAAGATCGATCGGAAAGAATAACTTGGTGTTATTTTAGTACGAACTCTTGGATAGATCGACCGGAAAGAATAGCTACAAACAATTTATTCTTATGTTCTCCGCTAGATAGGAACTTTGGAGTGATTCTTCATCGCACGTTGAGGGATGGTTATATGATTCAATTATATTAGCATTGTTGAGAGATTGCACTAGCGAAAGTACGGACCCTAGGCCTTGTTTTCATGTATTGAATACCGTTTGTGCTCACTTTTGTTACATGCTACCTTGCTATTTTTTATTGTCACTATCACAAAAATCAGTATCTATTATCATTACTACACTTGTATCACCATCTCTTCGCCGAACTAGTGCACCTATACAAATTACCATTGTATTTGGTGTGTTGGGGACACAAGAGACTTCTTATTATTTGGTTGCAGGGTTGTTTGAGAGAGACCATCTTCATCCTATACCCCCCACGGATTGATAAACATTAGGTCATTCACTTGAGGGAAAATTGCTACTGTCCTACAAAACTCTGCGCTTGGAGGCCCAACACGAGTCTACAAGAATAAAGTTGCATGGTAGACATCAATGGTCCGGGTGCCCGGCGTTGCGGCTGTGCAATGGCTATTTCTCCTCTAGGGATATATCCCCTTCTTCTACCTCCTAACCTAAATCTTCTCAAAAAGCTTTCCCCACCATTGCCAAACACCAAAAGCTTGAGATCTCCATCCCCGTCCACCCAAACTCTCTAATACTTTGGGGATTGGAGGAGATTCACCCGATCTACATTCGTACCAAACCGATTTGTGTTCCCACGGCTCATTAATATTCATCAACTTGTTACTCTTGGGTGTTTGGGCACCCTAGACGGAAGAGGTCACCGTCAAGCCACATTTCATTATGGTGAAGCTTTGTGGTGGTGTTGGGATCCCCCAATTAAGTTGTGGAGACAACCCCAACTTTGCTTGTAAAGATCCCGGTTGCCACCTTCAAGGGCATCACTAGTGGATTCATGGCAACTCGCATCGTGCGAGGGAGTGAGGAGAATAGGATGAGCCATAACGGCTATTTGGGGAGCATCGTGCTTCCACACCCTTCCAACAAAGACGTACCTCTCCCGAAGGAGGGAATTTCGGAAAGACATCCTCGTCTTCACTTGCGGTTACTTCTTATCTTTACTTTCTGAAAGCTCTTTATCTTCTTGTTGTGTGTGTCATATAGGTTGTCCAGCTAGTTGCATATCTAGACAATCTATTTTATTGTTGAGCCTAAATTTTGCAAACAAAGTTAAAAAATTGTTAGTCACCTATTCAACCCCCTCTGGTCAACCATATTGATCCTTTTAACAGGGATATATACAAAAAAGGTAAACCTAAATGCACATGTACGTATAAGGCAAGAATGTATATGGGATTTTTTTTGTGAAATAACTTAATCACTTTATCAAAATATGAGATATTTCTAAAAAGATATTTAATTAGGACTTATATGAAATGATTGATCACTTATGTGCACAAGTGTAATAGTTTTTGAAACAATGAAATAATTGAAAACATTGTTTGGAAAAGAAATTAATACACTCTTTTGAAATAAATGAAATACTTCTCTGAAATATTGAAATCCATCTTTAAAAAATAAGTGAAATCACTATTTTTTAGATGATTGAAACCACTTTTATACCCTGAGTGGGAGGAATGGTGGTGTGTGTTATGACATGCGCGACATGCGGCCTCCCTCCTCGATAGCGTGCGGTGTCAGGGGCGGAGCTAGCACAATATAAGGGTATCTAACCCATATAAATAGGGATGAAAATGGGCAGAGCGGGGTGTTACCACATTTGTTTTCATGTTTTTGCGAAAGCGGAAACGAATACAGAAACCCCGAAAATGGATATGGAAACAAATAATACCCGAAACGAACATGGTGCACGAATATGTAATGACAACTAAATTGGGTGTTGATCGAAACTTGAAAACTCCTTGAACCACAAAAAAAAACTCAAGCATACCAACAAACTTAATCAATTCGTAAGATGGGTATAAAATAATATGATTAGGTAGTGACTTAGCATAATATTGTAATAGTGTTGGACAATTGTCTGACTCTAGTTGAGTACATGCATGGCAGAAGAAGTTGAGTCTCACATAGGCCATTCCGCTCACTTCGTCATTGTGCGTTGTTTGATGGTTGGACTACAAAGCATCGATCGGTCCTTAGCAAAAGTTCCGTTTCCGTGTTTGTTGCCCGGTAAACACTAGTCCAATTTTGTTTGAATTTCTGTGTAACAAATTCCGTTTTCGTTTAGGTTTTGCAAATTTCTGTTTATGTTTTTGTATTTCCTCTACATTCCCTTTTTTTCTCCAGAAAAAACGAATTTTTGAAAAGAAAAGCGACTCGCGCCCTCCGCATTGTGCCTTCCTGGTACTCCCTATTTCACGCGTGTTGCGTTAAATCGTCAGTGTTTCGCATAGGAGCCAGCTAGCGATTCCATTTATGAGCTGGCCCATTTAGTCAGCACATGTTCGGACCGCGGTTTTTATCGGTTTTGAGAACCTTATAGAAGGTTTTGGTCTATTTTTTCTTTTTGTTGTTCATTTTCTGCATTTTTAGATTTGTGTTATTTAAAAAAAAAAATCTTTTCTTTTTCCAAATTTTGTTCCCAAAATATAAAAAATGTTCACATTTCATAAAACGTTCCCAATTTTTAAGACAATGTTCACAAAATTTGGAGAATGTTCAAAAATTCCAAAAAGAATTGTCAAAAAAGTTCGTGTTTTAATAAAAATGTTTGAGGTTATAAAAAAATCAAAAAATATACATGTTTTTTCTAGTTTTATTGACAAAAATTTGAAAAAAACTTGATTTTTAAAACAAATGTTCGCATATGTTTTCAAATAATGCTCGTATTTTTTTTTCAAAAATATTCACTTTTCAAAAACTGGTTGCATGTTTAGAAAGTGTGTTTATTTTGTTTGAAAAAGCAGCTGAAAAGAAAACGGTCACTACAGTCCACTGGGGCACTTTAGTTCATCAGATGGGTCGCTCCAGTCTGGGGCACGCTTGTGCGAAGCATCGACTCTTTGACGCGCGTCATATTGGAGGTCCCTATGGGTGCACCTACAGGGCGCTGGATGCATAGGGTTGCCACTCCAGGATCGTAGAGTTGTAGGGAGCGGTCGCTATAGCGAGTGAGACTAGCGACTTTTATCAGGAGTTATTTTCCAATAACACAGGAACAATTTATTTCAGAAAATAACATTTTCTAAAAAATGATGAATGTTTTTTTATATTTTTAAACATTTCCTATATTTTTTTGGACAATTCTTTAAAAAATGAACATCTTTCAAATAAGGAACATTTTCTGAAAACACATGTGTTTATTGAAATTTCAAAAACAATAAAAAAATAATTTGTTTGCACATTTTTTTGTAAAATTTATAACATTTTTCCATAAAGGGGACATTTTTTTTGAAAATGTGAGCATCTTTTTAATTCCAAGGTGTTTAATTGTTTTGAACATTCTTTAAACACATGGACATTTTTTTATAAGATCCCAAACATTTTTGGAAGTGCAACCATTTTCTTAAAATGTAGGCAATTTTCCAAAACATGTTTTTTAAATATTTAGAAAAACATTTAAATTTTACTATAACCGGGATTCTTTAAAGCATGTAGGGGGGGGGGGGGGTGCACCAAGCCGGCAGCCGATATGGTGAGGTACACCTGGGCCATAATACTGTTACACTTCTTAGTCCAACTTTTCTCATTACGATCAGAGTTAGTTCCGAGCATTCTTCTAGTCAGGATTCACGCCAAAACTTTGTATAGACTAACACACGATAAGCTGAGCGCACTGAGAACAAGCCATTCTTCTCAAAGTTCCATGGCCAAAAATCTTCCATTTGCCTTGTGCACAGAGGAATCAAGAGTACTGACTCGACATCCGTAGCGATGAAATGTTGTGTGACCTTCTCTCCCAATATGGCATATTTGGAAGAATTAATTCGCTGACAAACCTGGGTGATCTCATATTGTAATCCCTAGGCAACCAACTATTGTGGTTCTGTGGTTCCAGATCTTCGTAGTTTTTCCATCACGAATTCTTCGGATCAGGCCATGTCCATTTGTTGACCCACGTTGGAGTTGCCCTAAGGCTATTTTTTAGGGCTGGGCCCATAAGGCTACTAGAGGGAATGTATCACCGATGCACTGGACACGTAGCGCATTTTAAAATGTTTCAAAAAATAAAAAATCTAGCAGATTGACTCAACATCAAGGTATGTTGTCACAACATTTTATATCAAAATTCAAAACATTGCACGAGATACAAAAATGAAAATTTTGACATCAAAGTGATAATGAGCCAGATGTTATTTTTGTACCTCGAGTAATGTTTCAAATTTTGATTTGAAATTTTACGACAACATAGACCGATGCTGTGTGAACGTGCCGTTTAAAAAAAAAATCAAAGATTTGTAAATGCGCTGCGTTAGCACCACATCATCCGCGGCTAGTAGAAGCCCAAAATATACACGGCGGCCAAGCCCATCTCAGAGTCAAGACCCAAGCTGTTCGGTTGTCGGAACGCGCGGCGGCGTTCCCCTTTCTCCTATGGCGTCGGCGGCGGCGATGGATCCCGGAGAGGCGTCGGCGGCGTAATGCCAGGCGGGCTGGCAGGCAGGTAATGCCGATTCCTGAACCAACCAACCCGTCCCGCCAGCCCCCCCCCCCCCCCCCCCCCCCCTCCCGCCCCCCTCTCTCTCAATCGACCTGTGTTCGATGAGTGCCGCGCCGTGCAAATCCTCATCTATCCCGTGCTGCCTCTCGGTTTAGCTGCACCGCATTGCAAGCTCTCTTCCATCTCCCGCAGCAGCGGCTGATTTTACATGGGAATCGGGGGGCGAAAGCGCCTTTCAATAATGAATTGATAAACATACATATTGCTTCATTTTTTTTCGAAATAGCACATACATATTGCTTCATGCGGTCATTGGATCCTGAGATGTTTGGACTGCGCTTCCCGAAATTTCCATACACATTTATCTGTTGTTTACCACTCCATTGACATGATAAAAAAAGTTTGCAATGGGAGGGATGCACCGTTCTGTCCTATCGTACATTATGTTCTAACTAGTTAAATGTACCTTCACAAGAGAAATGCTATAGCATCACAAACTAAACGCAGATGCAGTTTAGATTGACAGACTAAACCCATTATGTTCTGTTGGCATTTCGCTGATGCACCGTGGTGCTGGCATGGTTCTTCAGTTTGCATGACTCCATTTCCGGGATTTACTTGCAGTCGCCATGGTCCGCAGGATGTCCAGCGATCGCCAGTCGGCGTCGGAGGTGGCAGCTGGCCGCCGGTTCCGCTCCAGGTTGCAGCACCTCAGCGCCAGCCGCATGAGCCGCTCTGCCTGCACCTCTGGCCAGCTGCCGGCGGACGCGTCCAGCAGGCCGTGCGCGGCGTCCATCTTCATCGCCTCCTGCACCTGCTCGACGATGTTGAGGTCGAGCAGCCCCGTGAGGACCTGCAGGATCACCACGCCGAACGCGTAGACGTCCGACTCCGCGGTGAGCTCACCTGTCGTGAAGAAGACGGGGTCCATGTACCCCATCGTGCCCATCGGGTTCGTCCGCCGGCAGATGGTGTCCTCCTCCAGCGGCTTCATCTGCACGACGCGTGCCGTCCCGAAGTCTCCTAGCCGGCTCACGTTCCCGGCGTCGAGGAGGATGTTCGTCAGCTTCAAGTCTGCGTGGATGATGGCGTTGGGCCGGCTCGAGTGGAGGTGTGCCAGCGCGGATCGCTGTTCGGCGAGGATCCTGATACGGTCCTTCCATGGAAGCCCCTTGGAGAGCCCGTCCATGAGTGTGCCATTGGGGAGGTGCTCGTAGACGAGGCCGCATGATTCCGGGCACACGCCGATCAGCTTCACGATGTGTGGGTGCTTGACTCTGCTCAGCACAACGACCTGGGGAATTCCAAACATGATCGACATTTCCTCCAGTTACTATATGTAATGCAGTTCAGAAGATTCTTTTCCAAGTAGTAAGGTATGCAAGCTTGTTACTCTGCCCGTCTACTTATCTACTTTGTGAAGTTGTTTGAGATAAGCAAGGTGGAGGGGTGATTGTCCATCAATATGGTGTTAAATGTGTAAAGAACAGTTCTCTTAAACAACTGCAGAAGAATAAGGGTCATATCAAAATTATACTACAGCTCAGATGGAAATACTTGCATCTTACTCTGTACAGAATGAGTGTTTGCTTCCTCTTGTAATTATTTTTAGGCTATGTTGTGTGCGCATGTTCAGACAGTTAAAAGCATGACTGGATAGAGTTCATTATATTACCTCCTGCTGATATTCTGGGAAACCTTGTCTACCATGGGGTTTACCATGGGGTCTCAACAGCTTGATAGCCACTGGCATACCACCTAGTTTTCCTTTGTACACTAGGCCATAGCCTCCTTCCCCTATGAGGTTTCTTGAGTAGAAGTTATTGGTGGCTTTCCCAATATGCGACATGGAGTACTGCGCAATATGTTCTGGAATTTGCAGCTCTGGGTATCTTTGTTTTGGTAATGTTTTCTCCTTCAGCAAAACATTCTTTCTTCTTGGCGACAAGATGCTTTCTTCATGATTATGCCTCTCGTCTTGCAGCTCTTTCAATTTCCTTTGTAGTTTGTCCATTTCCTCCTGAACAAAATCAAACAGGGTGTATTGAAGTAGTTGAGGGATTCAACTCTGTACCGATGTTGTGTGACATACACATAGACTGTGTTCCATATGATTTCTGTCATCTAATTTCCTCTTTCTGACTCGTGATGTCTCCAACGTATCTTTGTTACTATTATATTTCTTTTGAGTAATTATCATCGTCATAAGTTGGGACCTTCATCTAGCCACGTTTTAAACGAAATAGGCATTGATAAAGGTAGTATCGTGTGACATTTACCATTATTTTTTCAGACTCTTCACACATGTTTCTGGAACTCCGTATCTCATGACCAGAAATTTTGCCTATTTCCTCAGAAGCCTGTATTTCCTCAATGCCTTGTTCAGCTTCCTGCACATCATACTGGAAGGGAGCAATCACTTTATTTTATTAACACAAGCTGCACTTTCAGAAGTCATAAGTAACACCTGTTTTTTGACTCATAGTTAATCAACATGCCTTTGAGGCAACAGTGCAAATCTAAGTCATTGTCAAACGTGCTTGAGCATGGAGTAAACTCAATCAAATGTAGTTTTGTTTCTGTGTGTGGTCAAACTTAAAGAGTAGGCAGACATTTTAATGCACATGTTCTGGTAGTTGTCTTAAAAAAGGCAAGTTATACCTTTTCCAATTGTTCATCACCATCCAATGGAATCACCCCATCCTCATCCACGACGTCGTCTTCCTGAAAGGATACATACTGGAATGCACCATGAGCATGGATCAGAACTCTGAACCATGGTCTTAAACTTGTGAACTGAAACTGTAATTGTTCACATGTGTAATGCTTTGCTGAGAAGGCTGCTCACAAAATCACTTGGTGGTGTTGCATAGCCATCAGATTCTTCGCTCAGCTCATGTATAGATGCCAACAATTCAGAGCTCCCTCCATATCCAGTGCCTCCAGTATGCTCCAGATGATCATTGCTGCACTTAAGAACGATCTCATCCATCAAATTACTAGATTTGATTCAGATATTACTGGAAGTGCAATTATGGTCTTTGGAGAAACTATACCTAGTCGACAGATATTTTCCATTAAGCACCACCCAAACCTGAGAGCATTTACGAAGAACCGCATTCTTTGACATGTTCCTGCATAACTTAGTTTATTGGTATGCAGTTTTATGGGCTAAGGTACTGTCCATTTCTGTGTACAGGCAACATTGAATAACATATACAAAGAGGCAGTTGCTTCCTTATGGGGGTTAGATCTCACCTTGAACCGATGACAATTCTCTTGATTTTGAGCTTCTTTACAAGGTTTACAACACCAGCAAGAATGTCATCATGTGTAAGGTAATGTGCTCTAACCTGCAAGGGTGCCACCCTGTTTAGGAAACATATTTTCTGTGAAATAGTTATGTTAATGTTGTACTCCCTCCATCCGAAAAAGCTTGTCCCAAGCTTGTTCCTCAAATGGATGTATCTAGCACTAACTTGGTGCTAGATACATCCATTTGAGTGACAAGCTTTTTCGGACGGAGGGAGTATTGATTTGATCCCTCTCCACATGGTTTGTTTGCTTAACTTTCATCATCAGATAAAACTATTATTTAAATTATAGTGTTGCTACTCTTAATTCATCATGGTTGCGAACAAATATCACATGCCTAGAATGCTTTTCGGATGAACTCTAATAAGCACTGCCATGACCTTATTTATTTTAATCTGAACCTAAATCGTTGGATACCTCTCTTGTATCATCACATAGGCTTTTATATTTTAATAGCATCTTGACCATTGCCTCCGTTTCTCTACCTCTATGCATCTCCTTCTCCTTTTCATCTGCAAACTTGTATAGCAGCTTTCCACCCACTGCAGTTGTTGATTAGAAACAATGAATTACTTATAACGCTAATAAAACACAAGGTTATACTTTATCCTGTTAATATTGAAAAAAAACGTACTGAAGGGCATCTAACTGTTAGAGCTTTACAAAGCATGGAAAATATTTGACTGAAAAAAACTTAACTGAAGGGCATCCACTTGGATGGCCAATGAACATGGACAAGAACTATGGTGGCCCTTGGGAAATTTGCAGCAGCCCATAGTATGTTAGCTTTCTCCTTTCTGAAGTTCGTCCCGATCGCGATATGAACCTCTTCTTCATCCATCTTTCTTACTCCCTACAAAGACCCTGAGAAATCAAGAATTGGCATCATATCTATATTCTGCTTTTGCTATCTGGTTCAGCAGAGCTGAAGACACACGACTTGAAACTATAAAAGGTGAAGATCTCAACATGTTATAAAAGTTTTGTGGAAGTACCTAAATGTGCTGGACCACTTTTTATCAACTCCGTGGCATCGATATGATTGTCATCCTAGTCCTTGTTCTGCCTATGTCTTTCCCAGGTAGTGTCAGTTTTAGAAGGCCCAAATGGGAGAGTAGACTGGTGGTGGTTTTAAAGAGTGGCTTTGGAGTTGGTCAATGTCTGATTGTATCTAGCAGCAGTGAGTGCATCATCAAGTTAATGTCTTACTTCAGGTCCCAAGTGTTGCCCAATTAAAAAAATCATGTTCAATTTAGGAAACATCGTTTAACCCTTGTAGTAGCTGTTCCAGTTTACAAAAAGGGAAAACCGGGCTGATAATAATTTTTATTGTATTTTGGTGGCAGGAAATTGTGTCCTGCATACTTCAAAAGACGTGGATAGACCAACTGGTTGGTTAAAAAGCAAATAAAACTTGTTACATGAATGTTTGGTGTCCTGGAGATAATATCAATACATTTTATATTTCGTCATTGATTATTTAGAACTTAATTAATCATCTTATTATCTTCTCTAGTTAGTTATTTTTCCATAAGAAAGGATAGCTTCATCAGCTTCCGCTCATTTTTTAGCAAGTATAACCGCGAGCTATCTACAACACACGTAATCCTGATGGGAACCCTGTCATTTCCGCGAAGTTTCTACTACTTCCAAGTAGCTTCTAAACATGAATGTCCTCTGCGACTTGACTTTTGATGCTTAGCAATGAAGTTGTCCCGTTAGGTGGCGATTATTACAGGCCATCCTATCTCACTGGCCGGCAGTTCTAACCAGATAGTTACTTTCATGATGTGAAATAATTGTGCAGGATAGATCATATAATTAGATACTTGGCACTTGGTAGTATTGTTCTTTCCCAGGAGGTACTCTCACATAATTCTTGCTGTCAAGCTGTCAATATGTTAATGCACATCAAGACATCTCCTGTTCTTTATTAAAATGTGTTGAACAGCATATACCAGCACGATAACTAGAATATGCGAAGATTGGGGTTGCAGCCTGTATGCATTGGAGGCTTCATTTGACTCATTTGGAGGGAAGTGCTTGTCGAGACGAATTTGCTGAGCTATCTGCATAGGTAAGAAACTTTGGCAACTTTGTGCACACCACACATCTTGTCGAGAATAACTTGCTGAGTGATCTGCATAGGCAAGAAACTTCGGCAAATTTGTGCACACCACACATCTTTCAAAGATGGTTTTGTCCATCTCGATGCATTTTTGGCATTAACAGTATGGCAACAGAAGCAAGCGTACTGATGACGTTATTATTATCTCATTGCTACCTCATTTACCTTCTCAGCAGTTTAATGTTGATTGTTCCAGACATTCAGAATAGACAGGTTGGATGGAAATTAGACTTATGGAACATGTAAACACATATAAGATAACAACGTAAAATGAATGGTTGTAATTAGCAACATTCTGAACTGATAGTTCCATTCAGATATGCTTCTGTACTTTCCATTCTCGATCAGCATTCAGATGCTAGTACCACAACACGCCGATTGTTGATCAAGCAGTGAAAAAAAAACGTAGTGCAGTATCCATGTAGCATGTAACAGTAATATTATCACCAAGACAGTTTTAACTGTACAGTTCCATGTACAAATACTGGCATGCCCTTGATGGAGCTCCAAGTCTATTACATTTTAGATACAAAATTTTGCTGAAAAGCAAAACAGAAATGATGCGTATATCTTTACTTATTCGTAAGGTATGCGCCTATTATTGTGCGTAAAGAAGTTAAGGACATAGTATTAGTTCATTTGTAAGTTCCATCATGATAAAAATAACATTTATTGTGCATCTGTCTGCAGCCATTCTTGGATTGCAGAACGGAGGGCATGGTTTGGCAAAAGATCTCGGTGGAGTAGCTCAAGATTTGTCATGGGTGATGTATGGTGGCCACTGTCAATCCACTCCCTTATAGCTTCGGCTTCGTAGGTAAAGCCATCTGCAGCAATTAGAGGCTCCCTCATGACATCCTGCACCGTAGAAATGTGAAGGTGAAACAACCTGAAACGACAAATGCTTTCTATGCAAGAAATCGACCGAGCTTGTCTAAGATTACTAAGAATGACAACTGGAAAGAACAATTCAGAGGGAAATCGACCGAGCTTGTCTAAGATTACTAAGAATGACAACTGGAAAGAACAATTCAGAGGGAATTTAAAGTTAATCAAACATGCTCCATGTATTTTAAAGATATCCCTCCATGCTTTAAAATATTAAAATAGACAGCAGAAGAAAATGATATTCACCAAGCAAAATGTATGACTCACCTGTACTATTGGACAGATGAAGTAGGGCGGCACACCACCAAGGTCTTCTGATACTGATTTGAATGACAAGGAACACACCATAATGGAAGCAGGCTTCAACATTGGTTCAAGTACAGTCCAAACCTCCTTTTGCAGGTCTGGGCGGTTTTTTCTTCTGATCTCACAACATTTCAGACCTACCCGAGCCAATTGCTCAGCCTGCATAGCTGGCCAGCCCCCAGCAGATGAATCCAATATTGCTCCCAAGCAACCCTTTTCAACAGCCCGTTGCACATCTCTCAACAGCCCGAATCCTGGTCTTCCAGTCAAGAGGCGCAGGAGCACGATTCCGAAAGAGTATACGTCAGATAGAGGTGTTAGATCACCAGTCATAACATATTCAGGATCAATGTACACAAAAGATCCCTTTGGGTGGGTATGCCTATATAGAGTGGTTGTGTCCCTGAACTCATCAGTGAACATTCGACACACGCCAAAACCACTGAGCTTTGCTACATTATTTCCATCTAGAAGAATGTTAGATGCTTTCAGGTCACTGTGGACAATGCTATGAGGTTTATTAGAATGGAGGAAGATGAGTGCAGAGCAAACATGGGAAATGATGCGGGTGCGCAACTGCCAACTAAGAGGTTTAGAATTGTCCTTGCAAGCCAGGCGGTCATCCAAGCTTCCATTCGGCATGTATTCGTAGACAAGAGCTTGAGCATCGTTGCAAGCTCCAATAAGAGTGACCAGGTTTGGATGTCGCACCCTACTGAGTATCTCTATCTGCAAAGGAGGCATCATGAACAACTTAACTGTCTGCAACACAGTTATTTATTTGAACCAGCCAAATACCAGTTTAGCTGAGATGAAAGAAAGCAAATAATTAACTTAAAGCAAGAATTCAACCTCTTGATTGAACTGCGACTGTGACTGTGACTGTGTGCTTTCGAGATTCAACTTCTTTATGGCTACATTTGTGTGCCGAAGAAATCCCTTGTACACGCTTCCATAAACACTTTCTCCAATCTTCAATGAGTTGTCAAAGTTGTTGGTTGCATCCTTAATCTCTGAGCTGGACAACTCCGTGATGTGCATCGTCCTCTCTGCGTTTGCACTGGACTCTCCTTTCTTTGCATGTAGTGCTTCTACCTCTCTTACAGCCTTGTCGCGCTGCAACATCAAATCCTTGATGATACGGTCAGAATGGGCAGTTCTTTTCTCCAGGGCCGATCTTTTCTTGCGTTCCTCTTGAAGCTTTGCACAAAGTCCATCAGTTGTTTCTGTGAGACTCTTAACTTCCTCCATCACTGTTGCCAACTTTTCCTCGATTTCATTCTTTTGTTTCACTTCTCCTAAGTACATATTCTCGGAGGCTCGTGCCTGTTAGACAAGCTAAATGTGAGAAAGTATTGGTTAAAAAAATTAGCTGGCAGCTATCAGGACCATGGATCCAAATTGTTTACAAATTTATTATTGATGGTAAAGTTTCTGAAAGTGCTTCACAAGCACAGTAGCAAGAGCTTCTTCCAAATAATGCTCTCACTGGCATATATCCATAAAATTGAAATAATGATCAACATCAGTATACTCAATAAGGACAGACCCAGTGCTAGAAGCTCCCACACCAGGTGGGGTCTGGGGAAGGATTGGACGAGGCAAGCGTTATCCCTGCACAGTGCAATGCAGAGAGGCCGCATCGAACCCAGGACCTCTTGGCACAAGTGGGGAGTACTTCATTACTGTGCCAGGCCTATCCTTCTATCAGCATACCTGATATTACTGAAAAATGCAAATTAAGATACTCTTACTTTTTGGAAAGCCTCAAATAAATCCTGTTCTGCTTTCTCACGACCGTGTTTTTCTTCATAAGCCTGCTTTCTTACACTCTCCAACTCCCTGAGCATATGCTGGAATTTTATGTCAGCCTCGTCAAATTCTTTGACAATTTCCTGGTTTAGATAAGGTAAAAAGTTCAGTCAAGATTTTCTTGAATGTTTAACCATCTTCAATCTACTGCTGTTAAGACACAATGGAGTTCTAGAAGTTGGAGCACAATTAGATTTCAACACCAAAGTACAAACTGGTGGCCTGCTAGATAAAATAGCATGATGTACTGTTCATCTATTATTGTCATGGATTGTGTTTACCTTTTCATTATCGTCTGATCTGCACGGAGTTGTCCTTTCCATCTGCAGCCTGGCGTGTGGTTTGTGTAGCCATGTGCTTGAAACACACCACGTCTCCGACATGCTAGTCGATCTATCCACTGAAAACTGTTGAGCAGAAGACTCATGAGTACCTTCCGGTAGTGCTTCATGGCCAAGGGGAACGGCATTCCTAGTGTAGAGAAAGCAGAGAGGGAGGGAAACATGTCAAATGCAGGCTGGAGTTTAGCTACAATGTAATCAATCCTATGAACAAAAGTGAAGATCATCCGCAGTCGACCAGCCGAACCATACCTAAGGTAAACGAGCGTTCCTTTGCAAATGTACCATATTTTGCAGGAAGGATCCGCCTGCTGTTCCACAGCCCACGCTTTCTTGGACTTGAGAGCTCTCATTTCCCTGCACTCTTGAACAAGGAATCAGTTTTTTTTTGTGTGTGTGTGGCAACACGGCATTCGCGAACAATCATGAAGTGTTTAATTAATTATAGATGGTGATCATCCATACAAGTTCTGAAAGGATTAGTCAGAAGTTTGCCCACATACATACTTTGTATAATGCTTATCAGCTGCTGCCCCCATGACAAGGGCAGTGACATGATGCGCGGCAATGAGCTGCACCAGTCCCTCTGCTACATCCTCTGATTCCACCACCAGCTTCTCAGCTTGTACCTGCGCGGCAGATACATGTGTCAACGTCGACACGTTTGAAGCTGATTGCACAGGCTAGTTTTCTTGGCATTCTTGGAGCTGGCAATGGCAAGTTTGAACCTTTTCCTGTGCACATAATAGCAGGTGTTGATCCAGAGTGTCACTGATTGTTTGTAGCTCCATCTTCTTGTATGCAATCAGCTCCTGCTCCTGCACCTGGCTAGCAGGGATCCTGGCACCCACTGTGAACAACATTGGACACATAAGTTTTTTTGCGTCCGTAGTTTACCACTTGCTCCGTTGCGAAACTAATATATAGCGTATTTTGATTTGTTAAGAGAAGACTTTGATTGATAATCACCATATCAATATGTGCCTTGTGTTATACAAAACCACAATCATTTGTACATATTTTTGTGATACCAAACTAAATGACACCTGATTTTTACACCCCGTAAATTGCATCGTGACAATTGGAAAATTGCCAGTCAAATATTTACTGTAGCAACTATAGCTATGATTTACAGAAAGAAATGGAGGGACCAAAAAATCACCCGGTTTATTTTGTTGCACAAAGGGAGCATTCATTTTTGATAGTAGTTGTGGTTCCAGTAAAAAGGGGGAAAAGAAAAGAGACTCCAGGGGAGACACACGCACGTACTGATGGGGATGAGCTTGGGTTGGGGGTAGACATGGAGCAGCACCAAGGAGGTGGCGGCGGCGGAGTCTCTGGGGAACTTGTGCAGCGCCCACAGCACCATCGCCTTGGAGTCGGACCCGGCCCCCACCGCCACGTACACCTTCTTCATCTTCTCGCCGGAGTCGGAGGAGGACTGCTCCGGTGAGTCACCGGCCGCGTCCATCGCAGGTAGCTAGCTAGCTAGCTGGTCTCTCGTTTTTCTCTTGGCGTCCTCAGCCAGGCCAGCTTTGGACTTGTCCCCTGCGCTTGGCTCCTCTGCATTTTTATACTTGCTTCTTACATCCGCACCATTCTATACTAGTAATTCTCTCATCTTTCTCCGACTCATTCCATGCTAATTGTGCATAGTGTATGTAGTAGGCCAGTAGCTGCACACACTCACACCTGCTGCCAGGCCTGGCCGGCTTGACTTGTTGCTCCTTGTTTAATCTGTTCTGCTGTTTTGTATTGTACTGTTTGTGACAAAACTAATCAAGAAGCTATATATAATATGATGTGACTGATGGTGATTTACTTGCGCAGAGCAAGGAATTGCCCAACAGTGCCACTGCAATTTCCATGGCATGGCATCGACATGGCAGGAGCTACCTGCCCAACAGTGCTTGCCTTTCTCATGGACGACTGACTGACTTGTACAAGACCTCTCTGCTCCGTCAAGCTGCAAATTAAACTCCTCTCTGCTTCGCTCCTCTGTAAGTCTTCTTCTCTGCACCTCTCCTCTGGTTCCGTGGTCAGCTTCTGGTTGCGCACCACCTGTTTGTTCAAATGCCCAGCCAATGTTCTCGCTCAGCTCACGGAAGATAGACAGGTATCTTACAGCAGACCCTTAAGTGGCTTTTTGGCATGCAAGTTCCTAATCTTCTGTTGCAAGCCGTTCGTTCTTAATCTTTCTTTGCCTTCCTTCTATGAAAACAATCCTTACGAAGTTAGCGCTAGTGGATTGGGGCTAAATTGTAGGTGAGTAAGAGCAGCTAAATGGCTTTGCCTATGCAGTTTCTGCCGACCTGGCACAAGTAGTACAGATAATAATGTACCTATTATCTCCTGAAAAATGGCAGCCTGCCATGGGAATTATCAAGTCTTGCCTGTATCTGCTGTAGGAATCGAACGTGCATAGTTAATTTATGAGTGATCACATTATTATAAACTGTCTGTGCTCTGATTTATGTGATTGCTCATTTACTGTAATTTTTTGGGGGACCATACTGATTTGCTCTAACTCCCAACTTTGCATAACTGAGAGGGAATTAAAATGGCCATACACATCATTTTTCAATTAACTTGAATACCCACTCTCTCTTGGAGAGTTACATGCGTATGGTGGTCGTTGCTTTATATATAAAGCGGGGCGAAAACCTTTTTGGGTAAAGAGAGTTACATGCCATGTCAGTTCATCCCAAGCACATTTGATCGAAAACATGTACATCACTTCTCGGTTGTGGGCCCAAACATTGAGAAAGCGCTAACTGCTAAAGTGGGGGAAAAGAAATTCTCTACACAGACTATACACACTTGCAAACCATATGCTTCACTTCCTAACACAACTGTACAGATCAAATGGAAGGTTAAAAATCATGGTTGCTGTTGCATCTGCCATTCTTGAATTGCAAAACGAAGGGCAGTGTTCGGTATTAACTCATGGTGTGTGAAGCTGAGGTAGGTCATGGGGGACATTTTATGCCCCCTTTGAAGCCAGTCCTTGATGGCCTCACCTTCATATGTGAATCCATCGGCAGCAATGTATGGATCCCTCATGATCTCCTGAAAATGTTACAAAGATGCAAGATTATCAAACTAAAGGTGATGACGCTGACCACCTTACTTCAAAGCAAATAAAACATCATTATATCAGAGTTGATATAAACTACTGTAACGATTGAATTGTAAACATAGGGTAGTTAGTGTGACTGGCATCACATGATTCAAGTGCTTCATTTTTTTATTTGTTAACAAACCTGTGTCATTGGACAGATGAAAAATGTTGGTGGCTTGCATTTATCGTCTGGGCAGTTCATCATAGCTTGCAGGATACCCCAGGCCTCATTTGCAAGATTAGGCCGCTCCTTCCGTTCATACCGGCAACATCTCAGTGCTAATCTTGCCAACTCTTCAGTGCACTCAGGTGGCCATTCCCCTGCAGAAGTGTCAATTATATCTTGCAACATGTCATTGCTCAAGGCTGCCTCCACCTCATTCGGAAGGCCTAGGGGGCTCTTGCCAGTCAGCAACCGCATCAGAACTACACCAAAGGAGTAGACATCATACTGAGCTGTGATCTCCCCTGAGGCGATGTATCCTGGATCCATGTATCCCATTGTGCCTTTAATTTGGTTTGTTCGGTGGTAAGGGGTGACGGTGGTGTTTGTTAGATCCAAGGGACGAGAGATTCCAAAGTCTGCCAGTTTGCAAACAAAGCTATTGTCAAGAAGGACATTGTCAGGCTTCAGATCGCCATGGGCAATGCCTTTTGGTTTGTTGGAGTGGAGAAAGATAAGTCCTGTGCAGATGTCGGCAGCGATTCTGATGCGCATTCGCCATGAGAGCGGCTGTCTTTGGTTCTCGCACTGCAGACAGTCCTCTAGGCTTCCGTTCGACAGGAATTCAAAGACCAACGCTTTGGCCTCCCTGCACACTCCTATCAGAGTGACAAGGTTTGGATGCCTCATCCTAGAAAGTGTTTCTACCTGTAATATATTGGAAAATCACATATTTAGATGCACCGTTTTACCTGTTTTACTTATTCTCATCTGACAACACGTTTTACTCTTAATGATGAAAATTACCTCGTCATTGAACTCTTTATCTCCTGTTGTGCCTTCACGGTTGAATTTCTTTATGGCTACGGTAGTATGACGGAGAAATCCCTTGTAGACGGTTCCACACCCACCACTGCCAATCTTTTTGGAGTCATCAAAGTTGTCCGTCGCTTCTTCTATCTCTGTGTAGCTGAATTCTGTTAGGGCAACAGCACTAGTAGAGCCAAATACACTGTTACCATTTGTTTGGCGCATTTCTTCAGCTTCTTTAACAGCATGGTCTTTCTCGCGCTGCAGCTCTGCTTGCAACTGTTGGAGCTCTTCCATTAGGGCATTTGTCTGGAGAAGCTTGCTCTCCAATTCTGCTCTTTGCTCATTTGCCTTCTGCAGCTCGTTGCATACATGGAAGTGCTCTTTTTCAAGGTCAGCCTTTTCTCTTGTTAGCCTTTCCTCTACATCCTTTTTTTCTTTGCGGAGTGAACTCTCCCGTGCTTTGAACTGCAAGAAAACAGTTCGCTTACTTGAGAGATACATGTAATATAAATTCCATGTATTCAGAGAAGAAAGGTTGGGAAAATACAGTAGATCAAATAACAATAGTGGGTAACTAAAGGTATATGTCAATAACAAATATCATACCATCATAGAAGATTCAAACAAGTCCCTCTCGGCTTTCTGCCGGCCCTCAGATGCTTCCTTTTTCGAGTGCTCTAGCTGATTGCGGACTCGGTGCAGTTGCTCAAACATTTCGTGTATTTCCACCTGTAAAACATTATGTTTGCTTTGAATTCAGTAAGCATGACAACATTATCTAATAAGTACTACAACTGAGACCAAAACAGAAGACCTTGGTTGATCAACCAAAATTTAGATGATAGAGCAATAGCAGTAAGATTTTATTTAAGAAAGTGGATTTTTTCCATAGTGGGTACACTAAAGCCTCTTTAATTAGAGACACTACTGGTTGAGAGTTACTACAGCCATGAAGACATTCTACTGTCAACCATTTCCCTCTACACTTGTGCTAGGACCAAAGCCTCTTTAAACGTAGTTCTAACATTACATAGTAATTGTTATGTTTAATAACTTTGTTTTTTAAATAATGGAGGGATAGTTCTCCGGGCCTCTGCACCCATAGGGTACACACAGCCGTAAAATTATTGTAATTCAAAAAAAAGTTGTGGCTATGCTAGCTTAGAGAACTCAGCTCAGTCCAATATAGCTTACCGTAGAGTGCTGATGTTCTTCAGAGCTTGCAACTGAAACAGGCACTGGTGAACCATCCATACTGTCCAAATCCCTCAGACCCAATGATGACCCACCAGTGCTTTGCTGGCTGGAACTCGGAGAGGAACCTGTTGGTGTCATATCAATCGACTGCCGCCTTGCAGGTGACATGATTTCTACACTGCCCGCTATCGATCCAGACAAGGAATAACTAACTGAGTTGGACCGTCGTGGCAGGGCCTGTTGATCTGTAGAGCCTAAGAGACTATCAATTGACTGCCGCCTTGCAGCTGACATGTTTTCTACACTGTCTGCTATCAATCCAGACAAGGGATAACTGACTGAGTTGGACCGCCGTGGAAGGGGTTGTTCGCCTGTAGAGCCTAAGAGACCTGGATGTCCTGGTGGCAGTGATATGGATCTTGGAGTGAACTCAGGTTGATCTGAGATAGTGCTCGTGCAGCTGCTTCGGGGTGACTCTACTTTTGCACAAAGCTGAGTGGCCTCCCTGAAAAATGATAAGAAACATGGCACCATTTTATTTGTCACGATAGATATAATTTTGAGTAGTTGCTGGAGCTGAAATTTGCAAATTCTGTGTAGTATTTGTTTTATGTTGACTTAGGGATGCATGACACTCATACCTAGAGCAACCAAGAGCTTCTTTGCAAATATAGAAGATCTGGCAATATGGTTTGGCCTGTAGATGCACACTGGCTGCAACTTTTGATTTTGGTACTTTCCTCTTCCTGTTCATGAAAAATTCATAATCAACATAAACAACTTGGATGATTTCTACTTTAGACTTTAGAATGAGGGAGAGATGATAATTAGTAAAGCCATAGTTATTTGTTATTGGGAAGTATTGACTAAATGGTTCTGCCGCCTTCCTAATCGCCACTTGTTAGAACAGCAGGCCCATAAAAGAGAAATAAGAAATTTACATATACAGGAGCTGAGCATCTAATAACATAACTCATGGTGCTGTGCTCTATGGAAACAGTGCAGTCGGAAATAATTGCGATGTATTTTTTTCATGAAACTCGTTACAAAGTGGAGTATTGCATCTGCACATACACTGAGAAGGAAGATGTTCCCATAACAAGCTTTGTAATGTGATTCTGATCAATGAGCTCGATAATCCCATTTGCAGGACTGTTCTTCTCGATCACCAGCGTTTCAGCTTGCACCTGTAAATTTGTTACTTTTTATTTTGTACGGACGACGTATAACGAGAAATTGCAAGTGAATATGGTTTCAGAATCCATGTAGCCTTTCCTGAATTAGTCAACTGACCTTGAGAGAAACTCTGCAGAAATTGAGGTACTGGTTTAAAAGCGTGTTCATCTCCTCCTTCTCAATCTTTCTGTATGCTTTGAGCTCCTTTTCTTCGACCTGGCTTGCTGGAACCTTGCATAATCCTGCGCCGGCAACATTAGAGTTGAATCAGCATAGGTTACTGACACAAGTATTTGCAACGCCTACTGAAAACAGGGGAGTGCTTTCTGAAACTGTCTGACAGCAAAATCGAACAACAGAAGACTACTTCTGCTTGCTGCTAATTTCATTTGTATCATTTCAGCAGATTCTCTTGTGAAACAAGGGGTGGAAAAGGACATGGAAATGGGAATCAAATCCAACAAGATCAAGGTTTGTTTTTTCCCCATAGATACACAAAATACTTCTGAAACGACTGAAATGCCGACAGAAATAACAAGAAAATCAGACCACTAGCAACAATCCTTTCTTCTCCATGGTCAAGTTGATGCAGATGAGATAAAAAAAAGTCAAACTGAAGCGAAGCCGGACCCTTTTACCTATCATGATTCTGTCGGCAGGCTGGTGGACGTGCAGCAGGACAAGCTTGGGATCACCGGCGAGGAGGTTCCGAGCTGCCCAGACGAGGTTGGACCTGCTGTCCTTGACGTCCTTCCCGACGGCGACATACAGCTTCCCTCCGCCGCCGTCATCATCATCAGCATCGTGCAAGATGGCGGCCTCTTCGTCGATCTCTCTGAGGCTGGCGCTCCTGTTAGCCCCGCTGGCACTGGACGACGACGACCGTCCGCTCCCTCCACGCATGAACATCCTCTCCGCCACCTCGGGCTGCGGCGACCGAGGGGAGAAGGCCGGCAATGGCGATGATGACAGCGAAGGGAGAGAAGCGCGGGCTCTGCTGACCACGGCCATGTGGAACCACCAATAGTTTGTTAGCTACCACCAGAGAAGAAGCAGCTAGCAACCTCTCGAGTGCAGAGAAGAGAAGTGAAAAGGTGCATCATATGCTATCTAGCTACCACCAGAGAAAGCGGCAAGCAATCTCCTAAGAGAAGGGAAAACAAGAGTGAAAAAAGTGTATACCCTTTTAGAGTTTGCTGGTGTTGGCAGCCAAGGCGACAAGGCAGATGGGAGCAAGGAGGAGCAAACAAATGGCCGCTTTCTCTTGCTCTTCAGCCTGGGGGTCAATTTTTCTGTGAATGTGATGCAGAAACAAACAAGAAGCTGGTCCCAGAGCTTCAAGGTCGTTCTTCAACCGGGGAATTCAGTCGACGTCCATCGTGGATGTCATTCAGAATTTTCAGCGGAAAAGATATCATCCCTTCAACGTGAGGCCGGAGATCGGCGACAGCTGCTTCTGAGAAGCTTCCTGGCCTGCTTACCCACGGGCCATCTCTTTCAGTAGCTCTGTTATCTCCTTCAGTCAACAGAGAGCAATTAGTGGCAGGGAATGCAATGCATGGCAGGCTTGCTCTTTCACAGCTGGAATATACCAACGGTATCTTTGTGGCCGGTCAACGGCCAACATACTAGCTTCTCATCTTTGAAATAACGATCCCAGCCAGTGATCTCAAGACTTTGCTGGGCGAGACGGGGTCAACGTTTCCGATCGGTCAGCTCAGCTGTAACCTTAACTGCTGCTAACCAGAAATGCGGGTATGCAGCAAGTAATAATGTTTGCGAACTGATTACATTGAGATACTTCCCTGTTTAGTAATTAACTACTTCCCTGTTTAGTGTTCTTGAGATGGTGGACGGAATGGAATCGGGACCGCAAGCATATCCGGTGAGTGATGCTTCCCTGTTTAGTAATTAACTACTCCTATATATAACTGTGCTGTCAGCATAGGTCAGGGTTACATTGGAACCAAAGCATCCTGTTTTAAATTTGGTGCCGCTTGTCATCTTCTTGTTTGTTTAGTTGCATGTGGACACCCGATCCGGGCCAAGGTTTGTTACATAACATAAAAATCGATATAAGTTCGACCATGCATGGTGCAGCTGTGCGTTGTTGTTATCTCTTGCAGTCAACACGGGGCAATTGATCAGCGGTAAGGAATTCATGGTTAGTTCCTGCACAGCCAGAGCGACCTAGCTGCTAGATGGAGACTTGGAATGAATATCCTGTCTCTGCCTTGCTGCATGTTGGTCATGGTCCTTGGCTTTCAGATGGATGGGGTGATCCAAGACTGAACTTTGAAGACTTGCTGACCCAGACCAGGTCACACACACACACACACACCCTGCTGCAAAGCCATTATTAACCTTATTAACTATTGGCACTAATCAGAACTGCAATGGAACGACTTGTAATGTATGTATGCGGTGTGTTTAGCAAATAAGCGGATTTTTTGATTGCATATCTTGTGAGATGATGGAGACGAATTTTTTTTTGACGCTTCTCTTTTTTAATTTAATTATTATTAATCGTGTTGAGGCAAGCACAAACACATTTCTCCTCCACCTGCACAAAAATGTTTTGCGTCGTTGCAATTCTGGTGTGACCAATACTTCTGTGAATAGTAGGCACGCACCATTTTCAGCTGAAATTCCAGTTACATTCGTATCACAGACCGAAAATCTACAAATTATGTATGTGCATCTTCAGTTTAAAAAGCTGGCAAACACAGGGTCTTAATATTTCTGACTAGCTCATGTCACATACATGCATGCCTGGACATACAGGGCCAGAAAAATGGTTCAGGAAGCACAAGAGTTCTCCCGCCCCTAATTCAGTCGCCGCTTACATCACATTATCAACGCACCGGGTTCCGAAAACCATTCTGACTTTTGGGCCTGTAATGTATGAGTGTGTTGTCGACATAGGCTAGGGCATCTTCTTGTCTGTTTATAGTTGCGTGTGGACATCCGATCCAGGCCGAGGTTTCTTATAGAATTGATATAAGTTCGTGTTATCTCTCTTGCCCCTCATCATCACTAACCAGCAGCTTCGTGATCTACTCTGGGCCATCTCTTCGGTATATTCACATGCATGCATTCTTGCACAATAAACCAATCGAACAACCTTCTGAATATAGGATAGAACAAGGTAACTAAATAGCACAATGCAACGATATGTTCATCTCCTCTAAATTATAGACAATATTTTATAGAGCATTCCAAATACCAGAAGCATTTCTATGGGCTCTCTCTACTGGGGAACTCTTTCAACATGTCTCTTATCCGTCATCAAATTTCATGCCAGGGAAATTCCCATCAGCGAAATCAACAAGGGGGCCTCCTCAGCCTAATACAAACAAGAAGTACACATTGATTGAGGATACAAAATCAAATAGGTTATGATGCAACTATCTACATCACCGGTAACAAGTAAAAAATATAGCATGAAAAAAAATCATTGATGTATCTTCTTGATTCGGCAAGTGGACAGCTTAAGGGCCTTGCAATTAAGCTCGCAATGCTTGTATCTAGGCTCCAATTCACCCTTTGAGGCAATTAATAATCCTTCATCAGGGCTATGCCCAATAGCTACGACCACTTCATGTGACTTGGGCTTTGTCAGTGGTCTTAAGATACCCTGTGGACAAATACCATTGAGACGACTCTCAACACTAACTATGGCAATGTTGTAATTTTGATGATACAATTCCAATCCCCCCCCCCCCCACCCCCACATGTTCTCGAGGGAGAAACACCTCAATCTGTAATGCAAATAGAATGAGACCCACATATAAATGACTATCATCTAACTGGAGCAAAAGAAAATGATTAGGAGTACAAACCCTCAAGTTCTCATCGATCTTGTCTCCATTAGTTCTAACCAAGCTAGCAGAAGTTAGGATGATAGTTTGTTCGCATTTACTTACATGTCACTTTATTAGCAATCTAGTGCACGCAAAGCACCTCATCTCTCCTACACATCATAATTTTCATCATTAGTTGAAGATCAAATACTAGCACAAGAAAATAATGAGCTGTGTTAAAATCACCCTTGAATGAAGCAAGTGAGACACCTTGAGACACATTCAAACAACTTCTTTTGGAAGTTCCTCCCAAACGTTTTACCCATGGCCACTTTGAATATACTGAAAGGAAACCATTCATAAGCAAGTAGTCGACCAAAAATCTCTTCAAAAGTATAATTAATGTCCCATTTGACTGGTGAATGGAAGAAGTAGAGAAGTTAGCAAAAAAAAAAAAATAGCACAAGGAAGAATTGAGCAATATGAAAAACAATATCAAAAGCAAGGAGACTTGTACTCACACACCAGCAGTGGTGGTGTGGGGGATAGCCCAGGGATTTGAACGCAAAATCCCGATTCAATAAGGTGTTCGCATAGTGCTCATTGTGGCTTCTGTTCGCCACTCGTCTGGGTCTTAGCTTGATGTCAAGAATGCCTTTCTTATTAGTGAGCTGCGTGAGGAGGTCCACATGCCACCTGGGTATTTTGATCCTGATAGCATGGTATATCGTCTTCGTCTCTCTCCCTATGGTCTTAAGCAAGCCCTCTGGTTTGAATGTTTCACCTTAGTGGTGAGTGTGCTGGTTTCCAGCGAGTGCTCATGATCCCGCGGGTTTTTGTCCACCATCCAGCTCGTGGTCGAACTCGTCTTCTTCCATATGTCAACGGCATGATCATCATTGGTGGCGACTCTGAGTACATTGCCTTTCTGAAGGCTCGTCTTAGTGAGTAGTTGCTTATGTCTTGGTCCTCTTCACTACTTCCTTGGTATTGAGGTTCTTCTACCTCTGATTGCTTTTTATTTCCCAAGAGAAGTATACCCAGAATCTTCTTGCTCGTGCTTTCTCATACCGATGAGTGCGCTGTTGAGAATCCAATGGAGCTCAACGTCCACCTCTGTGCTTCTGACGGTTAGCTTTTGTCTGATCCAACGTACTACCATCATCTTGTTGGGAGTCTTGTCTATCTAGCTGTCACTCGTCCGGATATTTCATATCCCGTCCAATTTCCAACTCAGTTTGTGTTCTATGATATCTTTGTGGGACTCTCTCTTTTCGTCTCTTCTTCTCACGCTCCACTTCATTCTAGCTTCAGGCTTATTCATATGCTACTTGGGCTAGCAATCCTTCGGATCATCGGTAACTTTTTTGCTTACTGTGTTTTTCTTGGTGGTTTCCTCTGTTGGAAAACATTGCATGGAAAACAAAAAAAATTTCTACGCACATGCAAGATCTATCCATGGAGATGCATAGCAATGAGAGGGGGAGAGCATCTACATACCCTTGTAGATCGCTAAGCGGAAGCATTTATCACGCGGTTGATGTAGTCGTACTCTTCGCGATCTGATCACGATCCAACCGATCTAGTGCCGAACGGACGACACCTCCGAGTTTAGCACACGTGTGGCTCGATGACGTCTCCTCCTTCTTGATCCAGCAAGCGGGAGAGGAGAAGTAGATGGGATCACAATCAACACGACGGCGTGGTGGTGATGGAGCACCGACAGCGCTTCGCTAAGCATTGCCGGGACGAGGCGGTGAAACTACGGAGTAACGGGAGAGAGAGGGGCGCCAAGGGCTTGATCTGTCCTCTTGGGGCGCCCCCTCCCCTCTATATATAGGTGGAGGGGCGTGGGAAACAGCCCCTCCAAGCCCTAGGGCGCAGCTAAGGGGGAGAGGACTTGGACTCCAAGTCCAATCCTATTCCTACTAGGATTCCTTCCTTTTTTGCCATCCCTAGCCACATGGGCTTTTGAGGACTTGGTGCGCCTAACCCAATAAGGCTAGGGCGCCTCTCCACAGCCCATGCTAGCCCTTGGGTCATGGTGAACCCACTTGTGGACTTCCGGACCCCTCCGGAATCCTCCGAAACCTTCTGGAAGCTTCCCGGTACAATACCG
This sequence comes from Thinopyrum elongatum, assembly GCA_011799875.1. Lineage (NCBI taxonomy): Eukaryota > Viridiplantae > Streptophyta > Magnoliopsida > Poales > Poaceae > Thinopyrum > Thinopyrum elongatum. The sequence continues at coordinate 395,344,510 of CM022301.1, read as the reverse complement.
AAAAAACTGCACCTTTTTCCGGAACCCAAAATATGACTTCCTGTATATAAATCTTTACCTCTCGACCATTCCGAGACTCCTCGTGACGTCCGGGATCTCATCCGGGACTCCGAACAACATTTGGTTACCACTCATCAAATATCCCAATACTACTCTAGCGTCAACGAACGTTAAGCGTGTGACCCTACGGGTTCGGGAATTATGTAGTCATGACCGAGACACCTCTACGGTCAATAACCAATAGCGGGACCTGGATGCCCATATTGATTCCTACATATTCCACGAAGATCTTTTATCGGTTGAACCTTTATGACAACATACGTAATTCCCTTTGTTGGTCGGTATGTTACTTGCCCGAGATTCGATCGTCGGTATCTCTATACCTAGTTCAATCTCGTTACCGGCAAGTCTCTTTACTCGTTCCGTAATACATCATCTTGCAACTAACTCCTTAGTTACTTTGCTTGCAAGCTTTTTATGATGTGTATTACCGAGAGGGCCTAGAGATACCTCTCCGATACACGGAGTGACAAATCCCAATCTCGATTCACACCAACTCAACAGACACCTTCGGAGAAACCTGTAGAGCATTTTTATGATCACCCAGTTACGTTGTGACGTTTGATAGCACACAAGGTATTCCTCCGGTATCCGGGAGTTGCATGATCTCATGGTCGAAGGAACATGTATTTGACATTAAGAAAGCAGTAGCAATAAACTGAACGATCATATGCTATGCTAACGGTTGGGTCTTGTCCATCACATCATTCTCCTAATGATGTGATCCCGTTATCAAATGACAACACATGTCTATGGTTAGGAAACCTTAACCATCTTTGATCAATGAGCTAGTCTAGTAGAGGCATACTAGGGACACGGTATTTGTTTATGTATTCACACATGTATTTAAGTTTCCGATCAATACAATTCTAGCATGAATAATAAACCTTTATCATGAATAAGGAAATATAAAATAACAACTTTATTATTCCCTCTAGGGCATATTTCCTTCAGTCTCCCACTTGCACCAGAGTCAATAATCTAGCTCACATCACCATGTGATTTAACACCCATAGTTCACATCGCCATGTGACCAACACCCAAAGAGTTTACTAGAGTCAATAATCTAGTTCACATCGTTAGGTGATTAACACCCAAAGAGTACTAAGGTGTCATCATATTTTGCTTGTGAGAAAAGTTTAGTCAACGGGTCTGCCACTTTCAGATCCATATGTATTTTGCAAATTTCTATGTCTACAATGCTCTGCATTGAGCTACTCTAGCTAATTGCTCCCACTTTCAATACTTATCCCGATTGAGACTCAGAGTCATCTGGATCAGTGTTAAATCTTGCATCGACGTAACCCTTTACGACGAACTCTTTATCATCTCCATAACCGAGAAATATTTCCTTAGTCCTCTTAGGTAACTAAGGATAATTTTGACCGCTGTTCAGTGATCTACTCCTGGATCACTATTGTACCCCCTTGCCAAACTCATGGCAAGGTACACAATAGGTCTGATACATAGCATGGCATACTTTATATAACCTATGGCTGAGGCATAGGAAATGACTTTCATTCTCTCTCTATCTTCTGCCGTGGTCGGATTTTTGAGTCTTACTCAACTTCACACCTTGCAACACAGGCAAGAACCCTTTTTTTGACTCATCCATTTTGAACTTTTTCAAAATCTTGTCAAGATATGTGCTTTGTGAAAGTCCTATTAAGCATCTTGATCTATCCCTATAGATCTTGATGCCCAATATATAAGTAGCTTCACCGAGGTCTTTTATTGAAAACTCTTATTCAAGTATCCTTTTATGCTATCCATAAATTCTATATCATTTCCAATCAATAATATGCCATCCACATATAATATCAGAAATGCTACAGAGCTCCCACTCAATTTCTTGTAAATACAGGCTTCACCATAAGTCTGTATAAAACCATATGCTTTGATCACCTCATCAAAGCGTGTATTCCAACTCCGAGATGCTTGCACCAGTCCATAGATGGATCGCTGGAGCTTGCACACTTTGTTAGCACCTTTAGAATCGACAAAATCTTTCTGTTTGTATCATATACAACTCTTCTTTAAGAAATCCATTAAGGAATGCAGTTTTGACGTCAATTTTCCAGATTTCATAAAATATGGCAATTGCTAACATGATTCGGACAGACTTAAGCATCGCTACGGGTGAGAAAGTCTCATCGTAGTCAACCCTTTGAACTTGTCAAAAACCTTTTGCGACAAGTCGAGCTTTGTAGACAATAACATTACCATCAGCGTCCGTCTTCCTCTTGAAGATCCATTTATTCTCAATGGTTTGCCGATCATCGGGCAACTCCATCAAAGTCCACACTTTATTCTTATACATGGATCTTATCTCAGATTTCATGGCCTCAAGCCATCTGTCGGAATCTGGGCTCATCATAGCTTCTTCATAGTTCGTAGATTCGCCATGGTCTTATAACATGACTTCCAGGACAGGATTACCGTACCACTCCGGTGCGGAACGGGTTCTGGTCGACCTACGAAGTTCTGTAGTAACTTGATCTGAAGTTTCATGATCATCATCATTAGCTTCCTCTCTGGTTGGTGTAGGCATCACGGGAACGGTTTTCTGTGATATGCTACTTTCCAATTCGAGAGAAGGTACAATTACCTCATCAAGTTCTACTTTCCTCCCACTCACTTCTTTCGAGAGAAACTTCTTCTCTAGAAAGGACCCAAACTTAGCAACAAAGATCTTGCCTTCGGATCTGTGGTAGAAGGTGTACCCAATAGTTTCTTTAGGGTATCCTATGAAGACGCGCTTTTCTGATTTAGATTCGAGCTTATCAGGCTGAAGCCTTTTAACATAAGCGTCGCATCCCCAAACTTTAAGAAACGACATCTTAGGTTTCTTGCCAAACCATAGTTCATACGGTGTCGTCTCAACGGATTTAGACGGTGCCCTATTTAACATGAATGCAGCTGTCTCTAATGCATAACCCCAAAATGATAGTGGTAAATCGGTAAGAGACATCATAGAACGCACCATATCTAATAAAGTATGGTTACGACGTTCGACACACCATTACGCTATGGTATTCCAGGTGGCATGAGTTGTGAAACAATTCCACATTGTTTTAAATGAAGGCCAAACTCGTAACTCAAATATTCGCCTCCGCGATTGGATTGTAGAAACTTTATTTTCTTGTTACGATGAGTCTCAACTTCACTCTGAAATTCTTTGAACTTTTCAAATGTTTCAGACTTGTGTTTCATCAAGTAGATATACCATATCTACTCAAATCATCAGTGAAGGCGAGAAAATAACGATACCCGTCGCGTGCTTCAATACTCATTAGACCGTATACATCGGTATGTATTATTTCCAATAAGTCATTAGCTCGCTCCATTGTTCTGGAGAACGGAGTTTTAGTCATCTTGCCCATGAGGCATGGTTCGCAAGTATCAAATGATTCATAATCAAGTGATTTCAAAAGTCCATCCGCATGGAGTTTCTTCATGCACTTTACACCAATATGACCTAAACGGCAGTGCCACAAGTATGTTGCACTATCATTATCAACTTTGCATCTTTTGGCATCATTATTAGGAATACGTGTATCACTACGATCGAGATTCAATAAACCATTCACATTGGGTGTATGACCATAAAAGGTTTTATTCATGTAAACAGAACAACAATTATTCTCTGACTTAAATGAATGACCGTATTGCAATAAACATGATCCAATCATATTCATGCTCAACGCAAACACCAAATAACATTTATTTAGGTTCAACACTAATCCCGAAGGTAGAGGGAGTATGCGATGGTGATCTTATCAACCTTGGAATCACTTCCAACACACATCGTCACCTCGCCCTTAACTAGTCTCTGTTCATTTTGTAACTCCTGTTTCGAGTTACTAATCTTAGCAACTGAACCGGTATCAAATACCCAGGGGCTACTATGAACACTAGTAAAGTACACATCAATAACATGTATATCAAATATACCTTTGTTCACTTTGCCATCCTTCTTATCCGCCAAGTATTTGGGGCAGTTCCGCTTCTAGTGACCATTTCCTTGGTAGTAGAAGCACTCACTTTCAGGTTTGGGTCTAGCTTTGGGCTTCTTCATGGGAGCGACAACTTGTTTGCTATTCTTCTTGAAGTTCCCTTTCTGTCCCTTGGCCTTTTTCGTGAAACTAGTGGTTTTGTTAACCATCAACACTTGATGCTCTTTCTTGATTTCTACCTTCGTCGATTTCAGCATCGCGAAGAGCTTGGGAATCGTTTTCGTCATTCCTTGCACATTATAGTTCATCACGAAGTTCTAGGAGCTTGGTGATAGTGACTAGAGAACTATTGTCAATCACTATCTTATCTGGAAGATTAACTCAGACTTGATTCAAGCGATTGTAGTACCCAGACATTCTGAGCACATGCTCACTGGCTGAGCTATTCTCCTCCATCTTGTAGGCAAAGTACTTGTCAGAGGTCTCATACCTCTCGACATGGGCATGAGTCTGAAATACTAATTTCAGCTCTTGGAACATCTTATATATTCCATGACGTTCAAAACATCTTTGAAGCCCCGATTCTAAGCCGTAAAGCATGGCGCACTAAACTATCAAGTAGTCATCATATTAAGCTTGTCAAACATTCATAACGCATGCATCAGCTCCTGCAACAGGTCTATCACCTAGCGGTGGATCAAGGACATAATTCTGTGCAGCAATGAGGATAATCCTAAGATCACGGACCCAGTCTGCATCATTGCTACCATCATCTTTCAACTTAGTTTTCTCTAGGAACATATCAGAAATAGTGGAGCTATATCGTGAGCTATTGATCTACAACATAGATTTGCAAATACTATCAGGACTAAGTTCATGATAAATTAAGTTCAATTAATCAAATTACTAAAGAACTCCCACTTAAATAAACATCCCTCAAGTTATCTAAGTGATACGTGATCCAAATCAACTAACCCAAGTCCGATCATCACGTGAGATGGGGTAGTCATCAATGGTGAACATCTTTATGTTGATCATATCTACTATATGATTCACGTTCGATCTTTCGATCTCCAGTGTTCCGAGGCCATGTCTGTACATGCTAGGCTCGTCAAGTTTAACCCAAGTATTCTGCATGTGCAAAACTGTCTTACACACATTGTATGTGAACGTAGAGTCTATCACACCCGATCATCATGTGGTGTCTCGAAACGACGAACTTTCGCAACGGTGCATACTTAGGGAGAACAATTATATCTTGAAATTTAGTGAAGGGATCATCTTATAATGCTACCGTCGTTCTAAGAAAAATAAGATGCATAAAAAATAAACATCACATGCAGTCAAAATATGTGACATGATATGGCCATCATCATCTCGTGCTTTTGATCTCCATCTCCAAAGCATCGTCATGATCTCCATCGTCACCGGCTCGACACCTTGATCTCCATCGTTGCGTCATGGTCGTCTCGCCAACTATTGCTTCTACAACTATTGCTAACTCATAGCGATAAAATAAAGCAATTACATGGCGTTTGCATTTCATACAATAAAGAGACAACCATAAGGCTCCTGCCAGTTGCCTGATATATTACAAAACATGATCATCTCAGACAATAACGTATATCACATCATGTCTTGACCATATCACATCACAACATACTCTGCAAAAACAAGTTAGACGTCCTCTACTTTGTTGTTGCAAGTTTTACGTGGTTGCTACGGGTTTCTAGCAAGAACCGTTCTTACCTACGGCAAAAACCACAACGGTGCTTCGTCAAGTTTGCTGTTCTAACCTTCTTCAAGGACCAGCCGTAGTCAAATTTTATTCAACTAAAGTAGGAGAAACAGACACCCGCCAGCCACCTTTATGCAAAGCTAGTTGCATGTTAGTCGGTGGAACCGGTCTCATGTGCGTGTACATGTAAGTTTGGTCCGGGCCGCTTCATCCCACAATACCGCCGAATCAAATTAAGACGTTGGTGGTAAGCAGTATGATTATCACCGCCCACAACTCTTTGTGTTCTAGTGCATATCATCTACGCATAAACCTGGCTCATGATGCCACTGTTGAGAAACGTTGCATGAAAAACAAAAAAATTTCTACGCACATGCAAGATCTATCCATGGAGATGCATAGCAACGAGAGGGGGAGAACATCTACATACCCTTGTAGATTGCTAAACGGAAGCGTTTATCACGCGGTTGATGTAGTCGTACTCTTCGCGATCCGATCATGATCCAACCGATCTAGTGCCGAACGGACGACACCTCCGAGTTTAGCACACGTGCGGCTCGATGACATCTCCTCCTTCTTGATCCAGCAAGCGGGAGAGGAGAAGTAGATGGGATCACAACTAACACGACGACGTGGTGGTGATGGTGGTGGTGGAGCACCGACAGCGCTTCGCTAAGCGTTGCCGGGACGAGGCGGTGGAACTACGGAGTAACGGGAGAGAGAGGGGCGCCAAGGGCTTGATCTGTCCTCTTGGGGCGCCCCCTCCCCTCTATATATAGGTGGAGGGGCGTGGGAAACAGCCCCTCCAAGCCCTAGGGCGCAGCTAAGGGGGAGAGGACTTGGACTCCAAGTCCAATCCAATTCCTATTAGGACTCCTTCCTTTTTTGCCTTCCCTAGCCACATGGGCTTTTGAGGACTTTGTGCGCCTAGCCCAATAAGGTTAGGGCACCTATCCACAGCCCATGCTAGCCCTTGGGTCATGGTGAACTCACTTGTGGACTTCCGGACCCATCCGGAATCCTCCGGAACCTTCTGGAAGCTTCCCGGTACAATACCGAAAAAACTGCACCTTTTTTCGGAACCCAAAATATGACTTCCTATATATAAATCTTTACCTATCGACCATTCCGAGACTCCTTGTGACGTCCGGGATCTCATCCGGTACTCCGAACAACATTTGATTATCACTCATCAAATATCCCAATACTACTCTAGTGTCAATGAATGTTAAGCGTGCGACCCTACGGGTTCGGGAATTATGTAGTCATGACCGAGACACCTCTCCGGTCAATAACCAATAGCGGGACTTGGATGCCCATATTGATTCCTACATATTCCATGAAGATCTTTTATCGGTTGAACCTTTATGACAACATACGTAATTCCCTTTGTCTGTCGGTATGTTACTTGCCCGAGATTCGATCGTCGGTATCTCTATACCTAGTTCAATCTCGTTACCGGCAAGTCTCTTTACTCGTTCCGTAATACATCATCTTGCAACTAACTCCTTAGTCACTTTGTTTGCAAACTTCTTGTGATGTGTATTACCGAGAGGGCCCAGAGATACCTCTCCGATACACGGAGTGACAAATCCCAATCTCGATTCACACCAACTCAACAGACACCTTCGGAGATACCTGTAGAGCATCTTTATGATCACCCAGTTACGTTGTGACGTTTGATAGTACACAAGGTATTCCTCCGGTATCCGGGAGTTGCATGATCTCATGGTCGAAGGAACATGTATTTGACATTAAGAAAGCAGTAGCAATAAACTGAACGATCATTTGCTATGCTAACGGTTGGGTCTTGTCCATCACATCATTCTCCTAATGATGTGATCCCGTTATCAAATGACAACACATGTCTATGGTTAGGAAACCTTAACCATCTTTGATCAACGAGCTAGTCTAGTAGAGGCATACTAGGGACACGGTATTTGTTTATGTATTCACACATGTATTTAAGTTTTCGATCAATACAATTCTAGCATGAATAATAAACCTTTATCATGAATAAGGAAATATAAAATAACAACTTTATTATTGCCTCTAGGGCATATTTCCTTCACCCTCATCGCTTGGAAGACATAGAAACATATTGTGGTTTTCCATTCGAGTGCAAACACCGAGTTACATGTTATGGCTCTTTTCCCAGCAAATGTGATTTGGCCTTTGATGGTTGCATGAGGACTTTGGCGTTTCTGCCACTACACCTACTCCCCTCTTGTCTAACACTACATGTGCTATCAATGCCGCCCGCGACTTTTTGAAGCATGCGCTCACCAAGTATATTGGTGTTAATGTTTCCTTTGTGTGCTCTAGTGTGCAGAATCAAGTGATTGCACTTAAGTAAGTGCCTTTTGAGTTACATTTGACAAATTTCTTCACGAAGACCCAGACTAGAGCGCAACATGACTTTTTTCCGCCATGAGTGTGAGGAGGAGGGGGAGGGGCGTTAGATTTATATTTATAGTCCTGTATTGCCTTTTTATTTTCCTAGTTGTATAAGAGGCTTTCTGTATATTTCCCTCACATGTATGTCTATATATACTGGCCTATGGCCCCAGTGGAATCCAGGTTGCATATTTCCCAATAATAATATGATAATATATTTTTATTGTGTATTTAGTGATACTCAGTTGGTATTGTAGGTGTTGTTATTTTTTTCTACAAACTTGGCCAGACATTTCACCATTTGGTTTCAGACCAAATCTTATGCCTTCTTTTCAAGCACTAAGGGGGTAATAAATATTCAACGTCTAATTTGTACTTTTTATATACATTTCTAGGCTCCAAATCTATAATTTGATGTTTTGCTATGTGAAAGATGCAACTTGTGTCTATTGTTGGAAATTTTGGATTAAGTTTTAGGGACTTCAAGAGAAAGAAAACACAAGGGGCAATGGAAGTGCCCCCCATTTGTAGAAGTGCTGCATATGTACAGTCAGCTTTCTAAGGCACGGGGTGGTTGGGCGCAATGGTAGAGAGGAGCTGCGGAGGGGTGGGCGAGGCCGAGGGATCTTAGATGTTGACAAAATTGTTAAAAAATAAATGACAAAAAGGATCATTGTTTGTCAAGCCTCAACTCGATCATATTGATTTCTACAAAATTTTCTAATCTGTGGGCACCTAATTAGAAGGAAGATAAGACCCTAGCCGGGGTACATGCATGTGCAAACAAGACCCTAAAATCCCTCGTTCAGCCGCTGCCGGAATCTCCTAATGAACATATCAGCGGCCTGATCAATCTCCTCCTCCATATTGAACTCCAGCCCCTCAACTTCTCGGTTACTCCTGATCACATCCATGACTGACGGCTCATCATCATCATCATCTTGATCACATGAATCAAGTAGCACACCATCATGGTCAGTGTAGCGGCAGTTCTTGTGGTCGTCGTTGAAGAGGGGATGCAGTGTCCTGTCAGCATGGCAGCCACCATGACCATTCTCTTGACTGATCATCGCCAAGTGACGAGGGAAATTTAGGGCCGCCAAATCATCCTCATGGACGACGACCGGTCTCTTCTCGACCGTGTGCAGCGCGAGAGCCTTGTGGCGGTCAACTCTCTCCCAGTCGGCCATAATGAGCGCATCGATCTTGCGAGAGACCACTGCGGTCGTGGCCATCCTGCAATGCTGGAGCAAGGTGAGGACGAGGAGCCTGGCGGCGAGCACGCCGGTCTTGCTCTTGCACATCGCTGCTGCCTTTTTCACGAGCTCAGGAGCCTTCCCGATCTTCATGTTTGGTTGAGGTGGTCGAGCTGCTTACGAATGGAAACGAGTAAGAAGCTGCGGTGCCTCAGGCTTGGAATGGGATAGGTTACTGGGATACAGAGATGAGAGAAGCTGGCTTGAAGTGAGGCATGGGCTTTGTCCTGAGGCTCGAATGGTGTATTTATAGTTGGAAGCTGAGCATGCAATTAACATTGTAACTAGCCTTGCTCATGCCAAGATCAAATTTTTGGTACCTCGCCTAATAAATTAAGCATGCGAAAGCAGCTAGCATTAGAGAAAAAAAATTGACATGTGGAAAAAGAATGTTGACAGTGGACAATGGGAAAGTATATGTTCCATTAAGTCACAAAAGGCACCTGTCCCAGACTGCCAACATCTCTCCTTTAATCAAGTGGTAAAGCTGCCTGATTGATGGCTTAGAATAGTTTTACCCAAAGCAACCAGACCGGGCAGCTTTTCTTGCCGGTCTCCCGCCGTGTGATTCATGCACAGAATTCCAAAGGTTGCAGCGATAGCGCGTCTCTGTTTTTCCCTTGTTTTCTCCGCTGCTTTGTGTGGGCGTGTGGCTATACGTGAGATCTGCTTTGCTTTCCTTCTCCGTGTGCTTTGCTACTCGCTTCTAGTACAAAGTAGAAGCAATCTCCGTGATAGATCGATGGGAGGTTCCTTTTTTTCTCATGCAGTCAAAAGTCGCACTACCATTATGGTGTCGAAGACTTGGGAGTACGTAGTCTCACACGCCGCGCCCGTGCGTACTGCCACATCAACTCCCATGCATGTACGTATGTTCCTTTTTATAAACATGCATATATGGAGTTTTTGTTTTTGAATAAGCCGCACACATCGCACGCGGCAACTGCAGGCACGCAGGTGCAGGGGCATGTACCTGTCAATCCTTGCCTGGCTGCTCGATTGCCTCATGATTCGTGAAGTAGCTAGATCCTGCACGAGAGCACAGTAAGTTTTAGACATTGAAACTTATGATTTTGCATCTGAAAATTTTGATTTTGTCGGCCGCGAGTGTCAAGTTTCAGAGTTGAAACTTTAAGGGGTTATTTTTGCCGGTCGCAGGTACTAAAGTCGTGATTTTGTCAGTCGCTCGTATACCAAATTTCAAGAGTTGAAACTTAAACGATATTTTTTTCTTCAAAATTCATCAGAATGTATTCAAAATGAATCTTATTTGAAAGCCCTCGCGACGAAAAACATGAATATAAAAACATAATTTAATTTGAATCTTTTATCCAAAAGATATGAAATAGTTTGAAAATCTAAAGCCAAAAGAAAAGGCACGCGCGAGGGACTTGGGGTCCCCGCACCTGCGTGCGCCAAATCCTATCCCTGACAACTGCTAAAGAAACTATGAGCTGACAGATGTCCTGAAAACTATGCAGGGAGGACCCCAACACATAGAAAAATACAAGAAGGTCCATAGGGATGCCTGCACACACCAAAACTAACAATTGCTGCCAATATCCAATTCCGCGGAGGCGCTCAATGGAGAATAAGCACAACCTCCATCATCTCCCAATCCCAGGGATCACCATTACCTTGAAGGTTTTCTGAGGCGATGTACATGCCTCCTGCGAGCAACAAGGCAGAAGGCACATGTCACTGTGGCACGTTGATTGGAGAACATCCCCGTGCTAACCTAGACCCTAATCCGCCACATCCCGTCGACGTAGTTAGGGAAGGACTCCAAATCTGCAGCCGTCGAACCACCAATTCGGATTTAGAAAATCTATCTCGTCCCGGCTTCCGACACCATCACAAAAAACAGCAACCGCCGGAGGGGAAAAGAAGATCTAATCTCACCACCCCAGCCAGACGATGAGAAGACGATGCCATCGGCTTCTCGACACCGCCATGAAAAGCGTCGTCATGGTGAGGAGGAAGCTGAGGCTACTTTATTCATCGTGGCGTCATCCTCATCCCTCCGGCGCCACTACATGAAAGACTAATCCCACCTTTGAAAAGAGCGTAGGAAAGAAATAGGACCCCCCTCCTCCACCCGCCATCGGAGCGACGAGCAGAGGAGGAGGAAACCATGGCCCCACCAACTTTCACTAAGAGGAGTAACCGCCTGCCCACAGTTGTCTTTTTTCGTGGAGAGTGAGTATGCATATATGGAGTTGGTGCACCGTTGAATGCGTTGAACCATGGGTGGATATTTTGTGCACAGTTGAGTGCATCGGAATGGCGATGCTTGGCACATATGAGGGGTGCTAATTATCTTGAGTTTTTAATCAGGTGATTTTATCCTTGGTCCACTATGAAATTGTTCGTTTAATTGATGCTTTGGAGTTCCGAAGGAAATGAACCGTTCAGCTCTATCCAACATGTAAGTTTTTGCGTGTTCAAGAAATAAACATGTAAGTTTTTTGCACACCCTAAAGGATTAGCTTGTGATATTCATATCTAGCTCCTCATTAAATTCATCAAGAAATGAGCCCTCACATCCTAGGTGTGCCTAGACCCACCAAATAATGTCTGGTGGAACTATGGAACCCTACGACCACTGCCATATTTACAAAAAGAACCTTGTATTGCATCATAATCAACTGGCAATCTGGCTTTATTCGGATTCTGCCATGGGCACGGGTACATAGTATGTACAATATTTCTTTTCTAACTTTTGCTTATGAAATCAGGATTGCTAAGTGAGACACAAACATTTTTTTGCGCGCGCGCGGTGTGGGTGGGGGGGGGGGGGGTAATTTAATTTTCTGATCATGCGGAAGTCGTTTTCTCCGGCTCGCTCCACTCTACCACAGTGGACAGCTAATTAATTTTGTGCGACGATTCTGTATTAACAAGAGCCCCAAAGTTTAGAGGTACCAAGGGGTGGGTGAACCGAGCCTTCTTAAAATACCTGAACAATGCAACGGGTCGGACCCTCCAAGAATGGCGAGAAACGTAGGTGGCCTGGTCGAAAAAGGGAACTCTCGAAGAGAGGTATTGCGAAGCTTTGATTGTTTGTGGCAGAGGGTTAGGGGTAGCGGGCTTGCTAAGCGAAGTATGGATGTAGGGGTGGAGGGTGATATGACTTTGCTAGAGACATATGTCCTATCAATGTTGATTTTTTTAGTAGGTGGGTGAAGTCAAGATCTGTTGAATCCATATCGAACCATTTATGAAAAAAGATTTTTAATCAAAACAATTAATTTAAGTGTTTTTCTTTCCTTCGACGCACACACACCAAATACACAATTTAGCACATAGCTAGATATGTGTCAAAACTTCCAACTTGTGTTCATCTGCTCACGAGATCTTTTGATGAACATTTTGGCAGCCTGGTCGATATCGCTGTCCATGTTGAATCCCAACCCATCAGCCTCATGGCTGCTCCTCATCACATCCATCACCAAGGACTCATCTCCGCATCGTAATTGTCATTGCAGTCGTACCTGTCAGTGTAATAGGAACTAACTCTGTCGCTGAAGATGGGGAGTTAGGGCAGCCACCTGCACCATCCTCTTCATCAAACAATGCTAAATGGTGAGACAGATCCTCAACCACCCTAATGGTACCCCTGGCTCCCGAACTTGCGGACCAAAGTCTTGTGGTAGTCCACCTTGGCACTCTTCTCCCGGCCAGCCACAATAAGGGCATGGGTCCTATGAGAGATGTCACTGACTAAGGCCTTCCTACAATGGATGAGGAGCCAGGCGTTGGCTATCGGTTACTTGGCAAACAATCACTGCATTTAGAACAAGTGTTCTCCATAGGGTACTCGACAAAGGGTTACAACATTTAAAACAAGACATGTAGAAAGGAAATCCGAGTGTTTGCTAGTGGACACTCGGCAAACAACGGCCAATGTAATGGAACCGTAAAATGCCATAGGGGGGAGAGGGGGGGGGGGGGGGGGGTAGGGACACGTGCCCCACGATTTGCCAAGAATTTTTTTGTTTGCCGAGTGTCTTCTGCTTCCTTTGTTGGGCTCTTTCTCTATGCCTAGTGTTTTCCTGGGAAAACTTAGCGAATTCCGAATATTACCGAGTACCTTCTATTTGCCGAGTTTAACTTACACAATACTGGGCAAACATGTTGTATGTATGCCAAGTTCCCGTGGATTTACACTCGGCAACCCACCAAATTCTTGGCATAGACAGTTTTTCCTATAGTGGTGGGCAAGACCGAGGGATCTTAGATGTTGAGAAAATTGTTCAAAAATAAATGACAATAAGGATAACTGTTTGTCAAGCCTGAACTCCTATTCATATTAATTTTCTACAAAATTTTCTAATTTGTGGGCACCTAAAAAGAAGACAACACCCTAAGCTGAGGTACATGCATGTGAAAATAAGACCCTAAAATCCCTCGTTCAGCTGCTGCCGGAACCTCCTAATGAACATATCAGCAGCCTGATCAATCTCCTCCTCCATGTTGAACTGCATCCCCTCAACTTCTCGATTGCTCCTGATCACATCCACGACTGATGGCTCATCATCATCGTCTTGATCGCATGAATCAAGTAGCACATCATCATCGTCAGTGTAAGGGCAGTTGTCGTGGTCGTTGTTGAATAGGGGATGCAATGTCCGGTCAGTTGGGCAGCCTCCATGACCATTCTCTTGACCAAACATTGCCAAGTGATGAGCGAAATTGGCCTCCAAGTCACTCTCATGGATGATTATCGGTCTCTTCTTGACCATGTGCAGCGCGAGAGCCTTGTGGCGGTCCGCTCTCTCCCAGTCGGCCACAATGAGTGCGTCGATCTTGCGTGAGACCACCGCACCTGTGGCCATCCTGCGGCGCTGGAGCGAGGCAAGGATGAGGAGCCTGGCGGTTTTGCTCTTGCACATCGCTGCCGCCTTCTTCAAGAGCTCAGGAGCCTTCCCGATCTTCATCTTTGTTGCTGGGAAGTGGCTGATCAGCTGCTTATGAAGGGCAACAAGTAAGGAGCTGTGATGCCTCAGGCTTGAGAAAAGAAGCTGAGAGAAGCTGGCTTGAAATGAGGCATGGGCTTTGTCCTGAGGCTCTAATGGTGTATTTATAGTCAGAAGCTAAGCATGCAATTAAAACTGCAACTAGCCTTGCTCATGTCCCGATCAAATTTTTGGTACCTCGCCTAATAAAGCATGTGAAAGCAGCTAGCATTAGAGAGAAAAAATTGACATGTGGAGTGAGCACTAAAAGAATGTTGACAGTGGAACTAAGCAAGGAACTTATGGGGAAGTATGTATTCCAATTAAGTCACAAAAGGCACCTGCCCCAGGGCTAGGATTGGTCCTTTTGGGTTGGGGTCTCAAATTGCCAATATCGCTCCTTGAATCATGTGGTAAAGCTAGCAGCTGATTGATGGCTTGGAAAAGTTTTTCTCAAAGCAAGCAGACAGGGCAGCTCTCCTTGCCGGTCTCGGGCCGTGTGATTCATGCTCAAAATTCCAAAAGTTGCAGCTATGCGTCTCTGATTTTTCTTCTTTCCCCCGCTGCTTTGTGTTGCTGTAGGTGAGATCTGCATAGCTTTGCCTCTCCTCCGGACGCTTTGCTGCTCGCTTGTCAACTAGCAGAAAGTAGAAGGGAGCAATCTCCGTGATAGATCTATGGAAGCTTCCGTATTTTTTCATGCTTCCACAAGTCTCAAAACACACCATTATGGAGTTTTTGACTTGGCATCCTGTGACAACAACCACATCAAGTCTCATGCATACATGGCGTGGCCGCGTGGGTGCATATTTCCGGATTTTAACCGCGAGAAGATATTTTTGTTCTGCCGGGTGATCCGTCTTGAGTGTTTGAATGGTGATGCTTGGCGCGCGCAAGGGGTGCTAATTATCTCAACCTTTTGAATCCGGTGATTTTATCCTTGGCCCACAATTTGATTACCGCCTGATAAGCACTATTCTCACCGCCCCTCGGTAAACGCAAGTATTAGACAAAAAACAGCAAACATTTTGAATTTAAATGTTCACGTACATAAATTGAGCATGGCTTTTTTGAATCTAAACGTTTGCGTACATAAATTGAGCATCATCTGAATTTTGTGGTTACCGCGGACGGTAACCGGAAAATCGGCTGTCCTAGAGAAAAAGGTGGGATCAGGTAGCCAAAATCTTGGCCGGGGGAGAACGTATCTAGTGCAAGGGGTGAATCTATGTATCAGGTGCACCCATGCATCTCTAGCCATTGGATGGAGAAGAGATGGGCACAACCTCTTAACTGCTGCCATATTTACAAAAAGAATCTTGTATTTCATAAAAATCAAGCCATACTTTCAGCTTTGTTTGGATTTCCCCATGGGCATTAGTACGGCGTTTTTGTTTTTTCCTTCTTATTTGGGCTTACAAATCTAATTTTTCCGCGAATACGCAAAAGATTTGCGTATTGCATTGATAGGTAGGAAAAGTAGCATAGAGTAGCTACAGGGGACCTCTAACAACATGAAGACGCGACGCGGCTGTCAAAGTGTGCACAAACAGAGTGAAGGTGTGCGCTCCCCACGCAGCAAGCGCTACGTCTCTGGTATGATGATGAGTAGTCCAAGGGCACCCACACGAGCCCAGCTGCGAGCCTCATCCTTGATCGTGGAGGTGAGGTGTGAGATGGATGGCCACTCGGTGTTGAAGACGTGGGTGTTACGTTGCTTCCATATGCACCAAGCAGTGAGGAGAGCCAGCGAGGTAAGCCGCGGCGCATACATGGTGGGGCGCCGGTGGCCAAAGACACGAGCCAGTCTAGAAAAGGGGCGTCTTTGGAGGGGATCGTCACCATCAAACGACATGAGGCCATGATTTCATGCCATACCTACTGGGAACGAACATCCAGAGAGCAGGCGCGTCATGGTCTCTGGCTCCTGTGCGTACACACCGGGCCGTGCGGAAGTCCAGGGCGAGTCGTTCAGCAGTCCAGCATCGAATTCGAAGGGTGAGCCAGGGGCGCCCAAGTTCTCCAGGTCAAGTCTAGTAAAACTATTTTTACTAGACAACTAAATGAGACACAAACTTTTTTTGTGGATGTTCGATCTATATATTTTTATCACTATATGAAGCGTTCTACTCGAACTCGCTCTACTTGTCCGACGTTAACATGGGCAACTAATTAATTTATTCTTATGATTTTTTTCTGGGTGAATATTCTCATGATTCTTGGTTCAGAAGAGATAATAAGGGGGTTGGGAGCCAAAGCTTACCAGTTTCCTTCAATGTGGCAGGCCATACCCTCCAAGACTGGCGAGCAACGGAGGTGTGGAATTTCAGGAGGGCATAGTGGCCAAGTGGTCGAGGTTCGGTGGAAGCCGAGTAGGTAAATAACCACTGGAGCTATTTCAAACAATTTAGAAAAAGATTTGCTAGCTAAAAAATTCAGATAATGTTTTTTCCTTTCCTTTGAGACACCTACAAGTACAAACTTTAGCAGGAAGGTATCTATCAAAAACTTCTAACTTGTGGACATGTTCAAAATCTTGTATCCCGGAGAATGGACACAAATGTTCCTGGCCTATCTACGTTATCGTCTCACTCTCACCACTTCTATAGTCACTTTGTTATAGCTAGCACTATGTGCGCTACCGGGCATGGTATATATGGAAGACAACATCAAGAAAAAATCGTGTTTATCTGCTCACGGAACCTTCTGATGAAGATTTCGGCAGCCTGGTCGATATCTTCGTCCATGTTGAATTCCAAGCCCTCAGCCTCCAGGTTGCTCCTCATTGCATTCATCACTGAGGGCTCGTCTCCCTCATCACCATCAGTGTCGTACTCGTCAGTGTAATAGAAATCGTCACCGTTGCTGAAGATGGGGTGCAGTGTCCAGTCAGGGAAGCCATCAAAACCATCCTCTTGACCAAACAATGCTAAATAGTGGGAGGCATCAACCATCTCACCGTCATGGTACGTCGGCTTCCCGACCTTGCAGAGCATGATAGCCTTGTGGTAATCCACTTTTGAACACTTTTCCCGGCCGGCCACAATGAAGGCATGGATCCTGTGAGAAATGGCACCAACCGTGGCCATCCTGCGACGGAGCAAGGCGAGGACGAGGATCCTGGCCGTGAAGATGCCGGTCTTGCTCTTCCACATAGCTGCTGCCTTCTTCAGGAGCGGTGGGGCCTTCCTGATCTTCATCTTTATTGCTGATAGGTGGTCAAACAGCTGCCTGTCAATGGCAACAACTAAGGAATTGTACAGGCTTGGCATGAGTAGATCACTAAGCTCCAGGGGTCAGCCAAGCTGGTTTGAGAATTGAGAGGGTGATTGACCATGGGGCTCGTGAGGCCCAAGGGTGTATTTATACTTTTATAGTCATGAACCGAGCTTAATTTGCTAATGCCATAATCAAACTTTATTAGGTTGTCCAAAGCGTGTTAAATGAAGATAGCATTTGGAGAAAACAATTTGAGCATATGCTTGTGCAGTAAGCACTATAAGAATGTTGAGAGTGGAACTGAACTAAAGAAGCAAAGGAAAGGTATAGCAATCTGATATGTTCACCGAGTAACATGGAGAAAATATTCCAATTAGGCCATAAAGGACATCCCCAAAATTATGTATACGCATTAGCAGCAGCTTAATTTTCTTGGCGGTTTCCGTTGCAGCGTGACAATCAATCATCCTGCTCCCTGTCTTTTCCATTGCTTTGGCGCCGCTTTGCCTTTGCTTCTCGATGCTCCCTATATGCTTTGCTTTCCAGCGTGACGGTTAATCACTGATAGACCTGTAGCTCTATAGGCATTCAGGAGGTCATCATTCAAACCATGTTGGAGTTAGAGACTTTGAGTGGTCTCCGAGAGCACATGCTCCCCGTGCGCTTCACTGTGGCGACAACAACCACTTCAACAATGGGAGTACTCTCAGCTTTCTAAGATTTGTAGCCCGTGGAAAGGAAACAGCCACTGGTTGTGCAACACCCCTTTCTCAAAAGAGGAATAAGAATAGGGGCCCTCTCTGATTTCAAGGAAAAATATAGGAGCTAGCTAGTCTCACTTCTACAAGAATCAAAATGATGATGCACGTTCTTTTGACTCAAAGTATTAAAAAATTTCCTTGGCAAGTGATTAGGTGGTGCCGTCCAGCGAGTGACCAGATTTTGCAATGTAATGGTAACGCGGCCACCGCCCATTCTCTTTGTGGAGAGATTGAGGACTCAGAGCATAACTTATTTAGGCGCATCCTCGCCAAATTCCTTTGCAGTTCTGTTCCGTCACGGTTAAATATCACTTGGGATCCTAATAATTTTACAGAGCTTTTTTTTTCCATAACAGCAAATCTCTCGGGTCCTTGCTCCATGTTTTCTCATTTGTGTTTGCCGCGCAAGTTTGGTCGTTGTGGACCACCCACGACAAGTTTACCATCAAGCTTAAATTCCCTAACCATCCTTCTGATGTTCTTTTCCGAATGAATGCTCTCATGTTATATTGGAAGGCGCTGGCGAAAGGTGTCAATGCCATTGATGGCTTGATGATCAAGATCCGTGCGACTTCCCGTAACCTCCTTCCTTCTTCCGTGGCTCAGGTATAGTTTAGCTCTACTTGTTTTGTCGTCTTGCCCGAGGGGCTGGCCTGTGTTTCGTTATATTTTGTACTACTAGCAGTATTGGTGTATCATGATGAACCTCTGTCATGTTGGATGCTTCGCTGTGATGGCATTATTTATAAAGTCAGGCATGTGTCCTTTTCTCTGAAAGAAATAATCACTATAGATACTTTTTTGTCTATTGCATTTAGATTAGCACCGAAAATTGCAGTGAAAATTTTCCTAAAGTTCACTGCATGGTGGGTTCGATGGTCAGGTCAAGAGGACCCATCTCTCAATGACATGAACAACGGCGAACCCTAGGAAGCGCCGCCGCCAGCCCCCTTCTCACCACCCCCCTCCTCGCCGCCGCCAGGCAAAGCCCGGTTGGCGTAGGCGGCGACGGGGCTGTCTTCCTCCTCGGCGGTCCCCTGCAGCGCGGGATGCAGAGGCCCCTGGGGGAGTGGCGTTTGCGCAGGGCGCGGCGGCGGCGTCACGGTTGGCTGGGCCAGCGGTGCGGGCGGCCGTGATGGCTGCGGTGGCTGTGAGGCCTCGCCTAGTCATGGAGCGGCGGGGGCAGCGAGCGGCTGGTGCGGGCATTTATGGCGGCTGGCGGATCTGGCGGGGGCGGTTGTCGCGGTGAGCAGGGCGTCGGTGGTGGGGTCTGGCGTGGCCTGGGCCGGCTCCTGGCTTGGCACAGTGGGTGGTGTGGGTCGTGGGCGACAGGATCTACGTGCGGCTGCTCCTGCCTCGACTTCGGGCTGGTGGGGGTGGTGGCTGGCTGGGCATGCTGGTCGTGTCCGTGTCGGGACCTTCCTGGTCCGGCGCTTGGACGTCGACGGGCGGCGTGAGGAGGCATCTCCGGTGAGCTCCCTTGGCTGCGGTTGCGGGCCAATTTGGTATCCCTCGTCGGCGGGCTCGCAATTGCTGGTGGCCTCGCAGGGATGTGTGCCGGCTGCCATGGTGGGGCGATATGAGGGTGTGCTTGATGGGGGGCTCGGTAGGAGTGACGGGTGACCTCGATGCGGTCGCGTCACCTGTCGCCGACACAAGGGTGTGCCGGTCCGGATGCGTCCGCTCCTCCTTCTCCCCCTTCCCTCGTGTTCGGCGTGGAGCTCGGTAGAGGGATGGGTGGCCTTGATGCGATCATGTCACCTAACGCCAGCACAGGGGTGTGCCGATCCGGATGCGTCCGCTCCTCCTTCTCCCCTTTCCTCGCCGTGGGCGGGTTGGCGCAGGTCTGCTGATGTCCGGGGCGGAGCGTCTGTTGTGGATCCGTCGGTCGGGAGCTGCCGCTTGGGCCAAATCCGGGGCCTTTGTTTGCTCTTGGAGTTGTCTGGTTGCAGGGCGGCGACTCTGGCGGCGGGAGGCGCGATGTTTGGGGAGGAGCGTGCGTCTCTGGTGCAGGCGGGTAATCATTGCCAGGCGGCTAGTGTGGTTGCAGGTGGTTGACGGAGTTAGGGTGCGACGGAGGGTGATGTCTACTACGCAACCTTCTTCTTGTAGACTCGTGTTGGACCTTCAAGCGTAGAGTTTTGTAGGACAGTAGCAAATTTTCCTCAAGTGGATGACCTAAGGTTTATCAATCCGTGGGAGGCGTAGGATGAAGATGGTCTCTCTTAAACAACCCTGCAACCAAATAACAAAGAGTCTCTTGTGTCCCCAACACACCCAATACAATGGTAAATTGTATAGGTGCACTAGTTCAGCGAAGAGATGGTGATACAAGCGTAATATGGATGGTAGATATAGGTTTTTGTAATCTGAAAATATAAAAACAGCAAGGTAGCAAGTAACAAAAGTGAGCAAAAACGGTATTGCAATGCTTGAAAACATGGCCTAGGGTTCATACTTTCACTAGTGCAAGTTCTCTCAACAATGATAACATAATTAAATCATATGGCAATCCCTCAACGTGCAACAAAGAGTCACTCCAAAGTTCCTATCGTGGAGAACATAAGATGAAATTGCTTGTAGGGTACGAAACCACCTCAAAGTTATTCTTTCCGATCAATCCATTGAGCTATTCCTATAAGTGTCACAAACAGCCTTAGAGTTCATAGTAAAATAACACCATATGACACACATCAATCAACCCTAATGTCACCTAGATACTCCAATGTCACCACAAGTATCTGTGGGTCAATTATATGATATGCATCAAACAACTTCAGATTCATAATATTCAATCCAACACAAAGAATCTCAAAGAGTGCCCCAAGATTCCTACCGGAGAAACAAGGACGAAAACGTGCATCAACCCCTATGCATGGATTACCCCAATGTCACCTCGGGAATCCGCGAGTTGAGTGCCAAAACATACATCAAGTGAATCAATAGAACACCCCATTGTCACCACGGGTATCCCACGCAAGACATACATCAAGTGTTGTCAAATCCATAATAGTATTCAATCCGATAATAGTGAAACCTCAAAGGTAAAACTCAATTCATCACAAGAAGGTAGAGGGGGAGAAACACCATATGATTCAACTATAGTAACAAAGCTCGTGGTACATTAAGATCGTGCCAAATCAAGAATACGAGAGAGAGAGAGAGAGAGAGATCAAACACATAGCTACTGGTACATACCCTCAGCCCCGAGGGTGAACTACTCCCTCCTCGTCATGGAGACCGCCGGGATGATGAAGATGGCCTCCGGTGATGGTTTTCCCCTCCGGCAGGATGCCGGAACGGGCTCCCGATTGGTTTTTCGTGGCTACAGAGGCTTATGGCGGCGGAACTTCCGATCTAGGTTTCTTTTCGGGGGTTTCTGTATTTATAGGAGTTTTTGGCGTCGGTCTCACGTCAGGGGGGTCCATGAGGCAGCGGCAAGCCAGGGGGGCGCGCCCTAGGGGGGGCGCCCCCCACCCTTGTGGTTGCCTCGGGACTCTTCTCTGGTATCTTTTCGCTCCAGTATTTTTTATATTTTCCAAAAATATTCTCCGTAAATTTTCAGCTCATTCCGAGAACTTTTATTTCTGCACAAAAAACGACACCATGGTAGTTCTGCTGAAAACAGCATCAGTCCGGGTTAATTCTAATAAAATCATACCAAAACCATATAAAATTATTGTAAACATGGCATGAATACTTCATAAATTATAGATACGTTGGAGACGTATGAGCATCCCCAAGCTTAATTCCTGCTCGTCCTCGAGTAGGTAAATGATAAAAGAAATAATTTATAAAGTGTGAATGCTAGCAAGTGCACAAGTTTGATTAATGATAATTTCAATCACCTTTTCTAGCATCATTACATATCATAACAGTAGCTCATCTCATAAAACTTCTCATGATCAAGTAACAAGCTATTCACATGTTAAAGCATAGACCATAAAGTTTCTTGAAAACTAACAAACTATGTTCTCAGTCATCAAATAATTGCAATTCATCTTATTTTCAGGAAGGGTCTATGTAAGAGCTTTGATTTAGCAAATTCCACATACTCAACTATCATATAGTCTTCCATGATTGCTACCACTCAAAGCATATTTTTATAACAAATAGCATCCATCGAACACGGAGAAAGATAGGGGCTTAGTGTTTCGCCTCCCAACTTATTTATCATATAGATAATTGTCAACAATAATAATTCATAATCAAATATATTTGAATGGCCATATATGCTTAGATCTTTCCCCACCACATGATGCTTGCCAACTAAAGAATAGGTTGGAAAAAGAAATTGACTCAACAAAAATAAAAGTAAAAGATAGGCCCTTCGCAGAGGGAAGCAAAGGTTGTCATGCGCTTTTTATTTTTGGATGTGCAAACCCTTAATGCAAAGGAACGTCATGTTGTATTGCCCTTTGTGATAGAAACCTTTATTATGCAGTCCGTCGCTTTTATTTCTTTACCATCATAAGTTCATACAACGCTTATTTTCCTTTACAATAAAAGATCATATATATTTAGGAGCAATTTTTATTGCTTTTTGCACCGATGACAACTTAGTTGAAGGATCTTATTCAATCCATAGGTAGATATGGTGGACACTCATGGCAAGAAACTGGGTTTAAGGATTTTCGATGCACAAGCAGTATTCCCGCTTAGTACAGAAATTTTGGCTAGCAAAAGATTCTAAAGAAACAAGCACCATATATTGGAGGATCCATAACAATATAACTTCTATACAAATATACCCAAGCATAACTCATTATGTTGTCTTCCTTGTTCAACTTCAACTAATTTGCTCAAGTTTGAAAATAATTAATGGGGCTCACAATCATAGAAGATGTCCAAGATAGTATATTTATATGTGAAACCTCTCTTCCTTCAATATTCTTTCATGAATTGTTCAAGTGACCAATACTATGTTTGCTAACTTTCAATAAATTTACCACCTATACTTCTTATATGTGAAGTCATTACTCCCCATGGGATAAGCATATGAAACATATATAATTTCAGATTTATGATATTCAATTCATTCAACCATTTACTCATAGGATATAAGTGAAGCACACGAGTAAATGACAAACTACTCCAAAAAGGATATAAGCGAACATAAATGAGTAGTCGAATAATTAAGTAGCTATGTGAAGACTCTCTCTCATAAATAATAATTTATATCTTAATTATTTTATTCAAACAGCAAGCAAAACAAAATAAAATGACATTCAAAGGATAGCACATAGCATGTGAAGAAGCAAAACTTAGTCTCAACCGATACTAACCGATCATTGTTGAAGAAGAAGGGTGGGATGCCAACCGAGGCATCCCCAAGCTTAGATGCTTGAGACTTCTTGAAATATTAGGGATGCCTTGGGCATCCCCAAGCTTGAACTTTTGTGTCTCCTTAATTCCTTTTATATCATGGTTTCCCTAAATCTTAAAAACTTCATCCACACAAAACTCAACAAGAACTCATGAGATAAGTTAGTATAAATCAAATGCAAAACCTTATCATTCTCTACTGTAGAAAATCACTAAAATTATTATTTAACATTGCATATTAAATGCCTCTGCATTTTTAATATTCCTATCCTCAAATAGAATCATTAAACAAGTAAACATATGCAAACAATACAAACATAACAGCAATCTGTCTAAACAGGACAGTCTGTAAAGAGTGCAATTGTACTCATACTTCCCTAACTCCAAACATTCTGAAAAATTACCACACTGCAGAAAATTTGTTGTTACTCATTGTGTAAACATTTCATGATTTTATCATGTTCTGACTTTCCAGAAGAATTCAGACAACAATAGAAAACTTTCTGTTTTCAAAACAACAACATATAGACTTGCAAAATAAGCATGGTAAAGGCTATACTTGACACTTCTATTGAAATAAAAGATGCAAAACATTACACTAAATAACATCAAGAAAATACTAATAAAATAAAATGACACTCGAAGCAAAACTCATATCATGTGACGAATAAAAATATAGCTCCAAGTAAGGTTACCGATAATGTTGGAGACGAAAGAGGGGATGCCTTCTGGGGCATCCCCAAGCTTAGTTGCTTGGGTATTCTTTGAATATTACCTTGGGGTGCCTTGGGCATCCCCAAGATTAGGGTCTTGTCACTCCTTATTCTCCTCATATCGATATCTCACCAAAAAACTTGAAAACTTCAATCACACAAAACTTAACGGAACTTCGTGAGATGGGTTAGTATGATAAAACAAATCATTCAATTTGGTACTGTCAAGACAAGATTCAAAATTTTTCTCACATGATTCCTACTGTACCCTATCATTTCTACAATTTATATTGAGCAATATAAGCCCTAGAAAACAAGCAAACTATGCATAAAAAACAGACCCTCAGCCCCGAGGGTGAACTACTCCCTCCTCGTCATGGAGACTGCCGGGATGATGAAGATGGCCATCAGTGATGGTTTCCCCCTCCGGCAGGGTGCCAGAACGGGCTTCCGATTGGTTTTTCATGGCTACAGAGGCTTATGGCGGCGGAACTTCCGATCTAGGTTTCTTTTCGGGGGTTTCTGTATTTATAGGAGTTTTTGGCATCTGTCTCACGTCAGGGGGGTCCACGAGGCAGCGGCAAGCCAGGGGGTGCGCCCTAGGGGGGGGGGCGCCCCCCACCCTTGTGGTTGCCTTGGGACTCTTCTCCGATATCTTTTCGCTCCAGTATTTTTTTATATTTTCCAAAAATATTCTCCGTAAATTTTCAGCTCATTCCGAGAACTTTTATTTCTGCACAAAAAATGACACCATGGTAGTTCTGCTGAAAACAGCGTCAGTCTGGGTTAGTTCTAATAAAATCATACCAAAACCATATAAAATTGTTGTAAACATGGCATGAATACTTCATAAATTATAGATAAGTTGGAGACGTATCAAAGGGTTGTGAACGCCGGGTTACACCACTTGCCCAGTCCTTTGACTGGCCGACGATGGTGGTGGCAGTTGATGCCGTACCCTTCCTGAAGGCTCCCTCGCACTACTAGGAGAAAGCCTACTAGCAGCGCTGGAAATACCTATAACAGTAGCGTTGGGGGCAGTGCTACTGCTAATGCGCTACAGCTAAGTTGTAGCAGTGTCGCTGCTTGGACCAGCGCTACTGGTAAGTATGGTTAGCAGTAGCGCTGCTCCAACCAGCGCTACTGCTAATTATCTGTAGCGCTACAACGAAGCAAACGCTGCTGCTAAACCAGCGCTGCAGCTAGACGCCTACCAGCGCTACTGCTAATATTGGCGCTTTCATATTTTTATTCCCCCTCTATGTATTTGTGCATGCTTTATACAGTAGTTTCATCATATCATAACAAACATACATTATTCTTATCATATCATACACATACAGTAGTCTCGTCATACCATCATCATCATCATCCAACACAAATATCATCACATCTCAAAAATAGCGATACACATGTGATGTCTCGAATAAATGCAACTGGATGGTTATGGCACACACACAAGTTTCATCATCTCTATCTAAACCATGATGTAGAAGAGAAGAGCGAACAGCATGAGCAAGAGCGCGACTATGTAGTACTTCTTGAGGCACCGGTTTCGCTCCCTCTCTTGCCGGAGCGTCCACCTCAAGTAACTATTTTCCGCTTCGGCTCTGCTGTTGAACCCTCTGTGGCTAGCGCCCGGGTACCTGTCCACCTGGGCCTGAGCGTCTGGCCAGTGGTCGTACACTCCTTGAACCCTGCCAACGGATATGGCGTAGCAGTCCTTTGCCATCTCTGATGTATGTACCTGCATCGTCAGTTGATGAATTCAACGATAATATGCAACATAATATACTTAAGAAACACAAAGAGGCATAATTAGCAAAATAGAAGCAACCTATAGTAAACATAAATAATGGAGTTCCTCATACCCAAACTAATTAACTAGAGCGATCTACGCTAGTTCAGTAGGACGGTTTAATTACATCACAGAGTTTCGCCGTGCATAAATTCAAAGTTTTGCCATAGAAAGACAGTAGTGACACATTGTCATCGACAATCAGTCCTCCATGTCGGCGGTCCGATCTTCATAGTCAGGGAGGAAGCACCCGAACTTGTTGAAAGGCTTCAGGTCCAGACGCTGAGCGAGTAGTAGTGCTCGTACATCATCCCGCGTGATTGGCCCATGGTAGAACATCCCTGTTAGTTCGAGGACCTCCTTCATGATCACTTGGGCAAGTTCACACTGTACGTGATAAAACTCAGCTCGGATTCGATGATCCGGTGTCTTTCCTATGCTTGTGGCCCAGTTGACAATCTCGGCATCATTGGTAGTAGCTGACATGCGAAGGCGTTTGTGACGACCCCGGCTTAATCGTGCACTAATCATACACGCAAATGCGCACGATCAAGCCTAAGGACTCACTTGAAGATATCACAACACAACTCTAAAACATAAAATAAAGTCATACAAGCTTAATATTACAAGCCAGGGCCTCGAGGGCTCGAATACAAGCTCGATGGCATACAAGCGTCAGCGGAAGCATTAGATATCTGAGTACAGATATATTACAGAGAGAGAGATAAGCCTTCACAGAGGCGGGGTAAAAATAAAAACTACGATCGAAAGGCGTAGGCCTCCTGCCCTGGACCCTCCGATCCTACTCCTGGTCGTCGAACGGCTCCTCGTAGTAGTAGTACTCGCCAGGCGGATAGTAGTACTGGTCGTCGGCTGGGGCTTCTGGCTCAGGGGCTCCGTCGTCTGGTGGCATCAAATGGAAAATGGGGGAAAAAGAAAATAAAGCAAACGTGAGTACTCATCCGAAGTACTCAGCAAGCAAGGATCTACACTACATATGCATCATTGTCAAAGGAATGGCTGTATATGTGGACTGGGCTGCAGAAATGCCAGAGTAGAGGGGGAAAGCCTAGTCCTATTGAAGACTAGCATCTTCAACAATCTTCGACAGTCTTGCAGCATCAGGAGAGAGAGCAGATGAACATAATGTAAAGTAGTAGTAGTAATATCATCAACCTCGACCTGAGATCCTTTCTCGACTCCCTGCGAGAAAGCAATCCCAGAGCCGTACTATCCAATTCTCATCACATGTTCTAGTTGTACCGATCGGGATACAACTCCGAGTGTCCGTTACCGTAGGACAGGCTATCGATAGAAGTTTCTTCCCTGCAGGGGTGCACCAACTTACCCACCACGCTCACTTAACTCTGGCCGGACACACTTTTCTGGGTCATGCCCGGCCTCGGCTAAGCAACACGCCGCAACCCGACCTAGGCTTATAAGAGAGGTCAGCACGCCGGACTAAACCTATGCCCCCAGGGGTCTTGGGCCATCGCCCCGGGAACTCCTGCACGTTACGGGGCCACCGAGAGCAGACCTAGCAACCCCTTATACAAGCGCGGTTGCGTTACCAGTCCAACTCGGCGTGCGCCGCTCCTTACTGACGTCAAACAAGCTTCGGCTGATGTGTACGACGCAGAACGCCGATACTATGCCCACGTGATGGTTAGTGCTATCGGGCCAGAGGCCCCTCGGATCAAATATCCAAAACCGTAGTGGATTAGGAGCGCGCGGAAACGAGCAGAGACTCACGATCGATGTGACCCCGTCGCCCCGTCTCGAGGACTTGCGGCAAGGGCTAAGAATGCCCGGCCACGCCTCGTAGTTATCTCGCGGGCACCATCCAGGTCAACCCGACTCCACATCACTTCGCGTTAAGCTCGCGCGGGTACCCCTCAGGGCCGACCCGTCTTTAGTATCATAGTTTAGTGCAAGTCATAATATCCAAGGTAACTGTGTGTCTGACACCGAAGGGAACCCTGAGGAATCACCCTCGATGGAATTCCCGCTCGATGTTATCATCAAGGTGAACGAAGGAGGAATCACCCTCGAGGTCCACCTTGAGGAGTTGCGCGACGACGTCGTGATCGGCGGTGGTGTAGAAGGAATCACCCTCGCTTACCACGACCGAGTAACTAACCTACAAGGTTAACATCAGAAGTGCTGACGAGGTATCACCCTCGGCACTCGATGATAACCCAGCAGTGTCGGCAACTAAGGGGAAGTGATGTGCGGTGCCATGGTCTAGTCTTCAATCCCGATGATCGGGTCTTCTGATGTCCAGCAGGGCAGTCGGGATCAAGTGGGGGTCTCTGTCGTGTCTCTACCCATCCTATGCTAAACAGTTTAGGATAACAGGAATGTATCAAAAGTAGGTTACAAGTAAACAGGCTATGCAACAGAGTAGGATAGTGACAGCAGCAGTATCATCTAATGCAAGCATAAGAGGGGAGAGAATAGGCGATATCGGAATGCTCAAAATGGGGGTGCTTGCCTGTTTGCTCGGGGGCAAGGGCAAGGTCTTCAGTAGTATCGTCGGGGACGTAGTCGTACTCCTGTGCGGCGTCTGCCTCGGGAGCTACGTCAACGTCGGGGGCTACCGAGAGAGAAGAGGGGGAAGAAACAGGTAAACATAATGCAAACAAATGCAACACGGTGCGTGTGATGCTATGATGCAGTGTAGGGTTGCCTAAATATGCATCTAAGTCATTTTAGTTATTTTTAGAATTATTCTGGAATTTAATATCCGACGTGTGTGCACTATTCATCTGCCGGATTCGGGTCCGGAGTTACGAGTTCTTCTACGTAGGAGGTTCCGATGGAGAAACAGACGGCACGATCAGACTCGGCTCGTCGTTCTGAGCAACTTTCATGTTTTAACCTTTTCGATCCGAGCTACGGTTTAAAAGTTATTAATTTTTAAAGATTATTTGAATTTCTGGAATTATTTTATTTAACAGAAAATGAATTATGACGTCAGCATGACGCGCTGCTGACGTCAGCAAGTCAACAGGACGGTTGACCAGTCAAACCTGACATGTGGGTCCAGTGGGACCCACATGTCAGCCTCTGTTTCTTTATCCAGTGAATTAGTTTAATTACCAGGATTAATTAGGGGGGTGGACCCCACATGTCAGTGAGACATTAGGTTAATTAGTTTATTTTTATTTCTAATTTGTTTTAACTAATTAAACAGGAAGGTGGGGCCCGCCTGTCAGCGGCTGGGCCGGTCCAGTCAGCAAGGCTGACTGGTCAACTGGCCGGCCGGGCCCCTGGGACCCACGGGTCAGTGACCCAGGGGTGGGCCCCGCCTGTGCCACGTCAGCGGGGCCGGCGGCTGGTCGCCGGCGACCAAATCGCGCGGCGGCGCGTCGCCGGAGTTGGCCGGAATCGAGCTATAGGGCTCGGTTCGAGCCGGGCTTGGGTGCGTTCGAAAGCTGGCGTCCTCGCGCATCTAGCTGAGCCAACAGCCGGGCTCAGAGGTGGCCGGAACGTCGCCGGCGTTGAGCGAGGCAGACGTCCGAAGCTCGAGCTCGTCGGGTTCGACGTCCTAGCGCGCGGGCGACCTAACTAGCTAGCTGTGCGGGGCCTACGGCTCACAGGGAGCTCGCCGGAGGAGTCAAACGAGCTAGCAACAGCTCGGGAGCTTGGCTGCAGCGGCAATGGCGGCGGTGACTTTCGGGTCTCCGAGGTGCCGCGGCTACAGCGTGCAGACGGGCTACCAGAGAGGCCAGAGAGAGAGGGAGAGTGCTCACCGAGCGGCGCAAGGTGGCCCGTGTGAAGATTAGGAGCTGTAGGGGTCGAGGTCGCCGGAACCGCGCCGGAGATGCAGAAGAGGGGCGCGGCTCGATCCGCGCAACGTGGAGCTCCTCGGCCCCAATCAACGGCGCCCAAGGCCGTGGCAGTCCATGGCGATGGCGCAGGACATGGCAGAGCGGCAGGCAGGGCTCGGTGGCCGCGGGGACGAACGAGAACGGCGGCGGTGGCGCTCGGATCTGGAGGAAGGGGAAGAGACAGAGCGGCGAGGGAGAGAGATGGGGATGAGGCAAATGACCAGGGGGAAGGCACGGGCCTGCCCTTATCCTCTCGCGGCGCCCGCGGCGTCGCGCTGTCGAGCAGCGACCGGAGCGAGCGCGCGCGTCCATGGACGAGGCAACACGGCGACGGAGAAGGACGACGACTGTAGCGAGCTGGGCCGCGGTCGGGGCACTGTGCACTAAGGCCCAGTGCACAGTGCCTCGCTTTCACATTTTCTATTTTCTGTTTCCTTTTTCTTTTAATCCCTTTTCTGTTTCAAAATGTTTAGGCCACTTGTGCACTTTTGAAAAATTATGGGAGTTGGTCCCAATATTGCGATGCAATATTAGCTCTCACCAAAAAGTGGTTTGAACATATTTGGATTCCATTTGAATTTGATATTAATTTAATAGATGTAAATAGTCTGTTTTGAGTGCTGTTTCAGGTTGTTTCACTCACTTAGCTAACTCCAAAAAATAATGATTATGATTTTGCCATGACCACTGGATTATTTGCTAATTAAATAACATTTCTCCAGCAGAGTTTGATCAACTTCAATTTGCACTTTGGAATTTAATTTGATTTTCAGATTTGAATTTGAATTGGATTATTAACCCAAGTGACTAGGCAAAGCAAATGATGATGACATGGCATTATTAGCAGTTGATCACTGTGGTCATTACAAGGGGGTGTTACAAATTCTCCTCCTCTAAAAGAAATTCTCGTCCCGAGAATTTAGGAGGTAGAAGGAAAGAGTTCGGGATATCCTTCCCGAAGATGATCCTCGCGTTCCCAAGTGGCTTCATCTTCAGTATGATTCGACCATTGCACTTTTAGGAACTTGGTCGTCTTCTGACGAGTACGACGCTCAGCTTCGTCGAGGATGCGGATCGGATGGTCCTTATAGGAAAGATCATCTTGTAGCTCGAGCATCTCATGATCCACTGCACGGTGCGGGGATTCCTTGAAGCACTTACGGAGTTGCGACACGTGGAAGACATCATGAATATGGGAGAATTGCGATGGCAACTCCAATTGATATGCCACCTGTCCACGTCTAGCCACGATGCGGAAAGGACCAATATAGCGAGGAGCTAGCTTGCCCTTGATTCCGAAACGACGGGTGCCCTTCATTGGAGTGACACGAAGATAAGCTTGATCACCAGGTTGATAGATCACACCCCATCGCTTGCGATCATAATTACTCTTCTGACGGTCTTGAGCTGCTTTGAGATTCTCCCGTACAATTCGGACTTGTTCTTCGGCATGCTGAATAATGTCCGGTCCAACAAGAGGTCGTTCCCCAGTTTCTGACCAATTCAGAGGGGTTCGACATTTACGTCCATAAGAACCTCAAATGGGGCCATTTTTAAGCTGGCTTGATAACTGTTGTTATAAGAGAACTCGGCATACGGGAGAGATTCCTCCCATTTCTTATCGAAGGATATAACACAGGCTCGTAGCATGTCTTCAAGCACTTGATTAACACGCTCAACTTGGCCTTGGGACTGAGGATGATATGCGGAACTCCAGGTAATATGAGTTCCCATGGCTTCTTGGAAACTTTCCCAGAACTGGCCAGTGAAAATACTGCCACGGTCTGAACTGATTTCCTTGGGAATACCATGGAGTGAAACAATTCTGGCAATGTACAGTTCTGCTAGCTGGCTAGCGGTGATAGTCTCCTTAACAGGTAGGAAATGAGCAACCTTGGAGAGTTGGTCGACGACGACAAGAATAGCATCGTGACCCTTCTGAGACTTGGGAAGACCAGTGATGAAGTCCATTTGCACTTTATCCCACTTCCATAGAGGAATAGGGAGCGGTTGCAGAATTCCAGCAGGTTTCTGATGTTCTGCCTTCACGCGACGACAAACGTCACACTCGGCAACATAACGAGCAATATCCTGCTTCATCCTAGACCACCAGTACCTTTGACGAAGATCTCAATACATTTTGGTACTACCCGGATGGATAGACAGCGGTGTATCATGGGCCTCCTTCATGACTTTGTCAGTCATCAGCTCGAAGCGAGGTACTACGATGCGGTCTCTGAAATATAATGTACCATCTTCAGCAACTGAGAAATCCCGATACTTAGCAAGGTGAAGCTCCTTCTTCATCAAGTCAATTTCAGCATCTTTGGCTTGCGCTTCTTTAACAGCCTTCAGAAGGTCTGGCTGTACCACAAGGTTATTAAGAGAACCCTGGGGAACAATTCGCAGATTCAGCTGAGTCAGTTCTGCGTGAAGACGAGGTTGAGCTTGCCTAACCATGAGGTTGTTGCAATATGACTTGCGACTCAGGGCATCGGCCATCACATTAGCTTTGCCCGGGGTATAAGAAATACCGCAGTCATAATCCGCAATAGCTTCTAACCATCGTTGTTGTCGGAGATTAAGATCCGGTTGAGTGAATAAGTATTTCAGACTTTGGTGATCGGTATAAATTTCACACCGATTACCCAGAAGGTAGTGTCGCCATAACTTCAATGCATACATCACTGCTGCAAGTTCAAGATCATGCATTGGATAATTCTCTTCATGTGGACGCATTTGACGTGAAGCATATGCAATTACTCTCCGCTCTTGCATTAGGATGCAGCCTAATCCCTGACGAGAGGCGTCGCAATATATGACAAAGTCCTTGCGAGAATCAGGAGGAGCAAGCACTGGAGCAGAAGTGAGCTTGTCCTTGAGGGTTTGGAAACTTTCCTGACACTTGTCTGTCCACTCAAACTTAACGCCTTTGTGGAGCAGATTAGTCAGGGGCTTGGCGATCTTGGAGAAGTTCTCGACGAATCGGCGACAATAGCTGGCTAGACCGAGAAAGCTTCGGACCTGCTTGGCATTCTTCGGAGGAGTCCAGTCAAGGATAGCCTGAACACGCTCCGGGTTAACGGCAATACCGTCCTTGGAAATCACATGTCCAAGGTAGGTCACTTCAGGAAGCCAGAATTCGCATTTAGAGAACTTGGCATATAATTGGTGCTCTCGAAGTCTCTCCAGAACTAGTCGAAGGTGCTCAGCATGTTCTTCTTTGTTCTTCGAATAAACCAGAATATCATCCAGATATACCACGATGAATTTGTCGAGGTAGTCCATGAATATATAATTCATTAAGCGGGAGAAGGTAGCGGGAGCATTCGTCAGACCAAATGACATGACGGTGTACTCGTATGAGCCATAACGAGTAACAAATGCAGTCTTCGGAATATCCTCTTCGCGGACACGGATCTGGTGATAACCCAACCTCAAGTCGAGTTTAGAAAACACCGAAGATCGATCAACTTGCAGGATCCTACTCTCCGTGTGCACTCTGATGCAGAATCCGGTCTTATCGAATGACAACTCGGAGTATAATACAACTCGGAGAGAAAGGTTAAACAAAACAATGGAAAGGAAAATGATTATCAAACTAATCAGATCAAAGACAGGGAAATCGCACTGAATCCAGCTCTCCGGGTGGATAGAATTAACGAGATCCTAAATGTCGGTGTTAGTAAATTTTATTAAACCCGAATAGATGAGAGATTAGAATCCCAGAGTAAAGACGAGGAATAAAAGATCCTAATACCACCCAGTTGGCGACGTGGGCCCGTAAGCCACACAGCCAAGTTAGTAAAACAATTTTTTGACCACTAGACTCAACTTCGGCCAAAGAGTTGGAAAGGGGGGACTCCTAGAGGCAGTAGGCTCTGATACCAACCTGTGACGACCCCGGCTTAATCGTGCACTAATCATACACGCAAATGCGCACGATCAAGCCTAAGGACTCACTTGAAGATATCACAACACAACTCTAAAACATAAAATAAAGTCATACAAGCTTAATATTACAAGCCAGGGCCTCGAGGGCTCGAATACAAGCTCGATGGCATACAAGCGTCAGCGGAAGCATTAGATATCTGAGTACAGATATATTACAGAGAGAGAGATAAGCCTTCACAGAGGCGGGGTAAAAATAAAAACTACGATCGAAAGGCGTAGGCCTCCTGCCCTGGACCCTCCGATCCTACTCCTGGTCATCGAACGGCTCCTCGTAGTAGTAGTACTCGCCAGGCGGATAGTAGTACTGGTCGTCGGCTGGGGCTTCTGGCTCAGGGGCTCCGTCGTCTGGTGGCATCAAATGGAAAATGGGGGAAAAAGAAAATAAAGCAAACGTGAGTACTCATCCGAAGTACTCAGCAAGCAAGGATCTACACTACATATGCATCATTGTCAAAGGAATGGCTGTATATGTGGACTGGGCTGCAGAAATGCCAGAGTAGAGGGGGAAAGCCTAGTCCTATCGAAGACTAGCATCTTCAACAATCTTCGACAATCTTGCAGCATCAGGAGAGAGAGCAGATGAACATAATGTAAAGTAGTAGTAGTAATATCATCAACCTCGACCTGAGATCCTTTCTCGACTCCCTGCGAGAAAGCAATCCCAGAGCCGTACTATCCAATTCTCATCACATGTTCTAGTTGTACCGATCGGGATACAACTCCGAGTGTCCGTTACCGTAGGACAGGCTATCGATAGAAGTTTCTTCCCTGCAGGGGTGCACCAACTTACCCACCACGCTCACTTAACTCTGGCCGGACACACTTTTCTGGGTCATGCCCGGCCTCGGCTAAGCAACACGCCGCAACCCGACCTAGGCTTATAAGAGAGGTCAGCACGCCGGACTAAACCTATGCCCCCAGGGGTCTTGGGCCATCGCCCCGGGAACTCCTGCACGTTACGGGGCCACCGAGAGCAGACCTAGCAACCCCTTATACAAGCGCGGTTGCGTTACCAGTCCAACTCGGCGTGCGCCGCTCCTTACTGACGTCAAACAAGCTTCGGCTGATGTGTACGATGCAGAACGCCCATACCATGCCCACGTGATGGTTAGTGCTATCGGGCCAGAGGCCCCTCGGATCAAATATCCAAACCGTAGTGGATTAGGAGCGCGCGGAAACGAGCAGAGACTCACGATCGATGTGACCCCGTCGCCCCGTCTCGAGGACTTGCGGCAAGGGCTAAGAATGCCCGGCCACGCCTCGTAGTTATCTCGCGGGCACCATCCAGGTCAACCCGACTCCACATCACTTCGCGTTAAGCTCGCGCGGGTACCCCTCAGGGCCGACCCGTCTTTAGTATCATAGTTTAGTGCAAGTCATAATATCCAAGGTAACTGTGTGTCTGACACCGAAGGGAACCCTGAGGAATCACCCTCGATGGAATTCCCGCTCGATGTTATCATCAAGGTGAACGAAGGAGGAATCACCCTCGAGGTCCACCTTGAGGAGTTGCGCGACGACGTCGTGATCGGCGGTGGTGTAGAAGGAATCACCCTCGCTTACCACGACCGAGTAACTAACCTACAAGGTTAACATCAGAAGTGCTGACGAGGTATCACCCTCGGCACTCGATGATAACCCAGCAGTGTCGGCAACTAAGGGGAAGTGATGTGCGGTGCCATGGTCTAGTCTTCAATCCCGATGATCGGGTCTTCTGATGTCCAGCAGGGCAGTCGGGATCAAGTGGGGGTCTCTGTCGTGTCTCTACCCATCCTATGCTAAACAGTTTAGGATAACAGGAATGTATCAAAAGTAGGTTACAAGTAAACAGGCTATGCAACAGAGTAGGATAGTGACAGCAGCAGTATCATCTAATGCAAGCATAAGAGGGGAGAGAATAGGCGATATCGGAATGCTCAAAATGGGGGTGCTTGCCTGTTTGCTCGGGGGCAAGGGCAAGGTCTTCAGTAGTATCGTCGGGGACGTAGTCGTACTCCTGTGCGGCGTCTGCCTCGGGAACTACGTCAACGTCGGGGGCTACCGAGAGAGAAGAGGGGGAAGAAACAGGTAAACATAATGCAAACAAATGCAACACGGTGCGTGTGATGCTATGATGCAGTGTAGGGTTGCCTAAATATGCATCTAAGTCATTTTAGTTATTTTTAGAATTATTCTGGAATTTAATATCCGACGTGTGTGCACTATTCATCTGCCGGATTCGGGTCCGGAGTTACGAGTTCTTCTACGTAGGAGGTTCCGATGGAGAAACAGACGGCACGATCAGACTCGGCTCGTCGTTCTGAGCAACTTTCATGTTTTAACCTTTTCTATCCGAGCTACGGTTTAAAAGTTATTAATTTTTAAAGATTATTTGAATTTCTGGAATTATTTTATTTAACAGAAAATGAATTATGACGTCAGCATGACGCGCTGCTGACGTCAGCAAGTCAACAGGACGGTTGACCAGTCAAACCTGACATGTGGGTCCAGTGGGACCCACATGTCAGCCTCTGTTTCTTTATCCAGTGAATTAGTTTAATTACCAGGATTAATTAGGGGGGTGGACCCCACATGTCAGTGAGACATTAGGTTAATTAGTTTATTTTTATTTCTAATTTGTTTTAACTAATTAAACAGGAAGGTGGGGCCCGCCTGTCAGCGGCTGGGCCGGTCCAGTCAGCAAGGCTGACTGGTCAACTGGCCGGCCGGGCCCCTGGGACCCACGGGTCAGTGACCCAGGGGTGGGCCCCGCCTGTGCCACGTCAGCGGGGCCGGCGGCTGGTCGCCGGCGACCAAATCGCGCGGCGGCGCGTCGCCGGAGTTGGCCGGAATCGAGCTATAGGGCTCGGTTCGAGCCGGGCTTGGGTGCGTTCGAAAGCTGGCGTCCTCGCGCATCTAGCTGAGCCAACAGCCGGGCTCAGAGGTGGCCGGAACGTCGCCGGCGTTGAGCGAGGCGGACGTCCGAAGCTCGAGCTCGTCGGGTTCGACGTCCTAGCGCGCGGGCGACCTAACTAGCTAGCTGTGCGGGGCCTACGGCTCACAGGGAGCTCGCCGGAGGAGTCAAACGAGCTAGCAACAGCTCGGGAGCTTGGCTGCAGCGGCAATGGCGGCGGTGACTTTCGGGTCTCCGAGGTGCCGCGGCTACAGCGTGCAGACGGGCTACCAGAGAGGCCAGAGAGAGAGGGAGAGTGCTCACCGAGCGGCGCAAGGTGGCCCGTGTGAAGATTAGGAGCTGTAGGGGTCGAGGTCGCCGGAACCACGCCGGAGATGCAGAAGAGGGGCGCGGCTCGATCCGCGCAACGTGGAGCTCCTCGGCCCCAATCAACGGCGCCCAAGGCCATGGCAGTCCATGGCGATGGCGCAGGACATGGCAGAGCGGCAGGCAGGGCTCGGTGGCCGCGGGGACGAACGAGAACGGCGGCGGTGGCGCTCGGATCTGGAGGAAGGGGAAGAGACAGAGCGGCGAGGGAGAGAGATGGGGATGAGGCAAATGACCAGGGGGAAGGCACGGGCCTGCCCTTATCCTCTCGCGGCGCCCGCGGCGTCGCGCTGTCGAGCAGCGACCGGAGCGAGCGCGCGCGTCCATGGACGAGGCGACACGGCGACGGAGAAGGACGACGACTGTAGCGAGCTGGGCCAGGTGGGCCGCGGTCGGGGCACTGTGCACTAAGGCCCAGTGCACAGTGCCTCGCTTTCACATTTTCTATTTTCTGTTTCCTTTTTCTTTTAATCCCTTTTCTGTTTCAAAATGTTTAGGCCACTTGTGCACTTTTGAAAAATTATGGGAGTTGGTCCCAATATTGCGATGCAATATTAGCTCTCACCAAAAAGTGGTTTGAACATATTTGGATTCCATTTGAATTTGATATTAATTTAATAGATGTAAATAGTCTGTTTTGAGTGCTGTTTCAGGTTGTTTCACTCACTTAGCTAACTCCAAAAAATAATGATTATGATTTTGCCATGACCACTGGATTATTTGCTAATTAAATAACATTTCTCCAGCAGAGTTTGATCAACTTCAATTTGCACTTTGGAATTTAATTTGATTTTCAGATTTGAATTTGAATTGGATTATTAACCCAAGTGACTAGGCAAAGCAAATGATGATGACATGGCATTATTAGCAGTTGATCACTGTGGTCATTACAAGGGGGTGTTACAAATTCTCCTCCTCTAAAAGAAATTCTCGTCCCGAGAATTTAGGAGGTAGAAGGAAAGAGTTCGGGATATCCTTCCCGAAGATGATCCTCGCGTTCCCAAGTGGCTTCATCTTCAGTATGATTCGACCATTGCACTTTTAGGAACTTGGTCGTCTTCTGACGAGTACGACGCTCAGCTTCGTCGAGGATGCGGATCGGATGGTCCTTATAGGAAAGATCATCTTGTAGCTCGAGCATCTCATGATCCACTGCACGGTGCGGGGATTCCTTGAAGCACTTACGGAGTTGCGACACGTGGAAGACATCATGAATATGGGAGAATTGCGGTGGCAACTCCAATTGATATGCCACCTGTCCACGTCTAGCCACGATGCGGAAAGGACCAATATAGCGAGGAGCTAGCTTGCCCTTGATTCCGAAACGACGGGTGCCCTTCATTGGAGTGACACGAAGATAAGCTTGATCACCAGGTTGATAGATCACACCCCATCGCTTGCGATCATAATTACTCTTCTGACGGTCTTGAGCTGCTTTGAGATTCTCCCGTACAATTCGGACTTGTTCTTCGGCATGCTGAATAATGTCCGGTCCAACAAGAGGTCGTTCCCCAGTTTCTGACCAATTCAGAGGGGTTCGACATTTACGTCCATAAGAACCTCAAATGGGGCCATTTTTAAGCTGGCTTGATAACTGTTGTTATAAGAGAACTCGGCATACGGGAGAGATTCCTCCCATTTCTTATCGAAGGATATAACACAGGCTCGTAGCATGTCTTCAAGCACTTGATTAACACGCTCAACTTGGCCTTGGGACTGAGGATGATATGCGGAACTCCAGGTAATATGAGTTCCCATGGCTTCTTGGAAACTTTCCCAGAACTGGCCAGTGAAAATACTGCCACGGTCTGAACTGATTTCCTTGGGAATACCATGGAGTGAAACAATTCTGGCAATGTACAGTTCTGCTAGCTGGCTAGCGGTGATAGTCTCCTTAACAGGTAGGAAATGAGCAACCTTGGAGAGTTGGTCGATGACGACAAGAATGGCATCGTGACCCTTCTGAGACTTGGGAAGACCAGTGATGAAGTCCATTTGCACTTTATCCCACTTCCATAGAGGAATAGGGAGCGGTTGCAGAATTCCAGCAGGTTTCTGATGTTCTGCCTTCACGCGACGACAAACGTCACACTCGGCAACATAACGAGCAATATCCTGCTTCATCCTAGACCACCAGTACCTTTGACGAAGATCTCGATACATTTTGGTACTACCCGGATGGATAGACAGCGGTGTATCATGGGCCTCCTTCATGACTTTGTCAGTCATCAGCTCGAAGCGAGGTACTACGATGCGGTCTCTGAAATATAATGTACCATCTTCAGCAACTGAGAAATCCCGATACTTAGCAAGGTGAAGCTCCTTCTTCATCAAGTCAATTTCAGCATCTTTGGCTTGCGCTTCTTTACAGCCTTCAGAAGGTCTGGCTGTACCACAAGGTTATTAAGAGAACCCTGGGGAACAATTCGCAGATTCAGCTGAGTCAGTTCTGCGTGAAGACGAGGTTGAGCTTGCCTAACCATGAGGTTGTTGCAATATGACTTGCGACTCAGGGCATCGGCCATTACATTAGCTTTGCCCGGGGTATAAGAAATACCGCAGTCATAATCCGCAATAGCTTCTAACCATCGTTGTTGTCGGAGATTAAGATCCGGTTGAGTGAATAAGTATTTCAGACTTTGGTGATCGGTATAAATTTCACACCGATTACCCAGAAGGTAGTGTCGCCATAACTTCAATGCATACATCACTGCTGCAAGTTCAAGATCATGCACTGGATAATTCTCTTCATGTGGACGCAATTAACGTGAAGCATATGCAATTACTCTCCGCTCTTGCATTAGGACGCAGCCTAATCCCTGACGAGAGGCGTCGCAATATATGACAAAGTCCTTGCGAGAATCAGGAGGAGCAAGCACTGGAGCAGAAGTGAGCTTGTCCTTGAGGGTTTGGAAACTTTCCTGACACTTGTCTGTCCACTCAAACTTAACGCCTTTGTGGAGCAGATTAGTCAGGGGCTTGGCGATCTTGGAGAAGTTCTCGACGAATCGGCGACAATAGCTGGCTAGACCGAGAAAGCTTCGGACCTGCTTGGCATTCTTCGGAGGAGTCCAGTCAAGGATAGCCTGAACACGCTCCGGGTTGACGGCAATACCGTCCTTGGAAATCACATGTCCAAGATAGGTCAGTTCAGGAAGCCAGAATTCGCATTTAGAGAACTTGGCATATAATTGGTGCTCTCGAAGTCTCTCCAGAACTAGTCGAAGGTGCTCAGCATGTTCTTCTTTGTTCTTCGAATAAACCAGAATATCATCCAGATATACCACGACGAATTTGTCGAGGTAATCCATGAATATGTAATTCATTAGGCGGGAGAATGTAGCTGGAGCGTTTGTTAAACCAAACGACATGACTGTGTACTCGTAAGAGCCATAACGAGTAACGAATGCAGTCTTCGGAATATCCTCTTCGCGAACACGGATCTGGTGGTAACCCAACCTCAAGTCGAGTTTAGAAAACACCGAAGATCCAGCGAGTTGATCATATAAATCGTTGATCCGGGGAAGTGGATATTTATTCTGAATGGTTGCCTGGTTGATAGGACGATAATCTTGGACCAACCTATTCGTTCCATCTTTCTTCTTAACAAAGAGAGAAGGTGCTCCCCAAGCAGAGGAACTAGGGCGGATGAAACCCTTCCTTAAAGATTTATCAATTTCCTCCTTAAGCTCGATGAGGTGGTGCGGAGGCATCTTGTAGGGACGCTTCGCAATAGGAGTGGTGCCAGGCTTCAAGTTGATGACGAACTCGACAGCTCTAGCAGGGGGTATTCCTGGAAGTTCTTCTGGAAAAACATCTGGGAAGTCACAGACCACTGGGATATTCTCAATCCCATCAAGCGGAGAAGCATTCAACGCGTTCAAGGCATAAATTTGAGCCTCGGCGTTCTGAGTGATATGAGCATGGTAATTCACCATCTCATTCGAGGGGTGCAAGAGGTGAACAACTTTGGTGGCACAATTGATTGAGGCATAGTGGGCCTTCAACCAATCCATTCCCAGAATAAGGTCAATCTTGGACGATTTCAGAATAATGGGAGACGCACTGAACTCCAACTCTTCGATTTCAACGGGAACATTATAGCTAACTGTAAAGGTTCGGCAACCACCCGCGGGGGTGTGTACCAATAAGGGTGTGTTCATGTATTCGCATTTAATGTCATGCATGCGTGCAAAAGGTTCTGACATGAAGGAATGCGATGCTCCTGAATCAAATAAAACAGATGCTGGTACTGAATTAACGAGAAGTGTACCCATCACAGTATCTGGTTGATCTGGAGCTTCAGACATGTTGACGTGGTAGTACTGCCCACGACCGTAAGAAGGTCTGGCATTATTGTTGCGCTGCTGAGGAATACCACGGCCCATTCCACGTCCAGCAGAAGGGAGAGCTAGTTGATTCTGATTCTGAGAGCAATCTCTAGCACGGTGACCTGGCTTGCCACACTTGAAGCATAGTCCGCTGTCAGGACGGGGTGTTGGAGCTCGAGGTGCTGGAGCTGGCAGGGGCTGTCTCGGTGGTGGAGGTGGCAGACGTGGTGCAGCATAAGAAGGTCTGTTCGCAGGAGCTGCTGAACGGAACATGCCTTTGGGGAACCAGATGCGTCGCTTCTGGGAAGACGAGCCCGAAGAGGAGCCCGACTCACGGGTGCGTCTGGACGCTTCCTTGTGCTTCTTAAGTCCAGTTTCAACCATGATGGCCTTATTCACCAAGGTGGCGAAATCAGGATAATCCTGGACAAGCAGTGCCAACTGTATGTCATGATGCAGTCCTTCACGGAACTTCTCCTGTCTTCGCTCATCAGTAGGAATGTCTTCTTCAGCATAGCGAGATAAGTCAAGAAACTCGCGCTGATATACTTCCACGGTCTTGTTGCCCTGAACAAGGCTACGGAACTCGGCCTTCTTCCGAGCTATGACAGCTTGAGGAATGTAGCGGGCACGGAATGCAATCTTGAATTCTGCCCAAGTGACGACAGTACCAGGCGGCAGAGTCTGTCGGTGAGTGGCCCACCATTGGGCTGCGGGACCCTTAAGAAGATATGTCGCAAAAGTGACATAGTTAATTTCGGCGACACTAGCAGACTCCATCTCATGGGAGATGTCACGCAGCCAGTCATCGGCATCCAAGTCAGCACCGAACTGTCCTCGAAGTCGTGCGACGGCAGAGTAAGCAGCATCATGGACTGCCATCTCAATCGTCACGCCGATACCGTGAAAACGGTGAAGCTCAGTGTCAGAGTTATCCTGCTGATCGTAGATGCGAACATCAGCATAGTACTGCTCCTGGTTGAACTCACGATAAACCTCATAGACCATGTACTCGGGGCACCAGCGGTAACCCAGTCTACTCAGGAGGGCGATCAGAACAGCTGGAAATCCAGGGATGTCTCGAGCACAGGTGCGAAGCATGAGCTGCGTCGTAGGACGAGGGGGAAACAGTCGATCCATCTGAAATAAGAAGTTCAGGATTGTCATAAGACATTGAGAAATATGACCGATCTCGGAAGGAAAGGTTAAACAAAACAATGGAAAGGAAAATGATTATCAGACTAATCAGATCAAAGACAGGGAAATCGCACTGAATCCAGCTCTCCGGGTGGATAGAATTAACGAGATCCTAAATGTCGGTGTTAGTAAATTTTAGTAAACCCGAATAGATGAGAGATTAGAATCCCAGAGTAAAGACGAGGAATAAAAGATCCTAATACCACCCAGTTGGCAACGTGGGCCCGTAAGCCACACAGCCAAGTTAGTAAAACAATTTTTGACCACTAGACTCAACTTCGGCCAAGGAATTGGAAAGGGGGGACTCCTAGAGGCAGTCGGCTCTGATACCAACCTGTGACGACCCCGGCTTAATCGTGCACTAATCATACACGCAAATGCGCACGATCAAGCCTAAGGACTCACTTGAAGATATCACAACACAACTCTAAAACATAAAAATAAAGTCATACAAGCTTAATATTACAAGCCAGGGCCTCGAGGGCTCGAATACAAGCTCGATGGCATACAAGCGTCAGCGGAAGCATTAGATATCTGAGTACAGATATATTACAGAGAGAGAGATAAGCCTTCACAGAGGCGGGGTAAAAATAAAAAAAAACTACGATCGAAAGGCGTAGGCCTCCTGCCCTGGACCCTCCGATCCTACTCCTGGTCGTCGAACGGCTCTTCGTAGTAGTAGTACTCGCCAGGCGGATAGTAGTACTGGTCGTCGGCTGGGGCTTCTGGCTCAGGGGCTCCGTCGTCTGGTGGCATCAAATGGAAAATGGGGGAAAAAGAAAATAAAGCAAACGTGAGTACTCATCCGAAGTACTCAGCAAGCAAGGATCTACACTACATATGCATCATTGTCAAAGGAATGGCTGTATATGTGGACTGGGCTGCAGAAATGCCAGAGTAGAGGGGGAAAGCCTAGTCCTATCGAAGACTAGCATCTTCAACAATCTTCGACAGTCTTGCAGCATCAGGAGAGAGCAGATGAACATAATGTAAAGTAGTAGTAGTAATATCATCAACCTCGACTTGAGATCCTTTCTCGACTCCCTGCGAGAAAGCAATCCCAGAGCCGTACTATCCAATTCTCACCACATGTTCTAGTTGTACCGATCGGGATACAACTCCGAGTGTCCGTTACCGTAGGACAGGCTATCGATAGAAGTTTCTTCCCTGCAGGGGTGCACCAACTTACCCACCACGCTCACTTAACTCTGGCCGGACATACTTTTCTGGGTCATGCCCGGCCTCGGCTAAGCAACACGCCGCAACCCGACCTAGGCTTATAAGAGAGGCCAGCACGCCGGACTAAACCTATGCCCCCAGGGGTCTTGGGCCATCGCCCCGGGAACTCCTGCACGTTACGGGGCCACCGAGAGCAGACCTAGCAACCCCTTATACAAGCGCGGTTGCGTTACCAGTCCAACTCGGCGTGCGCCGCTCCTTACTGACGTCAAACAAGCTTCGGCTGATGTGTACGACGCAGAACGCCCATACTATGCCCACTTGATGGTTAGTGCTATCGGGCCAGAGGCCCCTCGGATCAAATATCCAAACCGTAGTGGATTAGGAGCGCGCGGAAACGAGCAGAGACTCACGATCGATGTGACCCCGTCGCCCCATCTCGAGGACTTGCGGCAAGGGCTAAGAATGCCCGGCCACGCCTCGTAGTTATCTCGCGGGCACCATCCAGGTCAATCTGACTCCACATCACTTCGCGTTAAGCTCGCGCGGGTACCCCTCAGGGCCGACCCGTCTTTAGTATCATAGTTTAGTGCAAGTCATAATATCCAAGGTAACTGTGTGTCTGACACCGAAGGGAACCATGAGGAATCACCCTTGATGGAATTCCCGCTCGATGTTATCATCAAGGTGAACGAAGGAGGAATCACCCTCGAGGTCCACCTTGAGAAGTTGCGCGACGTCGTCGTGATCGGGGGTGGTGTAGAAGGAATCACCCTCGCTTACCACGACCGAGTAACTAACCTACAAGGTTAACATCAGAAGTGCTGACGAGGTATCACCCTCGGCACTCGATGATAACCCAGCAGTGTCGGCAACTAAGGGGAAGTGATGTGCGGTGCC
This sequence comes from Thinopyrum elongatum, assembly GCA_011799875.1. Lineage (NCBI taxonomy): Eukaryota > Viridiplantae > Streptophyta > Magnoliopsida > Poales > Poaceae > Thinopyrum > Thinopyrum elongatum. The sequence goes on along the minus strand of CM022301.1, from coordinate 395,299,676 downwards.
ATGGTCTAGTCTTCAATCCCGATGATCGGGTCTTCTGATGTCCAGCAGGGCAGTCGGGATCAAGTGGGGGTCTCGGTCGTGTCTCTACCCAGCCTATAATAATCAGTCTAGGATAACCAGTAAGGTAACAAAGCAGGGTACAATAATCAGGCTATGCAGCAGATATAGGAAAACAGTAGCAGTAGCAGTTCTAATGCAAGCATAAGAGAGAAAAAGAGTAGGCGATATAGGCATGCTCAAAATGGGGGGTGCTTGCCTGTTTGCTCGGGGGCAAGGGCAAGGTCTTCAGTAGTATCGTCGGGAACGTAGTCGTACTCCTGTGCGGCGTCTGCCTCGGGAGCTACGTCAACGTCGGGGGCTACCGAGAGAGAAGAGGGGGAAGAAACAGGTAAACATAATGCAAACAAATGCAACACGGTGCGTGTGATGCTATGATGCAGTGTAGGGTTGCCTGAATATGCATCTAAGTCATTTTAGTTATTTTTAGAATTATTCTGGGATTTAATATCCGACGTGTGTGCACTATTCATCTGCCGGATTCGGGTCCGGAGTTACGAGTTCTTCTACGTAGGAGGTTCCGATGGAGAAACAGACGGCACGATCAGACTCGTCTCGTCGTTCTGAGCAACTTTCATGTTTTAACTTTTTCGATCCGAGCTACGGTTTAAAAGTTATTAATTTTTAAAGATTATTTGAATTTCTGGAATTATTTTATTTAACAGAAAATGAATTATGACGTCAGCATGACGCGCTGCTGACGTCAGCAAGTCAACAGGACGGTTGACCAATCAAACCTGACATGTGGGTCCAGTGGGACCCACATGTCAGCCTCTGTTTCTTTATCCAGTGAATTAGTTTAATTACCAGGATTAATTAGGGGGGTGGACCCCACATGTCAGTGAGACATTAGGTTAATTAGTTTATTTTTATTTCTAATTTGTTTTAACTAATTAAACAGGAAGGTGGGGCCCGCCTGTCAGCGGCTGGGCCGGTCCAGTCAGCAAGGCTGACTGGTCAACTGGCCGGCCGGGCCCCTGGGACCCACGGGTCAGTGACCCAGGGGTGGGCCCCGCCTGTGCCACGTCAGCGGGGCCGGCGGCTGGTCGCCGGCGACCAAATCGCGCGGCGGCGCGTCGCCGGAGTTGGCCGGAATCGAGCTATAGGGCTCGGTTCGAGCCGGGCTTGGGTGCGTTCGAAAGCTGGCGTCCTCGCGCATCTAGCTGAGCCAACAGCCGGGCTCAGAGGTGGCCGGAACGTCGCCGGCGTTGAGCGAGGCGGACGTCCGAAGCTCGAGCTCGTCGGGTTCGACGTCCTAGCGCGCGGGCGACCTAACTAGCTAGCTGTGCGGGGCCTACGGCTCACAGGGAGCTCGCCGGAGGAGTCAAACGAGCTAGCAACAGCTCGGGAGCTTGGCTGCAGCGGCAATGGCGGCGGTGACTTTCGGGTCTCCGAGGTGCCGCGGCTACAGCGTGCAGACGGGCTACCAGAGAGGCCAGAGAGAGAGGGAGAGTGCTCACCGAGCGGCGCAAGGTGGCCCGTGTGAGGATTAGGAGCTGTAGGGGTCGAGGTCGCCGGAACCGCGCCGGAGATGCAGAAGAGGGGCGCGGCTCGATCCGCGCAACGTGGAGCTCCTCGGCCCCAATCAACGGCGCCCAAGGCCGTGGCAGTCCATGGCGATGGCGCAGGACATGGCAGAGCGGCAGGCAGGGCTCGGTGGCCGCGGGGACGAACGAGAACGGCGGCGGTGGCGCTCGGATCTGGAGGAAGGGGAAGAGACAGAGCGGCGAGGGAGAGAGATGGGGATGAGGCAAATGACCAGGGGGAAGGCACGGGCCTGCCCTTATCCTCTCGCGGTGCCCGCGGCGTCGCGCTGTCGAGCAGCGACCGGAGCGAGCGCGCGCGTCCATGGACGAGGCGACACGGCGACGGAGAAGGACGACGACTGTAGCGAGCTGGGCCAGGTGGGCCGCGGTCGGGGCACTGTGCACTAAGGCCCAGTGCACAGTGCCTCGCTTTCACATTTTCTATTTTCTGTTTCCTTTTTCTTTTAATCCCTTTTCTGTTTCAAAATGTTTAGGCCACTTGTGCACTTTGAAAAATTATGGGAGTTGGTCCCAATATTGCGATGCAATATTAGCTCTCACCAAAAAGTGGTTTGAACATATTTGGATTCCATTTGAATTTGATATTAATTTAATAGATGTAAATAGTCTGTTTTGAGTGCTGTTTCAGGTTGTTTCACTCACTTAGCTAACTCCAAAAAATAATGATTATGATTTTGCCATGACCACTGGATTATTTGCTAATTAAATAACATTTCTCCAGCAGAGTTTAATCAACTTCAATTTGCACTTTGGAATTTAATTTGATTTTCAGATTTGAATTTGAATTGGATTATTAACCCAAGTGACTAGGCAAAGCAAATGATGATGACATGGCATTATTAGCAGTTGATCACTGTGGTCATTACAAGGGGGTGTTACAGCGTTGATTATCCCTTTTGTACTCGATCAGGTGATGCATGAGGTAGAATTTATCAGCCTTACTGGTATACGGTTGCTGGATGCAACAGAAGTCGGTCTTATGGCCGAAACCCAGCCCGTTCTTCCTGTACTTTTTCACCTTGATATATCCACCAGACAGGCTAAAGGTTAACAGGGCACTATCGAGAACACTCTTTATGTGCGTGTAATCCTTTTTCTTAATGTTCTTCGATGAGTCTAAGTACATAGCATGGGAGTATTCTGGGTACAGACAGATGAGGACGGCGCCCCCCCCCCCCCACTGCGCAAAATAAGTACACCTCAAATTAGCTTCCATGCTTGCAAAGGAATGATTAAAACTTACGAAAGGATATCCGCGGATGACTTACGTGGGATGATAAGGCAGGAGAATCGCTTCCTTGTCCTTATTAGCGATCATGAACTCACCGATGTACTTGCTCGCATAGTCATGGTGCTCTTTGCAGACTGCCAAGAAGCTCTCGTGCATATAGTACGGGTCCGCGACGCAGATATATTTTATGTTCTCGCGCCTGATGATGTAGTTGAGATACAACGCATACATGCGGATGAACTGGAAATCCAGCTTGGTCATGTGGAACATGTCGTAGATGTAGTCAAATCGCAGGATGAACTTATCCGCGGGCCATCTCTCGACGTACAACTTCCCGCCCGGCACCTGAGCCGCGTAAAGCGGGTATCCTGGTTTTTCCGAGATGAGAAGGCTTTTCTCTCTGGCCAGCACGTCTTCATGAAGTCTCCTTAGATCATTATTCAGTATGTGCTCTAGCGCTTTCGGAGGTAGGATCGGGTGGCCGGCGACATGGAAACGCTCCGCACCTTCGACAGATATTCTGTCTACCTCCTGAGGCTTCAGAGGCGGCTGGCTGCTTGAAGCAGCTCTGGCGCCTTTAGGGCCTTTCTTGTCCGGTCTCCTCCTTTGCTTCTTGACGGGTGGCGGTAGTGAGCCCACCATACCTTCCCTAACCATCACCCCCAGTGTAGTCGGGCTAATCAGTGGATGGCCCTCAGGTTGTTGCTGGATAGAGGCGGCATCTGGAGGCGTCTCCTGCGAGGATCACATGAAGAGAGACTTTTTGCATTCCGCCTTAGGACGTTCCGGCTCCGGCAAATCAGGCAACATCAAGTCATCATCTCCACGCTCATAGCCTGAGTCATAGTCCCGAGCCATCAATCCTCCATCGTCATAGGCGGTATTGATATACTTGAGAGGGTCATCATCATCCTCCTCCATGAAATCATCAGCATTTGCTTCTTCGACGGGGGCGATGTCAGCTGGCACTAATGGAGGCTCTTCCTCACGTCGTGTGCTGTCACCCGCCATGATAGGTGCAGGTAATTTGGTAGGTGGGGTGGTGTTCATACCTTCTTGAGAAGCTGTCGTTGGTGTGATACCGGGCGCCTCGACACGAAGAAGAGTCTTCGGCCAAGGCAAGAACCAGCTCTTGCATGCGCCAATCCGTTAAGGGGTCTCCTCGTCATCGATTGGTACCGGAGGAGGCAAATCCTCGAAGCCCGCTTTGACACTGGCCACGTTAACCTTGAAGACGCCATGGGGCATCTCTCGGTTGTGGAACATGCGGTCCTTCGGCTTCACGATCGTTGCCTTTCCCACGGCCACCTTCTGGCCGTTGATGTCGTACAGTAGGGTGCACCGGGTATCGTCGGCCTACGAAGACATGTCTGCGACGTCAAACATCCAAAAGGCAACTGAAACGGAAGACTATAGACATGCTGGTGCAAAGGGTATGACGCGTAATTACCGTGAGGGCATCGAGCTCAACCATAGACGAAGCCCCGCCGAGCATGCCAGAGACGGAGGTTGGGCTTCTATGAACAGGAGCGGGACCTTTGCGGTTGCTTGAGCAGGTGCTGGTGGTGTGATGTTCACCGAATTGCTCCCGACGTATCTGGGAAGGGGAAAGTCCGCTGGCCCTTTATCTGGATTGCTCTTCGACCAATCGATAATTACCGAAATCAAGCTGGTAATAATTGAAGTTTGGAAGTGAGCCGTGACGCCAGCTACCGCTTCATTGACCGCCGCATTAACTACCCCGAGAAACTCTTCTTTGGTCTCAGCTTTGGTCTTATTGACCGCAATCTCGACCTTCTCGTTGATAGTCTGTTGAGTAAGCAACCGTCTCTTTCTTCTTTCCTCTGGCTGCTCGTGGTAGCACGTCTTCCACGAGGCACCATCTCCGACGCCGTGCACACGTCCATAGGACGGCGGTTTGTCTCCCGGGACCCTTTTCAGTATATTCAGGGCCCGGTTGAAAGGGGTGTCCCACTTGGGCCTCGCTGATGACTGTGACGACTCGTCGCTTTCGGCTGCCTGTTGGTGCTGCTCTTTCGGCAAAAGGAACGTGGATGGTTTACTAATGTGACAAAACTTGTAGTTGAATTGATTGGAAGCTAATATAATAAGGTGGTAATATAACAATTACCAGAAGTCTCATGAACTCCCTCGTGTTCGGGTCCGTGTAAAAGATCTTATTGACATGGTCCCACTTGTACCGGGCCCTGATCTAGTCACGCTCCAGCGGGTCGGTGAACTCCGCCAAGGGGTCTGGGATTCCGTGACTTTCACATTCGGCGTCCTCCTTGGCCCATACGTGCCTCTTCCCCTCGTAACCACGGCTTTCGAGGCGGTGGGGAGGCGTGTTCCTGGCGTGGAATGCCTTCATTTTCTCCGACCTTTGCTTGACTTCTTCTTTAGCGCAAGTCTCTTTGAATTTTTCAAAGTCCTCTTCCTTTAGTGATGGTTTGTCAGCATGAATCTTGGACCACAGTTCATTCTTCGCAATCGCTTTTTTCACCCTAACTTTTCAGGCGGACAAGTCGTTGGTGAACGTCACCATCGCCTTGCTGTTTATCTTTGTCATGGCGTCGTCGTCCCACGGATGTTTGCTTTCATCTCGGCCGGGGAACGGGAACCGGTGATGGTGATTTACTTGCGCAGAGGAAGGAAGAATTGCCCGACAGAGCCACTGCAATTTCCATGGCATGGCAGGAGCTAGCTGTGCTGTGCTTGCCTTTCTCATGGACGACTGACTGACTGACTTGTACAAGTCCTCTCTGCTTCACTTCACTTCCTCCCTCCTCTGTAAGTCTTCTCCTCTGCTCCTCTCCTCTGGTTTCCTGGTCAGCTTCTAGTTGCGCACCACCTGTTTGTTCGAATGCCCAGCCCATGTTCTCGCTCAACTCAAGGAAGATAGATACCATCTTAGAGGAGTAAACCCTTAGTGGCTGTTTGGCATGCAAGTGCCTAATCTTGTGTTGTAAGCCATTTGTTTGGCGACGCTGGCTTTCTTTGCCTTCCTTCTATGAAAACGATACTCCGGAAGTTAGCGCGCGGCGGTCGACCTCCATGGAGGTGGGTATTTTGAAAAAATTAAAAAATATATTTTAAAGTTTCAAAAAATTCTGAAAAAAATCATACATGTTAACATGGATGTATTCTACATGTGTGTAAATTTTGAAGATGAAATACATTATGGTGAGAGCTACACAAAAAAGACAAATCGCGTTTTTCAAACTGATGAACAGTGTGGACACTGTTCACTATTAGAAATGCAGGATTTTCTCTTTTTTGTGTAGCTCTCACCATAATGTATTTCGTTGTCAGATTTTATACACATGTAGAATACATCCATATGAATGTGTAGAATTTTTTTCAGAATTTTTTGAAACTCCAAAATGTAATTATTGAATTTTTCAAAATATCCACCTCCATGGAGGTCGCCCGCCAAAAGCCCTCACTCAAAATTAGGTGAGTAAGAGCAGCTAAATGACTTTGCCTACCCAGTTTCCGCCAACCTGGCACAAGTAGTACATATAATAATGTGCCTATTATCTCATGAAAAATGGCAGCCTACCACGGAATTATCAAGTCATGCCTGTATCTGCAGTAAGAGTCGAACGTGCATAGTTAATTTACGAGGGATCACATTATTATAAACCGCCTGTGCTCTGATTTATCTGATTGCTCATTTACTTTAAACTTTTTTTGGGACCATGCTGATTTTCTCTAACTCCCAACTTTGCATAACTGAGAGGGAATTAAAATGGTCATACACATCACTTTTCAATGAACCTGAATACCCACTCCTTGGAGAGTTACATGCCATGTCAGTTCATCCCAATCACATTGTGAAAGCGCTAACTGCTAAAGTGTGGGAAAATAAATTCTCTACACAGACTATACACACTTGCAAACCATTTGCTTCACGTCCTAACATGACTGTACAGATCAAATGGAAGGTTAAAAATCACGGTTGCTGTTGCATTTGCCATTCTTGAATTGCAAAACGAAGGGCAGTGTTCGGTATTAACTCATGGTGTGTGAAGCTGAGGTAGGTCATGGGGGACATTTTATGCCCCCTTTGAAGCCAGTCCTTGATGGCCTCACCTTCATATGTGAATCCATCGGCAGCAATGTGTGGATCCCTCATGATCTCCTGAAAATGTTACAAAGATGAAGGTTATCAAACTAAAGGTTAGGACGCTGACCACCTTACTTCAAAGCAAATAAAACATCATTATATCAGAGTTGGTATTAATTACTGTAACGACTGAATTGTAAACATACGATAGTTGGTGGTGTGACTGGCAACACATGATTCAAGTGCTTCATTTTTTATATTTGTTAACGAACCTGTGTCATTGGACAGATGAAAAACGTTGGTGGCTTGCATTTGTCGTCTGGACAGTTCAGCATAGCTTGCAGGATACCCCAGGCCTCATTTGCAAGATTAGGCCGCTCCTTCCGTTCATACCGGCAACATCTCAGTGCTAATCTTGCCAACTCTTCAGTGTACTCAGGTGGCCATTCCCCTGCAGAAGTGTCAATTATATCTTGCAACATGTCATTGCTCAAGGCTGCCTCCACCTCATTCGGAAGGCCTAGGGGGCTCTTGCCAGTCAGCAACCGCATCAGAACTACACCAAAGGAGTAGACATCATACTGAGCTGTGATCTCCCCTGAGGCGATGTATCCTGGATCCATGTATCCCATTGTGCCTTTAATTTGGTTTGTTCGGTGGTAAGGGGTGACGGTGGTGTTTGTTAGATCCAAGGGACGAGAGATTCCAAAGTCTGCCAGTTTGCAAACAAAGCTATTGTCAAGAAGGACATTGTCAGGCTTCAGATCGCCATGGGCAATGCCTTTTGGTTTGTTGGAGTGGAGAAAGATAAGTCCTGTGCAGATGTCGGCAGCGATTCTGATGCGCATTCGCCATGAGAGCGGCTGTCTTTGGTTCTCGCACTGCAGACAGTCCTCTAGGCTTCCGTTCAACAGGAATTCAAAGACCAACGCTTTGGCCTCCCTGCATACTCCTATCAGAGTGACAAGGTTTGGATGCCTCATCCTAGAAAGTGTTTCTACCTGTAATATATTGGAAAATCACATATTTAGATGCACCGTTTTACCTGTTTTACTTATTCTCATCTGACAACACGTTTTACTCTTAATGATGAAAATTACCTCGTCATTGAACTCTTTATCTCCTGTTGTGCCTTCACGGTTGAATTTCTTTATGGCTACGGTAGTATGACGGAGAAATCCCTTGTAGACGGTTCCACACCCACCACTGCCAATCTTTTTGGAGTCATCAAAGTTGTCCGTCGCTTCTTCTATCTCTGTGTAGCTGAATTCTGTTAGGGCAACAGCACTAGTAGAGCCAAATACACTGTTACCATTTGTTTGGCGCATTTCTTCAGCTTCTTTAACAGCATGGTCTTTCTCGCGCTGCAGCTCTGCTTGCAACTGTTGGAGCTCTTCCATTAGGGCATTTGTCTGGAGAAGCTTGCTCTCCAATTCTGCTCTTTGCTCATTTGCCTTCTGCAGCTCGTTGCATACATGGAAGTGCTCTTTTTCAAGGTCAGCCTTTTCTCTTGTTAGCCTTTCCTCTACATCCTTTTTTTCTTTGCGGAGTGAACTCTCCCGTGCTTTGAACTGCAAGAAAACAGTTCGCTTACTTGAGAGATACATGTAATATAAATTCCATGTATTCAGAGAAGAAAGGTTGGGAAAATACAGTAGATCAAATAACAATAGTGGGTAACTAAAGGTATATGTCAATAACAAATATCATACCATCATAGAAGATTCAAACAAGTCCCTCTCGGCTTTCTGCCGGCCCTCAGATGCTTCCTTTTTCGAGTGCTCTAGCTGATTGCGGACTCGGTGCAGTTGCTCAAACATTTCGTGTATTTCCACCTGTAAAACATTATGTTTGCTTTGAATTCAGTAAGCATGACAACATTATCTAATAAGTACTACAACTGAGACCAAAACAGAAGACCTTGGTTGATCAACCAAAATTTAGATGATAGAGCAATAGCAGTAAGATTTTATTTAAGAAAGTGGATTTTTTCCATAGTGGGTACACTAAAGCCTCTTTAATTAGAGACACTACTGGTTGAGAGTTACTACAGCCATGAAGACATTCTACTGTCAACCATTTCCCTCTACACTTGTGCTAGGACCAAAGCCTCTTTAAACGTAGTTCTAACATTACATAGTAATTGTTATGTTTAATAACTTTGTTTTTTAAATAATGGAGGGATAGTTCTCCGGGCCTCTGCACCCATAGGGTACACACAGCCGTAAAATTATTGTAATTCAAAAAAAAGTTGTGGCTATGCTAGCTTAGAGAACTCAGCTCAGTCCAATATAGCTTACCGTAGAGTGCTGATGTTCTTCAGAGCTTGCAACTGAAACAGGCACTGGTGAACCATCCATACTGTCCAAATCCCTCAGACCCAATGATGACCCACCAGTGCTTTGCTGGCTGGAACTCGGAGAGGAACCTGTTGGTGTCATATCAATCGACTGCCGCCTTGCAGGTGACATGATTTCTACACTGCCCGCTATCGATCCAGACAAGGAATAACTAACTGAGTTGGACCGTCGTGGCAGGGCCTGTTGATCTGTAGAGCCTAAGAGACTATCAATTGACTGCCGCCTTGCAGCTGACATGTTTTCTACACTGTCTGCTATCAATCCAGACAAGGGATAACTGACTGAGTTGGACCGCCGTGGAAGGGGTTGTTCGCCTGTAGAGCCTAAGAGACCTGGATGTCCTGGTGGCAGTGATATGGATCTTGGAGTGAACTCAGGTTGATCTGAGATAGTGCTCGTGCAGCTGCTTCGGGGTGACTCTACTTTTGCACAAAGCTGAGTGGCCTCCCTGAAAAATGATAAGAAACATGGCACCATTTTATTTGTCACGATAGATATAATTTTGAGTAGTTGCTGGAGCTGAAATTTGCAAATTCTGTGTAGTATTTGTTTTATGTTGACTTAGGGATGCATGACACTCATACCTAGAGCAACCAAGAGCTTCTTTGCAAATATAGAAGATCTGGCAATATGGTTTGGCCTGTAGATGCACACTGGCTGCAACTTTTGATTTTGGTACTTTCCTCTTCCTGTTCATGAAAAATTCATAATCAACATAAACAACTTGGATGATTTCTACTTTAGACTTTAGAATGAGGGAGAGATGACAATTAGTAAAGCCATAGTTATTTGTTATTGGGAAGTATTGACTAAATGGTTCTGCCGCCTTCCTAATCGCCACTTGTTAGAACAGCAGGCCCATAAAAGAGAAATAAGAAATTTACATATACAGGAGCTGAGCATCTAATAACATAACTCATGGTGCTGTGCTCTATGGAAACAGTGCAGTCGGAAATAATTGCGATGTATTTTTTTCATGAAACTCGTTACAAAGTGGAGTATTGCATCTGCACATACACTGAGAAGGAAGATGTTCCCATAACAAGCTTTGTAATGTGATTCTGATCAATGAGCTCGATAATCCCATTTGCAGGACTGTTCTTCTCGATCACCAGCGTTTCAGCTTGCACCTGTAAATTTGTTACTTTTTATTTTGTACGGACGACGTATAACGAGAAATTGCAAGTGAATATGGTTTCAGAATCCATGTAGCCTTTCCTGAATTAGTCAACTGACCTTGAGAGAAACTCTGCAGAAATTGAGGTACTGGTTTAAAAGCGTGTTCATCTCCTCCTTCTCAATCTTTCTGTATGCTTTGAGCTCCTTTTCTTCGACCTGGCTTGCTGGAACCTTGCATAATCCTGCGCCGGCAACATTAGAGTTGAATCAGCATAGGTTACTGACACAAGTATTTGCAACGCCTACTGAAAACAGGGGAGTGCTTTCTGAAACTGTCTGACAGCAAAATCGAACAACAGAAGACTACTTCTGCTTGCTGCTAATTTCATTTGTATCATTTCAGCAGATTCTCTTGTGAAACAAGGGGTGGAAAAGGACATGGAAATGGGAATCAAATCCAACAAGATCAAGGTTTGTTTTTTCCCCATAGATACACAAAATACTTCTGAAACGACTGAAATGCCGACAGAAATAACAAGAAAATCAGACCACTAGCAACAATCCTTTCTTCTCCATGGTCAAGTTGATGCAGATGAGATAAAAAAAAGTCAAACTGAAGCGAAGCCGGACCCTTTTACCTATCATGATTCTGTCGGCAGGCTGGTGGACGTGCAGCAGGACAAGCTTGGGATCACCGGCGAGGAGGTTCCGAGCTGCCCAGACGAGGTTGGACCTGCTGTCCTTGACGTCCTTCCCGACGGCGACATACAGCTTCCCTCCGCCGCCGTCATCATCATCAGCATCGTGCAAGATGGCGGCCTCTTCGTCGATCTCTCTGAGGCTGGCGCTCCTGTTAGCCCCGCTGGCACTGGACGACGACGACCGTCCGCTCCCTCCACGCATGAACATCCTCTCCGCCACCTCGGGCTGCGGCGACCGAGGGGAGAAGGCCGGCAATGGCGATGATGACAGCGAAGGGAGAGAAGCGCGGGCTCTGCTGACCACGGCCATGTGGAACCACCAATAGTTTGTTAGCTACCACCAGAGAAGAAGCAGCTAGCAACCTCTCGAGTGCAGAGAAGAGAAGTGAAAAGGTGCATCATATGCTATCTAGCTACCACCAGAGAAAGCGGCAAGCAATCTCCTAAGAGAAGGGAAAACAAGAGTGAAAAAAGTGTATACCCTTTTAGAGTTTGCTGGTGTTGGCAGCCAAGGCGACAAGGCAGATGGGAGCAAGGAGGAGCAAACAAATGGCCGCTTTCTCTTGCTCTTCAGCCTGGGGGTCAATTTTTCTGTGAATGTGATGCAGAAACAAACAAGAAGCTGGTCCCAGAGCTTCAAGGTCGTTCTTCAACCGGGGAATTCAGTCGACGTCCATCGTGGATGTCATTCAGAATTTTCAGCGGAAAAGATATCATCCCTTCAACGTGAGGCCGGAGATCGGCGACAGCTGCTTCTGAGAAGCTTCCTGGCCTGCTTACCCACGGGCCATCTCTTTCAGTAGCTCTGTTATCTCCTTCAGTCAACAGAGAGCAATTAGTGGCAGGGAATGCAATGCATGGCAGGCTTGCTCTTTCACAGCTGGAATATACCAACGGTATCTTTGTGGCCGGTCAACGGCCAACATACTAGCTTCTCATCTTTGAAATAACGATCCCAGCCAGTGATCTCAAGACTTTGCTGGGCGAGACGGGGTCAACGTTTCCGATCGGTCAGCTCAGCTGTAACCTTAACTGCTGCTAACCAGAAATGCGGGTATGCAGCAAGTAATAATGTTTGCGAACTGATTACATTGAGATACTTCCCTGTTTAGTAATTAACTACTTCCCTGTTTAGTGTTCTTGAGATGGTGGACGGAATGGAATCGGGACCGCAAGCATATCCGGTGAGTGATGCTTCCCTGTTTAGTAATTAACTACTCCTATATATAACTGTGCTGTCAGCATAGGTCAGGGTTACATTGGAACCAAAGCATCCTGTTTTAAATTTGGTGCCGCTTGTCATCTTCTTGTTTGTTTAGTTGCATGTGGACACCCGATCCGGGCCAAGGTTTGTTACATAACATAAAAATCGATATAAGTTCGACCATGCATGGTGCAGCTGTGCGTTGTTGTTATCTCTTGCAGTCAACACGGGGCAATTGATCAGCGGTAAGGAATTCATGGTTAGTTCCTGCACAGCCAGAGCGACCTAGCTGCTAGATGGAGACTTGGAATGAATATCCTGTCTCTGCCTTGCTGCATGTTGGTCATGGTCCTTGGCTTTCAGATGGATGGGGTGATCCAAGACTGAACTTTGAAGACTTGCTGACCCAGACCAGGTCACACACACACACACACACCCTGCTGCAAAGCCATTATTAACCTTATTAACTATTGGCACTAATCAGGACTGCAATGGAACGACTTGTAATGTATGTATGCGTGTGTTTAGCAAATAAGCGGATTGTTTGATTGCATATCTTGGTGAGATGATGGAGACGAATTTTTTTTTTGACGCTTCTCTTTTTTAATTTAATTATTATTAATCGTGTTGAGGCAAGCACAAACACATTTCTCCTCCACCTGCACAAAAATGTTTTGCGTCTGTTTGCAATTCATGGTGTGACCAATACTTTCTGTGAATAGTAGGCAGCGACCATTTTCAGCTGAAATTCCAGTTACATTCGTATCACAGACCGAAAATCTACAAATTATGTATGTGCATCTTCAGTTTAAAAAGCTGGCAAACACAGGGTCTTAATATTTCTGACTAGCTCATGTCACATACATGCATGCCTGGACATACAGGGCCAGAAAAATGGTTCAGGAAGCACAAGAGTTCTCCCGCCCCTAATTCAGTCGCCGCTTACATCACATTATCAACGCACCGGGTTCCGAAAACCATTCTGACTTTTGGGCCTGTAATGTATGAGTGTGTTTGTACATGCTAGGGCATCTTCTTTGTCTGTTTATAGTTGCGTGTGGGACATCCGATCCAGGCCGAGGTTTCTTATAGAATTGATATAGTTCGTGTTATCTCTCTTGCCCCTCATCATCACTAACCAGCAGCTTCGTGATCTACTCTGGGCCATCTCTTCGGTATATTCACATGCATGCATTCTTGCAACAATAAACCAATCGAACAACCTCTGAATATAGGATAGAACAAGGTACTAAATACAGCACAATGCAACGATATGTTCATCCCTCTAAATTTAAGACAATATTTTATAGAGCATTCCAAATACCAGAAGCATTTCTATGGGCTCTCTCTACTGGGGAACTCTTTCAACATGTCTCTTATCCGTCATCAAATTTCATGCCAGGGAAATTCCCATCAGCGAAAATCAACAAGGGGGCCTCCTCAGCCTAATCAACAAGAAGTACACATTGATTGAGGATACAATCAAATAGGTTATGATGCAACTATCTACATCACCGGTAACAAGTAAAAAATATAGCATGAAAAAATCATTGGGTATCTTCTTGATTCGGCAAGTGGACAGCTTAAGGGCCTTGCAATTAAGCTCGCAATGCTTGTATCTAGGCTCCAATTCACCCTTTGAGGCAATTAATAATCCTTCATCAGGGCTATGCCCAATAGCTACGACCACTTCATGTGACTTGGGCTTTGTCAGTGGTCTTAAGATACCCTGTGGACAAATACCATTGAGATGACTCTCAACACTAACTATGGCAATGTTGTAATTTTGATGATACAATTCCAATCCCCCCCCCCCCCACCCCCACATGTTCTCGAGGGAAACACCTCAATCTGTAATGCAATAGAATGAGACCCACAATAAAGACTATCATCTAACTGGAGCAAAAGAAAATGATTAGAGTACAACCACTCAAGTTCTCATCGATCTTGTCTCCATTAGTTCTAACCAAGCTAGCAGAAGTTAGGATGATAGTTTGTTCGCATTTACTTACATGTCACTTTATTAGCAATCTAGTGCACGCAAAGCACCTCATCTCTCCTACACATCATAATTTTCATCATTAGTTGAGGATCAAATAGTAGCACAAGAAAATAATGAGCTGTGTTAAAATCACCCTTGAATGAAGCAAGTGAGACACCTTGAGACACATTCAAACAACTTCTTTTGGAAGTTCCTCCCAAACGTTTTACCCATGGCCACTTTGAATATGCTGAAAGGAAACCATTCATAAGCAAGTAGTCGACCAAAAATCTCTTCAAAAGTATAATTAATGTCCCATTTGACTGGTGAATGGAAGAAGTAGAGAAGTTAGCAAAAAAAAAAAATAGCACAAGGAAGAATTGAGCAATATGAAAAACAATATCAAAAGCAAGGAGACTTGTACTCACACACCAGCAGTGGTGGTGTGGGGGATAGCCCAGGGATTTGAACGCAAAATCCCGATTCAATAAGGTGTTCACATAGTGCTCATTGTGGCTTCTGTTCGCCACTCGTCTGGGTCTTAGCTTGATGTCAAGAATGCCTTTCTTATTAGTGAGCTGCGTGAGGAGGTCCACATGCCACCTGGGTATTTTGATCCTGATAGCATGGTATATCGTCTTCGTCTCTCTCCCTATGGTCTTAAGCAAGCCCTCTGGTTTGAATGTTTCACCTTAGTGGTGAGTGTGCTGGTTTCCAGTGAGTGCTCATGATCCCGCGGGTTTTTGTCCACCATCCAGCTCGTGGTCGAACTCGTCTTCTTCCATATGTCAACGGCATGATCATCATTGGTGGCGACTCTGAGTACATTGCCTTTCTGAAGGCTCGTCTTAGTGAGTAGTTGCTTATGTCTTGGTCCTCTTCACTACTTCCTTGGTATTGAGGTTCTTCTACCTCTGATTGCTTTTTATTTCCCAAGAGAAGTATACCCAGAATCTTCTTGCTCGTGCTTTCTCTTACCGATGAGTGCGCTGTTGAGAATCCAATGGAGCTCAACGTCCACCTCTGTGCTTCTGACGGTTAGCTTTTGTCTGATCCAACGTACTACCATCATCTTGTTGGGAGTCTTATCTATCTAGCTGTCACTCGTCCGGATATTTCATATCCCGTCCAATTTCCAACTCAGTTTGTGTTCTATGATATCTTTGTGGGACTCTTTCTTTTCGTCTCTTCTTCTCACGCTCCACTTCATTCTAGCTTCAGGCTTATTCATATGCTACTTGGGCTAGCAATCCTTCGGATCATCGGTAACTTTTTTGCTTACTGTGTTTTTCTTGGTGGTTTCCTCTGTTGGAAAACATTGCATGGAAAACAAAAAAAAATTCTACGCACATGCAAGATCTATCCATGGAGATGCATAGCAATGAGAGGGGGAGAGCATCTACATACCCTTGTAGATCGCTAAGCGGAAGCATTTATCACGCGGTTGATGTAGTCGTACTCTTCGCGATCTGATCACGATCCAACCGATCTAGTGCCGAACGGACGACACCTCCGAGTTTAGCACACGTGTGGATCGATGACGTCTCCTCCTTCTTGATCCAG
Source organism: Thinopyrum elongatum (assembly GCA_011799875.1). Classification (NCBI taxonomy): domain Eukaryota; kingdom Viridiplantae; phylum Streptophyta; class Magnoliopsida; order Poales; family Poaceae; genus Thinopyrum; species Thinopyrum elongatum. The sequence continues at coordinate 395,283,844 of CM022301.1, read as the reverse complement.
CAAGCGGGAGAGGAGAAGTAGATGGGATCACAATCAACACGACGGCGTGGTGGTGATGGAGCACCGACAGCGCTTCGCTAAGCATTGCCGGGACGAGGCGGTGAAACTACGGAGTAACGGGAGAGAGAGGGGCGCCAAGGGCTTGATCTGTCCTCTTGGGGTGCCCCCTCCCCTCTATATATAGGTGGAGGGGCGTGGGAAACAGCCCCTCCAAGCCCTAGGGCGCAGCTAAGGGGGAGAGGACTTGGACTCCAAGTCCAATCCTATTCCTACTAGGATTCCTTCCTTTTTTGCCATCCCTAGCCACATGGGCTTTTGAGGACTTGGTGCGCCTAACCCAATAAGGCTAGGGCGCCTCTCCACAGCCCATGCTAGCCCTTGGGTCATGGTGAACCCACTTGTGGACTTCCGGACCCCTCCGGAATCCTCCGAAACCTTCTGGAAGCTTCCCGGTACAATACCGAAAAAACTGCACCTTTTTCCGGAACCCAAAATATGACTTCCTGTATATAAATCTTTACCTCTCGACCATTCCGAGACTCCTCGTGACGTCCGGGATCTCATCCGGGACTCCGAACAACATTTGGTTACCACTCATCAAATATCCCAATACTACTCTAGCGTCAACGAACGTTAAGCGTGTGACCCTACGGGTTCGGGAATTATGTAGTCATGACCGAGACACCTCTACGGTCAATAACCAATAGCGGGACCTGGATGCCCATATTGATTCCTACATATTCCACGAAGATCTTTTATCGGTTGAACCTTTATGACAACATACGTAATTCCCTTTGTTGGTCGGTATGTTACTTGCCCGAGATTCGATCGTCGGTATCTCTATACCTAGTTCAATCTCGTTACCGGCAAGTCTCTTTACTCGTTCTGTAATACATCATCTTGCAACTAACTCCTTAGTTACTTTGCTTGCAAGCTTTTTATGATGTGTATTACCGAGAGGGCCTAGAGATACCTCTCCGATACACGGAGTGACAAATCCCAATCTCGAATCACACCAACTCAACAGACACCTTCGGAGATACCTGTAGAGCATTTTTATGATCACCCAGTTACGTTGTGACGTTTGATAGCACACAAGGTATTCCTCCGGTATCCGGGAGTTGCATGATCTCATGGTCGAAGGAACATGTATTTGACATTAAGAAAGCAGTAGCAATAAACTGAACGATCATATGCTATGCTAACGGTTGGGTCTTGTCCATCACATCATTCTCCTAATGATGTGATCCCGTTATCAAATGACAACACATGTCTATGGTTAGGAAACCTTAACCATCTTTGATCAATGAGCTAGTCTAGTAGAGGCATACTAGGGACACGGTATTTGTTTATGTATTCACACATGTATTTAAGTTTCCGATCAATACTATTCTAGCATGAATAATAAACCTTTATCATGAATAAGGAAATATAAAATAACAACTTTATTATTCCCTCTAGGGCATATTTCCTTCAGTCTCCCACTTGCACCAGAGTCAATAATCTAGCTCACATCACCATGTGATTTAACACCCATAGTTCACATCGCCATGTGACCAACACCCAAAGAGTTTACTAGAGTCAATAATCTAGTTCACATAGTTAGATGATTAACACCCAAAGAGTACTAAGGTGTCATCATATTTTGCTTGTGAGAAAAGTTTAGTCAACGGGTCTGCCACTTTCAGATTCGTATGTATTTTGCAAATTTCTATGTCTACAATGCTCTGCATTGAGCTACTCTAGCTAATTGCTCCCACTTTCAATACTTATCCCGATTGAGACTCAGAGTCATCTGGATCAGTGTTAAATCTTGCATCGACGTAACCCTTTACGACGAACTCTTTATCATCTCCATAACCGAGAAATATTTCCTTAGTCCTCTTAGGTAACTAAGGATAATTTTGACCGCTGTTCAGTGATCTACTCCTGGATCACTATTGTACCCCCTTGCCAAACTCATGGCAAGGTACACAATAGGTCTGGTACATAGCATGGCATACTTTATATAACCTATGGCTGAGGCATAGGAAATGACTTTCATTCTCTCTCTATCTTCTGCCGTGGTCGGATTTTTGAGTCTTACTCAACTTCACACCTTGCAACAAAGGCAAGAACCCTTTTTTTGACTCATCCATTTTGAACTTTTTCAAAATCTTGTCAAGATATGTGCTTTGTGAAAGTCCTATTAAGCATCTTGATCTATCCCTATAGATCTTGATGCCCAATATATAAGTAGCTTCACCGAGGTCTTTTATTGAAAACTCTTATTCAAGTATCCTTTTATGCTATCCATAAATTCTATATCATTTTCAATCAATAATATGCCATCCACATATAATATCAGAAATGCTACAGAGCTCCCACTCAATTTCTTGTAAATACAGGCTTCACCATAAGTCTGTATAAAACCATATGCTTTGATCACCTCATCAAAGCGTGTATTCCAACTCCGAGATGCTTGCACCAGTCCATAGATGGATCGCTGGAGCTTGCACACTTTGTTAGCACCTTTAGAATCGACAAAATCTTTCTGTTTGTATCATATACAACTCTTCTTTAAGAAATCCATTAAGGAATGCAGTTTTGACGTCAATTTTCCAGATTTCATAAAATATGGCAATTGCTAACATGATTCGGACAGACTTAAGCATCGCTACGGGTGAGAAAGTCTCATCGTAGTCAACCCTTTGAACTTGTCAAAAACCTTTTGCGACAAGTCGAGCTTTGTAGACAATAACATTACCATCAGCGTCCGTCTTCCTCTTGAAGATCCATTTATTCTCAATGGTTTGCCGATCATCGGGCAACTCCATCAAAGTCCACACTTTATTCTTATACATGGATCTTATCTCAGATTTCATGGCCTCAAGCCATCTGTCGGAATCTGGGCTCATCATAGCTTCTTCATAGTTCGTAGATTCGCCATGGTCTTATAACATGACTTCCAGGACAGGATTACCGTACCACTCCGGTGCGGAACGGGTTCTGGTCGACCTACGAAGTTCTGTAGTAACTTGATCTGAAGTTTCATGATCATCATCATTAGCTTCCTCTCTGGTTGGTGTAGGCATCACGGGAACGGTTTTCTGTGATATGCTACTTTCCAATTCGAGAGAAGGTACAATTACCTCATCAAGTTCTACTTTCCTCCCACTCACTTCTTTCGAGAGAAACTTCTTCTCTAGAAAGGACCCAAACTTAGCAACAAAGATCTTGCCTTCGGATCTGTGGTAGAAGGTGTACCCAATAGTTTCTTTAGGGTATCCTATGAAGACGCGCTTTTCTGATTTAGATTCGAGCTTATCAGGCTGAAGCCTTTTAACATAAGCGTCGCATCCCCAAACTTTAAGAAACGACATCTTAGGTTTCTTGCCAAACCATAGTTCATACGGTGTCGTCTCAACGGATTTAGACGGTGCCCTATTTAACATGAATGCAGCTGTCTCTAATGCATAACCCCAAAATGATAGTGGTAAATCGGTAAGAGACATCATAGAACGCACCATATCTAATAAAGTACGGTTACGACGTTCGACACACCATTACGCTATGGTATTCCAGGTGGCATGAGTTGTGAAACAATTCCACATTGTTTTAAATGAAGGCCAAACTCGTAACTCAAATATTCGCCTCCGCGATTGGATTGTAGAAACTTTATTTTCTTGTTACGATGAGTCTCAACTTCACTCTGAAATTCTTTGAACTTTTCAAATGTTTCAGACTTGTGTTTCATCAAGTAGATATACCCATATCTACTCAAATCATCAGTGAAGGCGAGAAAATAACGATACCCGTCGCGTGCTTCAATACTCATTAGACCGTATACATCGGTATGTATTATTTCCAATAAGTCATTAGCTCGCTCCATTGTTCTGGAGAACGGAGTTTTAGTCATCTTGCCCATGAGGCATGGTTCGCAAGTATCAAATGATTCATAATCAAGTGATTTCAAAAGTCCATCCGCATGGAGTTTCTTCATGCACTTTACACCAATATGACCTAAACGGCAGTGCCACAAGTATGTTGCACTATCATTATCAACTTTGCATCTTTTGGCATCATTATTAGGAATACGTGTATCACTACGATCGAGATTCAATAAACCATTCACATTGGGTGTATGACCATAAAAGGTTTTATTCATGTAAACAGAACAACAATTATTCTCTGACTTAAATGAATGACCGTATTGCAATAAACATGATCCAATCATATTCATGCTCAACGCAAACACCAAATAACATTTATTTAGGTTCAACACTAATCCCGAAGGTAGAGGGAGTATGCGATGGTGATCTTATCAACCTTGGAATCACTTCCAACACACATCGTCACCTCGCCCTTAACTAGTCTCTGTTCATTTTGTAACTCCTGTTTCGAGTTACTAATCTTAGCAACTGAACCGGTATCAAATACCCAGGGGCTACTATGAACACTAGTAAAGTACACATCAATAACATGTATATCAAATATACCTTTGTTCACTTTGCCATCCTTCTTATCCGCCAAGTATTTGGGGCAGTTCCGCTTCTAGTGACCATTTCCTTGGTAGTAGAAGCACTCACTTTCAGGTTTGGGTCTAGCTTTGGGCTTCTTCATGGGAGCGACAACTTGTTTGCTATTCTTCTTGAAGTTCCCTTTCTGTCCCTTGGCCTTTTTCGTGAAACTAGTGGTTTTGTTAACCATCAACACTTGATGCTCTTTCTTGATTTCTACCTTCGTCGATTTCAGCATCGCGAAGAGCTTGGGAATCGTTTTCGTCATTCCTTGCACATTATAGTTCATCACGAAGTTCTAGGAGCTTGGTGATAGTGACTAGAGAACTATTGTCAATCACTATCTTATCTGGAAGATTAACTCAGACTTGATTCAAGCGATTGTAGTACCCAGACATTCTGAGCACATGCTCACTGGCTGAGCTATTCTCCTCCATCTTGTAGGCAAAGTACTTGTCAGAGGTCTCATACCTCTCGACATGGGCATGAGTCTGAAATACTAATTTCAGCTCTTGGAACATCTTATATATTCCATGACGTTCAAAACATCTTTGAAGCCCCGATTCTAAGCCGTAAAGCATGGCGCACTAAACTATCAAGTAGTCATCATATTAAGCTTGTCAAACATTCATAACGCATGCATCAGCTCCTGCAACAGGTCTATCACCTAGCGGTGGATCAAGGACATAATTCTGTGCAGCAATGAGGATAATCCTAAGATCACGGACCCAGTCTGCATCATTGCTACCATCATCTTTCAACTTAGTTTTCTCTAGGAACATATCAGAAATAGTGGAGCTATATCGTGAGCTATTGATCTACAACACAGATTTGCAAATACTATCAGGACTAAGTTCATGATAAATTAAGTTCAATTAATCAAATTACTAAAGAACTCCCACTTAAATAAACATCCCTCAAGTTATCTAAGTGATACGTGATCCAAATCAACTAACCCAAGTCCGATCATCACGTGAGATGGGGTAGTCATCAATGGTGAACATCTTTATGTTGATCATATCTACTATATGATTCACGTTCGATCTTTCGATCTCCAGTGTTCCGAGGCCATGTCTGTACATGCTAGGCTCGTCAAGTTTAACCCAAGTATTCTGCATGTGCAAAACTGTCTTACACACATTGTATGTGAACGTAGAGTCTATCACACCCGATCATCATGTGGTGTCTCGAAACGACGAACTTTCGCAACGGTGCATACTCAGGGAGAACAATTATATCTTGAAATTTAGTGAAGGGATCATCTTATAATGCTACCGTCGTTCTAAGAAAAATAAGATGCATAAAAGATAAACATCACATGCAGTCAAAATATGTGACATGATATGGCCATCATCATCTCGTGCTTTTGATCTCCATCTCCAAAGCATCGTCATGATCTCCATCGTCACCGGCTCGACACCTTGATCTCCATCGTTGCGTCATGGTCGTCTCGCCAACTATTGCTTCTACAACTATTGCTAACTCATAGCGATAAAATAAAGCAATTACATGGCGTTTGCATTTCATACAATAAAGAGACAACCATAAGGCTCCTGCCAGTTGCCTGATATATTACAAAACATGATCATCTCAGACAATAACGTATATCACATCATGTCTTGACCATATCACATCACAACATACTCTGCAAAAACAAGTTAGACGTCCTCTACTTTGTTGTTGCAAGTTTTACGTGGTTGCTACGGGTTTCTAGCAAGAACCGTTCTTACCTACGGCAAAAACCACAACGGTGCTTCGTCAAGTTTGCTGTTCTAACCTTCTTCAAGGACCAGCCGTAGTCAAATTTTATTCAACTAAAGTAGGAGAAACAGACACCCGCCAGCCACCTTTATGCAAAGCTAGTTGCATGTTAGTCGGTGGAACCGGTCTCATGTGCGTGTACATGTAAGTTTGGTCCGGGCCGCTTCATCCCACAATACCGCCGAATCAAATTAAGACGTTGGTGGTAAGCAGTATGATTATCACCGCCCACAACTCTTTGTGTTCTAGTGCATATCATCTACGCATAAACCTGGCTCATGATGCCACTGTTGAGAAACGTTGCATGGAAAACAAAAAAATTTCTACGCACATGCAAGATCTATCCATGGAGATGCATAGCAACGAGAGGGGGAGAACATCTACATACCCTTGTAGATCGCTAAACGGAAGCGTTTATCACGCGGTTGATGTAGTCGTACTCTTCGCGATCCGATCATGATCCAACCGATCTAGTGCCGAACGGACGACACCTCCGAGTTTAGCACACGTGCGGCTCGATGACATCTCCTCCTTCTTGATCCAGCAAGCGGGAGAGGAGAAGTAGATGGGATCACAACTAACACGACGACGTGGTGGTGGAGCACCGACAGCGCTTCGCTAAGCGTTGCCGGGACGAGGCGGTGGAACTACGGAGTAACGGGAGAGAGAGGGGCGCCAAGGGCTTGATCTGTCCTCTTGGGGCGCCCCCTCCCCTCTATATATAGGTGGAGGGGCGTGGGAAACAGCCCCTCCAAGCCCTAGGGCGCAGCTAAGGGGGAGAGGACTTGGACTCCAAGTCCAATCCAATTCCTATTAGGACTCCTTCCTTTTTTGCCTTCCCTAGCCACATGGGCTTTTGAGGACTTTATGCGCCTAGCCCAATAAGGTTAGGGCACCTATCCACAGCCCATGCTAGCCCTTGGGTCATGGTGAACTCACTTGTGGACTTCCGGACCCATCCGGAATCCTCCGGAACCTTCTGGAAGCTTCCCGGTACAATACCGAAAAAACTGCACCTTTTTTCGGAACCCAAAATATGACTTCCTATATATAAATCTTTACCTATCGACCATTCCGAGACTCCTTGTGACGTCCGGGATCTCATCCGGTACTCCGAACAACATTTGATTATCACTCATCAAATATCCCAATACTACTCTAGTGTCAATGAATGTTAAGCGTGCGACCCTACGGGTTCGGGAATTATGTAGTCATGACCGAGACACCTCTACGGTCAATAACCAATAGCGGGACCTGGATGCCCATATTGATTCCTACATATTCCATGAAGATCTTTTATCGGTTGAACCTTTATGACAACATACGTAATTCCCTTTGTCTGTCGGTATGTTACTTGCCCGAGATTCGATCGTCGGTATCTCTATACCTAGTTCAATCTCGTTACCGGCAAGTCTCTTTACTCGTTCCGTAATACATCATCTTGCAACTAACTCCTTAGTCACTTTGTTTGCAAACTTCTTGTGATGTGTATTACCGAGAGGGCCCAGAGATACCTCTCCGATACACGGAGTGACAAATCCCAATCTCGATTCACACCAACTCAACAGACACCTTCGGAGATACCTGTAGAGCATCTTTATGATCACCCAGTTACGTTGTGACGTTTGATAGTACACAAGGTATTCCTCCGGTATCCGGGAGTTGCATGATCTCATGGTCGAAGGAACATGTATTTGACATTAAGAAAGCAGTAGCAATAAACTGAACGATCATTTGCTATGCTAACGGTTGGGTCTTGTCCATCACATCATTCTCCTAATGATGTGATCCCGTTATCAAATGACAACACATGTCTATGGTTAGGAAACCTTAACCATCTTTGATCAACGAGCTAGTCTAGTAGAGGCATACTAGGGACACGGTATTTGTTTATGTATTCACACATGTATTTAAGTTTTCGATCAATACAATTCTAGCATGAATAATAAACCCTTATCATGAATAAGGAAATATAAAATAACAACTTTATTATTGCCTCTAGGGCATATTTCCTTCACCCTCATCGCTTGGAAGACATAGAAACATATTGTGGTTTTCCATTCGAGTGCAAACACCGAGTTACATGTTATGGCTCTTTTCCCAGCAAATGTGATTTGGCCTTTGATGGTTGCATGAGGACTTTGGCGTTTCTGCCACTACACCTACTCCCCTCTTGTCTGACACTACATGTGCTATCAATGCCGCCCGCGACTTTTTGAAGCATGCGCTCACCAAGTATATTGGTGTTAATGTTTCCTTTGTGTGCTCTAGTGTGCAGAATCAAGTGATTGCACTTAAGTAAGTGCCTTTTGAGTTACATTTGACAAATTTCTTCACGAAGACCCAGACTAGAGCGCAACATGACTTTTTTCCGCCATGAGTGTGAGGAGGAGGGGGAGGGGCGTTAGATTTATATTTATAGTCCTGTATTGCCTTTTTATTTTCCTAGTTGTATAAGAGGCTTTCTGTATATTTCCCTCACATGTATGTCTATATATACTGGCCTATGGCCCCAGTGGAATCCAGGTTGCATATTTCCCAATAATAATATGATAATATATTTTTATTGTGTATTTAGTGATACTCAGTTGGTATTGTAGGTGTTGTTATTTTTTTCTACAAACTTGGCCAGACATTTCACCATTTGGTTTCAGACCAAATCTTATGCCTTCTTTTCAAGCACTAAGGGGGTAATAAATATTCAACGTCTAATTTGTACTTTTTATATACATTTCTAGGCTCCAAATCTATAATTTGATGTTTTGCTATGTGAAAGATGCAACTTGTGTCTATTGTTGGAAATTTTGGATTAAGTTTTAGGGACTTCAAGAGAAAGAAAACACAAGGGGCAATGGAAGTGCCCCCCATTTGTAGAAGTGCTGCATATGTACAGTCAGCTTTCTAAGGCACGGGGTGGTTGGGCGCAATGGTAGAGAGGAGCTGCGGAGGGGTGGGCGAGGCCGAGGGATCTTAGATGTTGACAAAATTGTTAAAAAATAAATGACAAAAAGGATCATTGTTTGTCAAGCCTCAACTCGATCATATTGATTTCTACAAAATTTTCTAATCTGTGGGCACCTAATTAGAAGGAAGATAAGACCCTAGCCGGGGTACATGCATGTGCAAACAAGACCCTAAAATCCCTCGTTCAGCCGCTGCCGGAATCTCCTAATGAACATATCAGCGGCCTAATCAATCTCCTCCTCCATATTGAACTCCAGCCCCTCAACTTCTCGGTTACTCCTGATCACATCCATGACTGACGGCTCATCATCATCATCATCTTGATCACATGAATCAAGTAGCACACCATCATGGTCAGTGTAGCGGCAGTTCTTGTGGTCGTCGTTGAAGAGGGGATGCAGTGTCCTGTCAGCATGGCAGCCACCATGACCATTCTCTTGACTGATCATCGCCAAGTGACGAGGGAAATTTAGGGCCGCCAAATCATCCTCATGGACGACGACCGGTCTCTTCTCGACCGTGTGCAGCGCGAGAGCCTTGTGGCGGTCAACTCTCTCCCAGTCGGCCATAATGAGCGCATCGATCTTGCGAGAGACCACTGCGGTCGTGGCCATCCTGCAATGCTGGAGCAAGGCGAGGACGAGGAGCCTGGCGGCGAGCACGCCGGTCTTGCTCTTGCACATCGCTGCTGCCTTTTTCACGAGCTCAGGAGCCTTCCCGATCTTCATGTTTGGTTGAGGTGGTCGAGCTGCTTACGAATGGAAACGAGTAAGAAGCTGCGGTGCCTCAGGCTTGGAATGGGATAGGTTACTGGGATACAGAGATGAGAGAAGCTGGCTTGAAGTGAGGCATGGGCTTTGTCCTGAGGCTCGAATGGTGTATTTATAGTTGGAAGCTGAGCATGCAATTAACATTGTAACTAGCCTTGCTCATGCCAAGATCAAATTTTTGGTACCTCGCCTAATAAATTAAGCATGCGAAAGCAGCTAGCATTAGAGAAAAAAAATTGACATGTGGAAAAAGAATGTTGACAGTGGACAATGGGAAAGTATATGTTCCATTAAGTCACAAAAGGCACCTGTCCCAGACTGCCAACATCTCTCCTTTAATCAAGTGGTAAAGCTGCCTGATTGATGGCTTAGAATAGTTTTACCCAAAGCAACCAGACCGGGCAGCTTTTCTTGCCGGTCTCCCGCCGTGTGATTCATGCACAGAATTCCAAAGGTTGCAGCGATAGCGCGTCTCTGTTTTTCCCTTGTTTTCTCCGCTGCTTTGTGTGGGCGTGTGGCTATACGTGAGATCTGCTTTGCTTTCCTTCTCCGTGTGCTTTGCTACTCGCTTCTAGTACAAAGTAGAAGCAATCTCCGTGATAGATCGATGGGAGGTTCCTTTTTTTCTCATGCAGTCAAAAGTCGCACTACCATTATGGTGTCGAAGACTTGGGAGTACGTAGTCTCACACGCCGCGCCCGTGCGTACTGCCACATCAACTCCCATGCATGTACGTATGTTCCTTTTTATAAACATGCATATATGGAGTTTTTGTTTTTGAATAAGCCGCACACATCGCACGCGGCAACTGCAGGCACGCAGGTGCAGGGGCATGTACCTGTCAATCCTTGCCTGGCTGCTCGATTGCCTCATGATTCGTGAAGTAGCTAGATCCTGCACGAGAGCACAGTAAGTTTTAGACATTGAAACTTATGATTTTGCATCTGAAAATTTTGATTTTGTCGGCCGCGAGTGTCAAGTTTCAGAGTTGAAACTTTAAGGGGTTATTTTTGCCGGTCGCAGGTACTAAAGTCGTGATTTTGTCGGTCGCTCGTATACCAAATTTCAAGAGTTGAAACTTAAACGATATTTTTTTCTTCAAAATTCATCAGAATGTATTCAAAATGAATCTTATTTGAAAGCCCTCGCGACGAAAAACATGAATATAAAAACATAATTTAATTTGAATCTTTTATCCAAAAGATATGAAATAGTTTGAAAATCTAAAGCCAAAAGAAAAGGCACGCGCGAGGGACTTGGGGTCCCCGCACCTGCGTGCGCCAAATCCTATCCCTGACAACTGCTAAAGAAACTATGAGCTGACAGATGTCCTGAAAACTATGCAGGGAGGACCCCAACACATAGAAAAATACAAGAAGGTCCATAGGGATGCCTGCACACACCAAAACTAACAATTGCTGCCAATATCCAATTCCGCGGAGGCGCTCAATGGAGAATAAGCACAACCTCCATCATCTCCCAATCCCGGGGATCACCATTACCTTGAAGGTTTTCTGAGGCGATGTACATGCCTCCTGTGAGCAACAAGGCAGAAGGCACATGTCACTGTGGCACGTTGATTGGAGAACATCCCCGTGCTAACCTAGACCCTAATCCGCCACATCTCGTCGACGTAGTTAGGGAAGGACTCCAAATCTGCAGCCGTCGAACCACCAATTCGGATTTAGAAAATCTATCTCGTCCCGGCTTCCGACACCATCACAAAAAACAGCAACCGCCGGAGGGGAAAAGAAGATCTAATCTCACCACCCCAGCCGGAGGGGAACTCTAGCTGCCTAGTCGCGGGAGCGGAGCTCTCCGTTCCCGTGGATTTACACTCGGCAACCCACCAAATTCATGGCATAGACAGTTTTTCCTATAGTGGTGCGCAAGACCGAGGGATCTTAGATGTTGAGAAAATTGTTCAAAAATAAATGACAATAAGGATAACTGTTGTCAAGCCTCAACTCCTATTCATATTGATTTTCTACAAAATTTTCTAATTTGTGGGCACCTAAAAAGAAGACAACACCCTAAGCTGAGGTACATGCATGTGCAAATAAGACCCTAAAATCCCTCGTTCAGCTGCTGCCGGAACCTCCTAATGAACATATCAGCAGCCTGATCAATCTCCTCCTCCATGTTGAACTGCATCCCCTCAACTTCTCGATTGCTCCTGATCACATCCACGACTGACGGCTCATCATCATCGTCTTGATCGCATGAATCAAGTAGCACATCATCATCGTCAATGTAAGGGCAGTTGTCGTGGTCGTTGTTGAATAGGGGATGCAATGTCCGGTCAGTTGGGCAGCCTCCATGACCATTCTCTTGACCAAACATTGCCAACTGATGAGCGAAATTGGCCTCCAAGTCACTCTCATGGATGATTATCGGCCTCTTCTCGACCATGTGCAGCGCGAGAGCCTTGTGGCGGTCCGCTCTCTCCCAGTCGGCCACAATGAGTGCGTCGATCTTGCGTGAGACCACCGCGCCTGTGGCCATCCTGCGGCGCTGGAGCGAGGCAAGGATGAGGAGCCTGGCAGTCTTGCTCTTGCACATCGCTGCCGCCTTCTTCAAGAGCTCAGGAGCCTTCCCGATCTTCATCTTTGTTGCTGGGAAGTGGCTGATCAGCTGCTTATGAAGGGCAACAAGTAAGGAGCTGTGATGCCTCAGGCTTGAGAAAAGAAGCTGAGAGAAGCTGGCTTGAAATGAGGCATGGGCTTTGTCCTGAGGATCTAATGGTGTATTTATAGTCAGAAGCTGAGCATGCAATTAAAACTGCAACTAGCCTTGCTCATGTCCCGATCAAATTTTTGGTACCTCGCCTAATAAAGCATGTGAAAGCAGCTAGCATTAGAGAGAAAAAATTGACATGTGGAGTGAGCACTAAAAGAATGTTGACAGTGGAACTAAGCAAGGAACTTATGGGGAAGTATGTATTCCAATTAAGTCACAAAAGGCACCTGCCCCAGGGCTATGATTGGTCCTTTTGGGTTGGGGTCTCAAATTGCCAATATCGCTCCTTTAATCATGTGGTAAAGCTAGCAGCTGATTGATGGCTTGGAATAGTTTTTCTCAAATCAAGCAGACAGGGCAACTCTCCTTCCCGGTCTCGGGCCGTGTGATTCATGCTCAAAATTCCAACAGTTGCAGCTATGCGTCTCTGATTTTTCTTCTTTCCCCCGCTGCTTTGTGTTGCTGTAGGTGAGATCTGCATAGCTTTGCCTCTCCTCCGGACGCTTTGCTGCTCGCTTGTCAACTAGCAGAAAGTAGAAGGGAGCAATCTCCGTGATAGATCTATGGGAGCTTCCGTGTTTTTTCATGCTTCCACAAGCCTCAAAACACACCATTATGGAGTTTTTGACTTGGCATCCTGTGACAACAACCACATCAAGTCTCATGCATACATGGCGTGGCCGCGTGGGTGCATATTTCCGGATTTTAACCGCAAGAAGATATTTTTGTTCTGCCGGGTGATCCGTCTTGAGCGTCTTGAGTGTTTGAATGGTGATGCTTGACGCGCGCAAGGGGTGCTAATTATCTCAACCTTTTGAATCCGGTGATTTTATCCTTGGCCCACAATTTGATTACCGCCTGATAAGCACGTTTCTCACCGCCCCTCGGTAAACTCAAGCATTGGACAAAAAACAGCAAACATTTTGAATTTAAATGTTCACGTACATAAATTGAGCATGGCTTTTTTGAATCTAAACGTTTGCGTACATAAATTGAGCATCATCTGAATTTTGTGGTTACCACGGACCGCGGTAACCGGAAAATCGGCTGTCCTAGAGAAAAAGGTGGGATCAGGTAGCCAAAATCTTGGTCGGGGGAGAACGTATCTAGTGCAAGGGGTGAATCTATGGGTGTGTTTGGTAGCCTGCACGGAGGGTGCACGAGGCTGAAAGTTCCCTGTTCGACCCACTTTTGGCTGTTTGGTAGGGTGGGTGGGCTCTGTTGGGCTATGTCGATCTCATGCAAAAAACGCTCTCCGCTATGCTCGATCGAAGCACCCTGTGGAGGCCAGCCGGGTCGAGCGAGGCTGAGCCCGCACACGAGCGAAATCTCCCCGCGACCCACTTTCCTCGAACGACTACCCTCCCCTGCCCTCGCGCGACCCGCTCCTCCCTCCCCTCGCGCGACCCGCTCCTCTGCTCTCCTCCCGCGACGCAAAACCTAGCCGCCAGATCCATGGAGATGGGCTAGTAGCTACCCCGCCGCCGGTCCCCTCTTTCTCCAACCTCTCCGCCGCCCCGCCCCAGCTCCTGTCCGGCCCTCCAGTCGCCGTCGGCCCGCCACAGCTCCTGGCCCCGGCCGTCAACTCGCCTCCGCCGCCGCCCCTGCAGTACCTCGCCAGCTGGGAGAGGTAGCCGCTCCACCCCCTCCTTCCCTTCCTCCGCCCCCTCCTTCCCTTCCTCCGCCCCCTCCTCCCCTTCCTCCCCGTAATCCACTCCTTCCTGCCTCGGCTCGGGAAACAATGAACAGGGACGAGTTCTGTTGCTGTGGATCTAATCGTATGCTTAATTGAAATATGATAATTTTATTTTGTTTACTGTCTATCTTCTGTACAGAGAGTGTACTATGGTTTAGACAAAAATTTATGCATGAAGGAATTTGTGAACTATCTATCTTCTGTTCATTGTTTGTGATGCTGAATTTTTTTTGTTGTGCTAAGTTTACTGTTATTTGTTTGTATTGTCATAGATGGATGAATTGGCAAGAAAACGATGCTATGCGTGAGATTGCAAGTGCTACAAACAACACTTGCCATGCTGAAACACACCCCGACTTGTACAAGGCTGTCATGGACCTTACCGTGTTTGATCAAAATGAGCGCTTGGCTGTTTTAGATTATCTCACAGAACATAAGGCAAAAGGCCTTAACTTTGTGAAGATGAATGATGAAGTCCGTCAAGCAGCGTTCAAACGTATCTTGAAAACCAATCCTGATCTTCTTTGAGTTGATGTTAGTTGGTGCTCGTTGACACTATCCCTTTTGTAATGACTATTATAGCGTATTTCGAATGAGGCTATGTAATATGAATCTAGTGATGCACTGGTTATTATGTCTTATGTAATTTGAATCAAGTGATGCACTGGTTATTATGTCTTATGTAATTTGAATCTACTGATGCACTGATATAAATTATGGTGATTATGTCTTATGTTAAATGTTAATTTTTTCTTCATATATCATTGTTCAGATTATGTTGGCATGGTAATGGTTTGTTGCTCGAATTGTTTAGATTATCTCATCGAACGTAAGGCAAAAATTCCGTTCATGCAGCCTACCTCATATAGGCTACCAAACACAGTCTCAGCACATCATGTCTTGTCTGATGCAGGCTTCCAAACACAGTCTCAGCTCAGTATGCGTTAGTACATACATTGCTACCAAACAGCCGCAGTTGCATGTACTCAACATGACTAGACTAAGCATGTCTCAAAGGGGAACAACTATGCTAGGGTGGGAATAGCTACCAAACACACCCTATGTATCAGGTGCACCCATGCATCTCTAGCCGTTGGATGGAGAAGAGATGGGCACAACCTCTTGACTGCTGCCATATTTACAAAAAGAATCTTGTATTTCATAAAAATCAAGGCATACTTTCAGCTTTGTTTGGATTTCCCCATGGGCATTAGTACGGCGTTTGTGTTTTTTCCTTCTTATTTGGGCTTACAAATCTAATTTTTCCGCGAATACGCAAAAGATTTGCGTATTGCATTGATAGGTCGGAAAAGTAGCATAGAGTAGCTACAGGGGACCTCTAACAACATGAAGACGCGACACGGCAGTCAAAGTGCGCACAAACAGAGTGAAGGTATGCGCTCCCCACGCAGCAAGCGCTACGTCTCTAGTATGATGATGAGTAGTCCAAGGGCACCCACACGAGCCCAGCTGTGAGCCTCATCCTTGATCGTGGAGGTGAGGTGTGAGATGGATGGCCGCTCGGTGTTGAAGACGTGGGTGTTACGTTGCTTCCATATGCACCAAGCAGTAAGGAGAGCCAGCGAGGTAAGCCGCGGCGCATACATGGTGGGGCGCCGGTGGCCGAAGACATGAGCCAGTCTAGAAAAGGGGCGTCTTTGGAGGGGATCGTCACCATCAAATGACATGAGGCCATGATTTCATGCCATACCTACTGGGAACGAACATCCAGAGAGCAGGCGCGTCATGGTCTCTGGCTCCTGTGCGTACACACTGGGCCGTGCGGCAGTCCAGGGCGAGTCGTTCAGCAGTCCAGCATCGAATTCGAAGGGTGAGCCAGGGGCGCCCAAGTTCTCCACGTCAAGTCTAGTAAAACTATTTTTACTAGACAACTAAATGAGACACAAACTTTTTTTGTGGATGTTCGATCTATATATTTTTATCACTATATGAAGCGTTCTACTTGAACTCGCTCTACTTGTCCGACGTTAACATGGGCAACTAATTAATTTATTCTTATGATTTTTTTCCGGGTGAATATTCTCATGATTCTTGGTTCAGAAGAGATAATAAGGGGGTTGGGAGCCAAAGCTTACCAGTTTCCTTCAATGTGGCAGGCCATACCCTCCAAGACTGGCGAGCAACGGAGGTGTGGAATTTCGGGAGGGCGTAGTGGCCAAGTGGTCGAGGTTTGGTGGAAGCCGAGTAGATAAATAACCACTGGAGCTATTTCAAACAATTTAGAAAAAGATTTGCAAGCTAAAAAATTCATATAATGTTTTTTTCCTTTGAGACACCTACAAGTACAAACTTTAGCAGGAAGGTATCTATCAAAAACTTCTAACTTGTGGACATGTTCAAAATCTTGTATCCCGGAGAATGGACACAAATGTTCCTGGCCTATCTACGTTATCGTCTCACTCTCACCACTTCTATAGTCACTTTGTTATAGCTAGCACTATGTGCGCTACCGGGCATGGTATATATGGAAGACAACATCAAGAAAAAATCGTGTTTATCTGCTCACGGAACCTTCTGATGAAGATTTCGGCAGCCTGGTCGATATCTTCGTCCATGTTGAATTCCAAGCCCTCAGCCTCCAGGTTGCTCCTCATTGCATTCATCACTGAGGGCTCGTCTCCCTCATCACCATCAGTGTCGTACTCGTCAGTGTAATAGAAATCGTCACCGTTGCTGAAGATGGGGTGCAGTGTCCAGTCAGGGAAGCCATCAAAACCATCCTCTTGACCAAACAATGCTAAATAGTGGGAGGCATCAACCATCTCACCGTCATGGTACGTCGGCTTCCCGACCTTGCAGAGCATGATAGCCTTGTGGTAATCCACTTTTGAACACTTTTCCCGGCCGGCCACAATGAAGGCATGGATCCTGTGAGAAATGGCACCAACCGTGGCCATCCTGCGACGGAGCAAGGCGAGGACGAGGATCCTGGCCGTGAAGATGCCGGTCTTGCTCTTCCACATAGCTGCTGCCTTCTTCAGGAGCGGTGGGGCCTTCTTGATCTTCATCTTTGTTGCTGATAGGTGGTCAAACAGCTGCCTGTCAATGGCAACAACTAAGGAATTGTACAGGCTTGGCATGAGTAGATCACTAAGCTCCAGGGGTCAGCCAAGCTAGTTTGAGAATTGAGAGGGTGATTGACCATGGGGCTCGTGAGGCCCAAGGGTGTATTTATACTTTTATAGTCATGAACCGAGCTTAATTTGCTAATGCCATAATCAAACTTTATTAGGTTGTCCAAAGCGTGTTAAATGAAGATAGCATTTGGAGAAAACAATTTGAGCATATGCTTGTGCAGTAAGCACTATAAGAATGTTGAGAGTGGAACTGAACTAAAGAAGCAAAGGAAAGTATAGCAATCTGATATGTTCACCGAGTAACATGGAGAAAATATTCCAATTAGGCCATAAAGGACATCCCCAAAATTATGTATACGCATTAGCAGCAGCTTAATTTTCTTGGCGGTTTCCGTTGCAGCGTGACAATCAATCATCCTGCTCCCTGGCTTTTCCATTGCTTTGGCGCCGCTTTGCCTTTGCTTCTCGATGCTCCCTATATGCTTTGCTTTCTAGCGTGACGGTTAATAACTGATAGACCTGTAGCTCTATAGGCATTCAGGAGGTTGTCCCTCAAACCATGTTGGAGTTAGAGACTTTGAGTGGTCTCAGAGAGCACGTGCTGCCCGTGCGCTTCACTGTGGCGACAACGAACACTTCAACAATGGGAGAACTCTCAGCTTTCTAAGATTTGTAGCCTGTGGAAAGGAAACAACCACTGGATGTGCAACATTCCTTTCTCAAAAGAGGAATAAGAATAGGGGCCCTCTCTGATTTGAAGGAAAAATATAGGAGCTAGCTAGTCTCACTTCTACAAGAATCAAAAGTGATGATGCACGACTCAAAGTATTAAAAAATTTCCTTGGCAAGTGATTAGGTGGCGCCGTCCCGCGCGGCCCCGCCCATTCTCTTTGTGGAGAGACTGAGGACTCAGAGCATAACTTATTTAGGTGCATCCTCGCCAAATTCCTTTGCAGTTCTGTTCTGTCGCGGTTAAATATCACTTGGGATCCTAATAATTTTACAGAACTTTTTTTTGCCATAACAACAAATCTCTCGGGTCCTTGCTCCATGTTTTCTTGTTTGTGTTTGCTGCGCAAGTTTGGTCGTTGTGGACCACCCACAACAAGTTTACCATCAAGCTTAAATTCCCCAACCATCCTTCGGATGTTCTTTTCCGAATGAATGCTCTCATGTTATATTGGAAGGCGCTGGCGAAAGGTGTCAATGCCACTGATGGCTTGATGATCAAGATCCGTGAGACTTCCCGTAACCTCCTTCCTTCTTCTATGGCTCAGATATAGTTTAGCTCTACTTGTTTTGTCGTCTTGACCGAGGGGCTGGCCTGCGTTTCGTTATATTTTGTACTACTAGCAGTATTGGTGTATCGTGATGAACCTCTGTCATGTTGGATGCTTCTCCATGACAGCATTATTTATAAAGTCCGGCATGTGTCCTTTTCTCTCAAAGAAATAATCACCATATATGCTTTTTTGTCTATTGCATTTAGATTAGCACCGAAAATTGCAGTGAAAATTTTCCTAAAGTTCACTGCATGGTGGGTTCGATGGTCAGGTCAAGAGGACCCATCTTTCAATGACATGAACAACGGCGAACCCTAGGAAGCACCGCTGCCAGCCCCCTTCTCACCTCCCCCCTCCTCGCCGCCGCCGGCGCACGCCGCCAGGCAAAGCCCGGTCGGCGTAGGCGGCGGCGGGGCTGTCTTCCTCTCCGGTGGTCCCCTGCAGCGCGGGATGCAGAGGCCCCTGGGGGAGTGGCGTTTGCGCAGGGCGCGGCGGCGGCGTCACGGTCAGCTGGGCTGGCGGTGCCGGCGGCCGTGATGGCAGCGGTGGCTGCGGGGCCTCGCCTAGTCATGGAGCGGCGGGGGTGGCGAGCGGCTGGTGCAGGCGTTCATGGCGGCGGGCGGATCTGGCGGGGGCGGCTGTCGCGGCGAGCAGGGAGTCGATGGTGGGGTCCGGTGTGGCCTGGGCCGGCTCCTGGCTTGGCACAGTGGGTGTTGTGGGTCGCGAGCGATAGGATCTACGTGCGGTCGCTCCCGCCTCGACTTCGGGCTGGTGGGGGTGGTGGCTGGCTGGGCATGCTGGTCGTGTCTGTGTCGGGACCTTCCTGGTCTGGCGCTTGGACGTCGACGGGCGGCGCGAGGAGGCATCTCCGGTGAGCTCCCTTGGCTCCGGTTGCGGGCCAATTTGGTATCCCTCTTCGACGGGCTCGCAATTGCTGGTGGCCTCGCGGGGATGTGTGCCGACTGCCATGGTGGGGCGATACGAGGGTGTGCTTGATGGGGGGCTCGGTACGAGGGACAGGTGACCTCGATGCAGTTGTGTCACCTGTCGCCGACACAAGGGTGTGCCGGTCCAGATGCGTCCGCTCCTCCTTATCCCCCTTTCCTCGTGTTCGGCGTGGAGCTCGGTAGGAGGGATGCGTGGCCTTGATCCGGTCGCGTCACCTATTGCCAGCACAGGGGTGTGCCGGTCCGGATGCGTCTGCTCCTCCTTCTCCCCTTTCCTCGCCGCGGGCGGGTTGACGCAGTTCTGCCGATGTTCGGGGCGGAGCGTCTGTGGTGGCTCCGTCGGTCGGGAGCTGCCGCTTGGGCCAAATCCAGGGCCTTTCTTTGGTCTCGGAGTTGTCTGGTTGCAGGGCGGCGACTCTGGCGGCGGGAGGCGCGACGTTTAGGGCGGAGCGTGCGTCTCTGGTGCGGGCGAGCAATCATTGCCACACGGGTGGCGTGGTTGCGGGTGGTTGACGGAGTTAGGGTGCGACGGAGGGTTGTGAGCGTCGGGGAACACCACTTGCCCAGTCCTTTGACTGGCCGACGATGGTGGTGGCAGTTGATGCCGTACCCTTCCTGAAGGCTCCCTCGTGGCGTTCCCACTCCTGTCGTCTTGCTCCGGGTGAAAACTTGATCTTCAAGATCGGGTGGTGGCGGCTATCCAAGGTCGTACCCTTCTGGGAGGTACCGCTTTGGAGTCCTGGCTTTGTCGTTGTCCGGCTCACCTCTCTATTGGCTTTGGTGGAGGTCTCCATCGGTTCCAAGCAGTCTCCCTCGCTCATCTATAGTTTGCTTGGTTGTCGGTGGGGTGGTATGTCGGTGCCCAACACCTTTGTATCTTGCCTTGGGTGTGTGTGTTGTGTGCGGTGGTGGTGTGCGTTTGTATCGGTCTCTCAGTTGTAATCGGTGATGGTTTCTATAAGAAAAGCGCCGGGGGGGGGGGGGGGGCTTTCTCGGTAACACTATGACCGCAACCATATTTACAAAAAGAACCTTGTATTGCATCATAATAAACTGGCACTCTAGCTAGCTTTATTCTGATTCTGCCACGAAATTTGGGGGTGGGGGGTGAACCGAGCCTTCTCACATACCTGGACAATGCACCGGGTCGGACCCTCCAAGAATGGCGAGAAACGGAGGTGGCCTGGTCGAAAAAGGGAACTCTGGAAGAGAGATATTGCGAAGCTTTGGTTGTGTGTGGCAGAGGGTTAGGGGTTGCGGGCTTGCTAAGTGAAGTACGAATGTAGGGGTGGAGGGTGATCGGACTTTGCTAGAGACATATATCCTATCAATGGCGATTTTATTTAGTAGGTGGGGAAGTTAAGATCTGTTGAATCCATATCGAAGCATTTATAAAAAAAGATTTTTAATCAAAGCAATTAATTTAAGTGTTTTTCTTTCCTTCAAGTCAGACACACCAAATACACAATTTAGCACGTAGCTAGATATGTGTCAAAACTTCCAACTTGTGTTCATCTGCTTAGGGAATCTTTTGATGAACATTTCGGCAGTATCGCTGGCCATGTTGAATCCCAACTCATCAGTTGCTCCTCATCACATCCATCACCGAGGACTCGTCTCCGCATCGTAATTGGCATCGCTGTCGTACCTGTCAGTGTAATAGGAACTAACTCTGTCCCTGAAGATGGGGTGCAGTGTCCAGTTAGGGCAGGCACCAGCACCATCCTCTTCATCAAACAATGCTAAATGGTGAGACAGATCCTCAAGCATCCCAATGGTGCCCCTGGCTCTCGACCTTGCGGACCAATGTCTTGTGGTAGTCTACCTTGGCACTCTTCTCCTGGCCGGCCACAATAAGGGCATGGATCCTTGAGAGATGGCACCAACTATGGCCTTCCTGCAATGGAGCGAGGTAAGGATGAGGAGCCAGTCGTTGGATATCTGTTACTCGGCAAACAATCACTGCATTTAAAAAAAGATGCAGAAATATAAGCCAATTGTTCTCCATAGGGTACTCGACAAAGGGTTACAACATTTAAAAAACACATGCAAAAAGGAAAGCCGAGTGTCCGCTAGTGGACACTCGGCAAACAATGCCCGATGTAATGGAACCGTAAAACGCCATAGGGGGGGGGGGGGGGGGGGGGACACGTGGCCCATGATTTGCCGAGAAATTTTTGTTTGCTGAGTGCCTTCTGCTTCCTTTGTCGGGCTCTTTCTCTATGCCTAGTGTTTTCCTGGGAAAACTGAGCGAATACCGAATATTACGGAGTACCTTCTGTTTGCCAAGTTTAACTTACACAGTACTTGGCAAACATGTTGTATGTATGCCAAGTTCCCGTGGATTTACACTCGGCAACCGGCGAAATTCTCGGCATAGATGGTTTTTCCTATACTGATGGGCAAGGCCGAGGGATCTTTGGTGTTGACAAAATTGTTCAAAAATAAATGACAATAAGGATAACTGCTTGTCAAGCCTCAACTCCTATTCATATTGATTTCTACAAAATTTTCTAATTTTTGGGCACCTAAAAAGAAGACAGCGCCCTAAGCTGAGATACATGCATGTGCTACTAAGACCCTAAAATCCTTCATTCAGCCGTTGTCGGAACCTCCTAATGAACATATCAGCAGCTTGATCAATATCCTCCTCCATGTTGAACTCCATCCCCTCAACTTCTCGATTGCTCATGATCAGATCCATGACTGACAGCTCATCATCATCGTCTTGATCGCATGAATCAAGTAGCACATCATCATCTTCAGTGTAATGGTAGTTGTCGTGGTCGTTGTTGAATAGGGAATGCAATGTCCGGTCAGCTGGGCAACCACCATGACCATTCTCTTGACCGAACATCGCCAAGTGACGAGAGAAATTGGCCTCCAAGTCACTCTCATGGATGATTACCGGTCTCTTCTCTACCGTTTGTTGCGCGAGAGCCTTGTGGCGGTCCGCTCTCTCCCAGTCGGCCACAATGAGCGCGTCGATCTTGCGAGAGACCACAACGCCCATGGCCATCCTGCGGCGCTGGAGCGAGGCGAGGATGAGGAGCCTGGTGGTCTTGCTCTTGCACATCGCTACCGCCTTCTTCAGGAGCTCAGGAGCCTTCCCTATCTTCATCTTTGTTGCTGAGAGGTGGCCGATCAGCTTCGTATGAAGGGCAGCAAGTAAGGAGCTGTGACGCCTCAGACTTGAAAAAAAGAAGCTGAGAGAAGCTGGCTTGAAATAAGGCATGGGCTCCAATGGTGTATTTATAATCGGAAGCTGTGCATGCAATTAACAGTGCAACTACGGTTGCTCATGTCACTATCAAACTTTTGGTACCTCCCGTGAAAAAGCATGTGAAAGCATACATTGGAGAAAAAAAATTGGCGTGTGGAGTGAGCACTATAAGAACGTTGACAGTGAAACTATGTTAAAATTAGCCAAGCAAGAAACTTATGGGGAACTATATATTCCAATTAAGTCACAAAAGGCACCTGTCCCAGGGCTAGGAATGGCTCTTTTGGGTAGGGGTCCCAAACTGCCAATATCTCACCTTTAATCAAGTTGTAAAGCTAGCTGATAGATGGCTTAGAATAATTTTGCCCAAAGCAAGCAGACCGGACAGCTTTCCTTGGCCCGTGTGATTCATGCTAATTCCAAAGGTTGCAGCTACGCGTCTCTCTGATTTTTCCTCTTTGTCCCGCTGCTTTGTGTTGCTGTACGTGAGATCTGCGTAGCTTTGCCTGTACTCCGGACGCTTTGCTGCTCGCTTGTCAACTCGCAGAAAGTAGAAGGGAGCAATCTCCGTGATAGATCGATGGGAGCTTCCGTTTTTCTTTTCATGCATTTATTTACAAGTCCCAAACACACCCGCAAAAATAAAAAGGTCTCAAACACCATTATGGAGTTTTAGACATGGCGTACTTGACAACAACCACATCAAGTCTCATGCATACATAGTGTTGGTGAGTATATTGCTTTCCGGATTTTAACCATGGCAATATATTTTTGTTCCGCCGGGCACCTGCCGTCTTGTGTGTTGGAATAGTGATGCCTAGCACGCGCAAGGGGTGCTAATTGTCCCAACCTTTTGAATCCGGTGATTTTGTTCTTGGTCCACAATTCGGTTACCGCCCGGCCGTAACTGTGTTTCTTGCCCCCCCCCCCCCCCCCTCGATAAACACACGTAATGGAGAAAAAAAACACACATGTTTTGGAAATTTTGAATTTGAACATTCACGTATAGATAATTAAATTGAGCATCAAATGTATGTAAACTTGCATATTCGAGTCCCAGCCTCGCATTTTTGTTTTCTTTTTAGTATGGTAATACGAGAAAAGAATAAGCAGCCACTGGGTTCCGAAAGGGCAACCTTGGAACACAGGTTCAACACAGAGGCGACATCAGTGCTAAGTGCACAACTATATGCTTGTTTATTGAAAATTCAACACCTCTCTAACAAAGTAAAAAATAAATGCATCCAAATTTGGTTGAAATCTTTTGATCGGGATATATCTGGAATTTTGTGGTTACTACCGTAATCGGGAATCCCGCTCCCCCTCGAGAAAAAAGTGGGATTAGGTAGCCAAAATCTTGGTCGGGAGAGAACGCATGTATTGCAAGGGTGAACCTATGCATCAGGTGCACCCATGCCTCTCTAGCTGGGAGAGAGAGGAGATTTTTTTTTTTTTTTGGAGGAGGAGGATTACCCCCGGCCTCTGCATCAAGAGTGATGCATGCAGCCATATTATTAAGTGAGAAGAGATGGCCACAATCTCTAGACTTCCACAATATTTACAAAAAGAATCTTGTATTTCATCAAAATACAGCCACACTTTCAGCTTTGTTCGGATTTCGCCACGGCCATGGGTATGGAGTTTGTGTTTTTTCCTTCTTTCTCAGGCTTACAAAATTAGTTTTACTAGACTGCTAAATGAGACAGAAACTCTTTTTGTGGGCGTTCATTCTATATCTTTTATCAATATGAAGCCTTCTACTAATTTGCTCTACTCTTCCAATGCGGGCAACTACTTAATTTAGTGTTATGATTCTTGGTTCGCAAGAGATACCAAGGGGCTGAGAGCCAAAGCTTAGCAAATACCTGCAATGTGGCGGGCCATACCCTCCAAGACTGGTTAGCAACACAGGTGTCCTTGTCGACAAAGAGAACTTTGGAAGGGCGAGGTAGTGGGCAAGAAGATGGCGTTTGGTGGAAGCCGGCTAAGCAAAGTATAGGGGGTGGGGGAGGGGGAGAGAGGACCGTTAGAGTTAGTTCAAAAAATTCAGAAAAAGATTTGGAATCCAAAAAATTCATATGATGTTTTTTCTTTCCTTTGAGACACACTTACAGGTACAAATTTTACGAGGTTCAAAAACTTCTAAGTTGTGGACACCCGCAAAATCTCATATCCTTGGGTATGGACACAAATGTCCCCGGCCTATCTACGTTATCGATCTCACTCTCATCACTGCTACCGTCACTTTGTTAGCAGTAGCACTATGTGCGCTACCGTGCATGGTATATATGGAACACAACATCACGACAAGCTCTCGTTCATCTGCTCACGGAACCTTCTGATGAACATTTTGGCAGCCAGGTCAATATCGTCGTCCATATTGAATTCCAAATCAGCCTCCTGGTTGCTCCTTATTGCATTCATCACCGACGGCTCATCTCCGTCATCATCATCACTGTCGTACTTGTCAGTGTAACAGAAATTGTCACCGTCGCTGAAGATGGGGTGCAGTGTCCAGTCAGGGCAGCGACCAACACCATCCTCTTGATCAAACAATGCTAAATGGTGGGACGGATCAACCATCTCACCGACTTGGTACTTCAGCTTCTCGACCTTGCGGAGCATGAGAGCCTTGTGGTAGTCCACTTTGGCACCCTTCTCCCAGTCGGCCACAATGAGGGCATGGATCCTGTGAGAAATGGCGCCAACCGTGGTCATCCTGCGACGGACCGCGGCGAGGATGAGGAGTCTGGCCGTGAGGACGCAGGTCTTGCTCTTGCACATAGCTGCTGCCTTCTTCAGGAGGGCCGGGGCCTTGCTGATCTTCATCTTTGTTGCTGAGAGGTGGTCAAACAGCTGCCTGTCAATGGCAACAACAAATTAAGGAATCGTACTCTCTCAGGCTTTGCATCAGTAGATCACTAAGCTCTATGGGTCAGCCAAGCTAGTTTGAGAATTGAGAGGGTGATTGACCATGGGGATCCTAAGACCCGAAGGGTGTATTTATAATCATGCCTCATGGACCGAGCACGCAACTAAGAGTGCAGCTTAATTTGCTAATGCCAACTTTATTAGGTTGTCCAAAGCGTGTTAAATGAAGATAGTATTGGAGAAAACAATTTGAGCATATGCATGTGCAGTAAGCACTACAAGAATGTTGAGAGTGGAAGTGAACTAAAGAAGCAAAGGAAAAGCTATAACAATGTGATATGCGCGCGGAGTGAAATGGAGAAAGTATTCCAATTAGGCCATAAAGTACTACGGTGGGATCCCACTGTCTCCCCTAAGCTATGTGTACGCATTAGGAGCAGCTTAATATTCTTGGCGGTCTTGGTTGCAGCGTCAAGATCAATCATCCTGCTCTTTTGACGAGAATAGCAGGAGCTCTGCCTTTGCATTATAGTGAGAGAAAGTCATATGACATACAACACTCTAGAACCAGCCGAGAAAACTGGTTCAGAAAAGAAAAAGAGAGCTACTCACTCTGTAGTATACAACGATACTACATCGAACGATAAAACAGCAGAACACCTCAGGGAACTTGGGGCGCATCCGTCGCTGCATGGAACAGCAGCACATCTTCGTTAATCATGGCCGAAAGCATGATAGGAGAGAGTTCCTTCTGCTCAAAAACCCTTCTATTCCGCTCCTTCCACAGATGCCAAATGATGTACGCCGCCAAAGTGATCTCCTGACGGACCATGTCCCGTCCCCCAGGAGCAGTACAAAGCCTTCTCCACCAGTCCCCTATTGAAGAGGCTGACAAAGCTGCAGCGCACATTGTGCCGTGTGTTCCCTGGAATTGGAACCAAGTCTCCTTCGCGAAGCAGCACCGCAGAGTTAAATGTTCCGCAGTTTCCTCTTCCTGGTCGCACAGCCTGCATATTCCATTGTGTGACCCTCCCCTCATGTGCAAACGATCCGCGGTCCAGTTCCTGTTTTGCAGGAGTAACCAGATGTAGAACTTAACCTTCCCTTCCATTCTGCAGGTCCACACCTTCGCCAAACTTGGCTGCTCGATCCTGGTCACGAACTGAATATCATAGGCCGAGGAGGCAGAGTACTTTGCATTTGCAGTTAGTGACCATCCGATATGATCCTTGGAGTCAGATAGCTCCACCCGCTGTACCGCATCCCACAACTTGATGAACTGCATCAGTTGATTCTCATTGCTTATCCTGTTTAATCCTAGCATCCATCTGCCGTTGGTGATCGCCTCCCTTACGGAAAGCTTTTTGAAACGAGCAAGCTTGAAGATGTCCGGGGCAACACAGCAGGGGGCCTCGCCGTGGAGCCAATGATCCATCCAAAAGATTGCAAGGCAGCCATCACCCAATTGAATTGTGGAGCAGCTCGAGAAGAGTTGCTTATCCGTGTCATCCGACGGTGTTGGGGAGCCTTTCCATGGTCGATCAACATCATCCCATCTAAACCACTCCCGGCGCAGACGCAACGCCCTGCTGAAACAGTCCAAATTTTTGACCCCTAGGCCTCCATATCTCTTGGGAGAACATACCTGCCTCCAATTTACAAGGCTCTTGCCGCCAGCGTTAGCATCTTCCACCTCCCAGAGAAAATTTCTTCTTAGCTTGTCCACTTTTTTGGTGAACCACTTATCCGGTTGGAAGGCTGTCAGGAAATATGTGGCGGTGGCCGTGACGACCGATTTGATGTATACCAGCCTCCCCATCCTGTTCATCAGACGCCCTTTATGGGGAGACAACTTCCCAGCAATCTTGTCCAGTACCGGCAGAATCTCGCTTCTCCTCGGCTTCCTAAAACCAAGAGGCAATCCCAAGTACTGACAGGGCAGATTTCCTTGCATGCCACCAAAAAGAGCCAGCAATGGAGAAAGATCAATGGTCGTGCAGGCAATTGGATATGCCACCGTTTTTGCCATGTTAGCTGTGAGACCCGAAACATTGCCAAAAAGCTTGAGAATCTGTTGGACTGCCCGAAAATCCTCCTGAGTCGGGTTGATGAACAGCGCGGCATCATCAGCATAAAAACTTGACCGGAACCGAGCAGCACGAGGTTTCAACGGTGTCAGGATCCCTCTCTCCGTGGCCAGCGAAAATAGTCTTTGCAGAGGCTCCATGGCGATGATGAAGAGCAACGGGGACAGGGGGTCTCCCTGCCGTAGTCCCCGCATATGAAAGAAGGGGGTTCCCGGAGAACCATTTAACAAAACCCTTGATGAAGAGGAAGACCAGATCAAGGACACCATGTCACGCCATCTCTGTCCAAAGCCCATTGCCTCCATAACCTCAAGCAAATAGCCCCATCCTACCGAGTCAAAAGCCTTGGCCATGTCAAGTTTCAGAAAAACTAGAGGTGATTTTGCAGAGTGAGCCGCCTTGATCACGTTCTTGACATACAAAAAATTGTCTTGAATAGCACGGCCTCTAATGAAAGCACTTTGATTATTCGTGACAAGCCAATGAATCTCTTTAGCCAGCCTGGAGGCCAGCATCTTGCTCACAAGTTTTGGAACGGAGTGCGTTAAGCTGATCGGTCTAAAATCACTGGCCTCCTGAGCGCCATCCCTCTTTGGCAGCAGAGCAATGTTTGTCGTGTTGAGTAAATGCCAGTTATGCCCACGCAGTGAGTGCACACAGTTGACGGCTGCCAGCAGTTCATCTTTGATTATCATCCAGCACCTCTTGAAAAAGGCCCCTGTGAAACCATCCGGTCCGGGTGCTTTCTCCCCGTGCACGTCATCGATAGCCGCCTTCAGTTCCTGCATAGTGAAAGAGGTGTCCAGGTGTTGGAGATCCCTCCTCGGCAACCCAATGGATTCCCAGTTCAGATTGGTAGAGCTGGAAAAGGGGGTGCCCATTAGCCCCTTAAAACGATCGAGGAGAATCTTTGCTTTCCCTTCATGATCGTTGACCATCCCGACGTCCCCCTTGAGCGCTGGTATATGATTTTTACGCCGTCTCCCGCTAGCCTTCAGGTGAAAAAATCTTGTGCTCGCGTCTCCCTCCTTGATTTCTGTCAGCCTTGACTTCTGCCGCCACCTTGCTCTATCAATTGCCGCCAGCCCCAGCAGTTTGGTCTTGAGCAGCCCACGCAGCCGTCTTTCATCTTCAGAAAGAGCTCTTTCCTCTTGTGCCAGATCGAGCCAAAAAATGATCTCGCTGGCGATCCCAGACATGAAAACAGCCCACCTCGACTTCTGCTTGTTCCATAATCGTAGGGCCCTCGCCGTTCTGGACAGCTTGCAGTGCAGCACCCGCACAGGGTCATTTGAACTAACCTATTTTGTCCATGCCTGGCTGACGATATTATCAAAACCAGGATCTTTAAGCCAATGGTTTTCGAATCTGAAAGCTTTGTAATGTGAACACTCCATTTTCCTCAGGGTGATTGGGCAATGATCAGATATGTTCGTTGAAGCCGGCGAAAGCTGATATTGGGGGTAAGCCGCTTCCCAGTCACCGGACACCAAAATTCTGTCAATCTTTGTGTGCGTGACATTTTCCCGCTCGTTTGACCATGTGAACCGTCTTCCGAGCAAAGGGTAATCGATGAGCTCCATGTCCTCAATTGCAGCCCTGAAGCGACCCATCATTCGCAAATTCAGGCTGCTATTACTCTTATCGTTGGCTCTGTATATCATGTTGAAATCTCCAAGAAGCATCCACCGTGGTAGCATGAGCTGTCTTATACTTTTCATTTCCTCAATGAACATGATCTTCTCCTCCTCCAGCTGAGGCCCATAAACACCAGTGATGGACCATGTTGCTCCATCCGCTTTGCATCTGACCGTCCCTGAAACCGCGTGCACTCCCACAGCCAAAGGAATGGTTGTAATTTCAAAATCATCTGAGCAGGCAATGAGAATTCCCCCTCTTGAACCAGCCGCCGGTAGAAATACAAAATTATCTCTGAATTTTGGCCCCAACGTCTCCATTACCAACCCATTTGTCATGTCACTAATCTTTGTTTCTTGCAAGCAGACAACATTGCACTTCAGTTCAAACACAAAGATTTGCACAGCCCTTCTCTTGGCGGGGTTGTTTAGGCCCCGCACATTCCAACTCAGGATGGACAGATCCATAAAACACCATTACAAACCCACTCGAAGGAAGCCCAACTAGCTACAGCAACGGTCAGCTTACAAACCCCATACACACTCATATGCTCACAGTGAGGCACCAGCAGTGAGACCGAACAATATTCAGAAACTTGCAGAACACAGTCGGAACTAACAAAGCAGAGAAGCACTAACATCAGACAACCTTGGGGGTACACCAGCATGATCCTGACGACCCTGGAGCAGATTAGGCAGGGATTGCCTGCATCTGTCCCCGGTCATCGCCCCCACCTTCCTTCCCCTGGCCAGGCGCCGCAAGCATGGATTCAACCACGGCAATGAAGCTTCCGGGCAGCGGCTGCTTGAACATTGCTCTGAACTTGTCCAGGGCCGCCGGCACGTTGTCAGGGGCCGGTGCATCATCGGCAACGATGCCGCTCTTCTTAAGCAAGACTAGCTGGACCTTATCCATGGTGGACCACCCAGCCGTCGGCTTGGCCGCGAGCCGGCCGCTGCTTCTCTTGGAGATCTTCCCGGTTGGCTCGGTCCTCTTCCCAGGATCTGCAGCCGGAACGGGCAGCAGAGCGGCGGAGGGAGGGGAGGAACAAGAGATGAGGAAGCGACTGAGCGGGTCGGCCACTTCCCCGGTGCCCTCGCCATCATTAGCCACATCTGGGCCAGCAACTTGGGTCATCACGAGATCTACCTGCTCCAGGTCTTCCTGGGCCGCGCGCCGCTCCCCCAACTCCAAGGCGTCCGGGCTAGGCCCGAAACCTTGTGGGCTGCCACGTGGAGAGTGCGGCCCATAAGCTGGCCCGTCCTCCATAGCCACAATGTCTTGACCCTGCAGCTGGGTGGACTGGTCCACACCGGCTGGCGCTCCCACTCCCGGGACCCCCGGTGGCACCGGCCCCATCTGGGCAGGCACGCACGCACCAATGGGAGTGCATGCAGGGGAGGGCGCATGCACGCCGCCTTGGCCTCCGAGGCTTGTCGTCCCCCCATCTTCCTGCCGCCCTGCTCGCCATGCTCCCAGTGTCTCCAGCGCCAGGAGGCCAGACTGGGGCAAGCAGAGGCTTTCATGAGAAGGGGCAGGCAATCCCTCTACTTGTCCCTCTGCACCTCTCTCCCCATTCCCTTCTTGGAGCTTGGCCCATGCCGTCTGATCAGCGATGACAGGAGCATCGTCAGAGCCCGCGAACGGGTCCACGCCCGAGGGAGGACTGTCCAGCAGCCGAGCGTCGATGAGTGGCAGATCCCGGGCCGCCTGCGTAGCCGCCGATCCCACATGCCGCCTGCCGCCGGCGTCTCCCCCGCCCTCACGCCTTCCGCCCATCTCACGATGCCTGTTGCCGCCAGCTTGGTGCATCCCGATACTGGCCTGCCGGAGCCCGTCCCCGCTGCTGTATGTGCGCCTTCCCCCGCCGCCTCCGCCGCCACCCTGCTCTGGGAAGCGCAGCCTTGCGTGCGCCGATTGCCGCGGTGGTGGAGGAGGGAAGTCACCATCCTCAAAGCTCATATACCACCGGTAGCCCCACGGAGTCGGCCATGTAGGCATCATGCCATCCTCCGATGGCAGACCGCTCATCCCGCTGCTGCTGCTAGCCCCACTGTCTGGGCTGGACGCCGGCGGGCAGGTGAAGTCGATAACGTGATCAAGGTGGATGAGCACAGGATGCCCAAGCAACCCCACCTGCCCCCATCTTGGCGGCACCTCCTCCATGATATTGAGCTCCGGGTAGTGCATCCCCGGCGAGCCCCGATCTTGGGGCTCCTCGAGCTGCAGGTATCCCCTGGTCTTCAGCTTCTCCACCGCGTCCGTCCACACCCAGAGCCGAAAACAGCCCGTCTCCTCTTCCCGCCGCACCTCCTCGTCAATCCCCTCGATGAGCATGGAAGGATCGAAAAGGGAGGCGACGCTGTTAACGTCCCACGCGTGCTCCGGCACCCCTTCGAGGCACACCCTGACCTTGTATAGCAGCTTGCCTGGCGATGCGCGGCGGAACCGCGACCACGGAGCCACCATGAAAGTGACCCTCCCAAGCACCATGGGGCCTTGGAGACCCAGCACCTTGTCGCGGACTGCGGCGTCGTCGAAGATGAGCAGCAGCTCGCCAAAAGAACGCAGGGACACCTTGACCGCATCCTCCTGGATCCGGAACCGAAGCGCCAGCGCCCGCTTCACGTCGACTAGCTCGAATGGCGCAGGGGACCCCGCCACCACCGCCACGACCGCGCACCTCGAGAGCCTTCTCTCCGCGTCCGCCAGCGCCGCCGTCCGGCGCGCCGTGCCGATGACCAGCCCACGCCTCGCTTCCGGGTCGCTCGCGGGGGCCTCCATTGGCGCGCGAACAGCGGAACTCGGAGGACGCCCGGGCGGTGGAGGTGGCAAGACAACAGCCGAGCCCGCCTTTCTTCCCCCGCACGCAGCCGGCGCTCTCACCGCACCACCGCACCACCTCGCCCTGTGCCCAGCCTCACCGCAGAGCAGACACCGCTCTTGGTTCTTGCACTTCGCTATCCGGTGGTCTGGCTCAAGGCACCGGAAACACTTCCCCCGGGCTTTCTTGAAGAGCAGCTCCTTGAACTGAGATGGCCTGTCCTTTGGCGGAGGGCGCTGGTAAAAGGGGGGGCGCCTTCCCCTCCCAACCATCTTCCAACCACCGCCATCAAAGTGCCCAGGAGAGTTACTCGACCTTGAATGCGAGGCATCAGCGGCCGGCGCCACGACGATGGACTGCAGGCGCCCTGCAGTAGCATTAACCACCGGGGCCCCATCCGTCGCACGCGGGCTGGAAAGCTCCACAGAGCACGCCGGCAATGAAGGCGCCCCTGCCTCCCGTGGAGCGAGCAGGGCCTCCAAGTAGGAGACCGTAGGGGCGGGCGAGGCCCGGGCCGGAGCCGGGAGCATGGGGCACGGCGCGCCGCCGAGGAGGCGACGCAGGGCGGGAGGGGCGGGAAGGGGAGCGGGCAGCGAGTCGTACCACGAGCTCTACTAATCATCCTGCTCCATGCATGGCTTTTCCGGTTCTTTCTCGCCGCTTTGCCTTTGCTTCTCGATCCTCTCCCTGCAGCACTATAGCCATGCAGGAGGTTGTCACTGAAACCATGTTGGAGTTAGAGACTTTGAGTGGCCTCAGAGAGCATGTGCTCCCCGTGCGCTTCACTGTCGCGACAACAACCACATCAACAACGGGAACACAAAGTGCTTTCTAAGATTTGTAGCCCGTGGACAGGAAACGGCAACTGGTTGTGCAGCACTCCTTTCTCAAAAGAAGAATAAGAATTGGGCCCTCTCTTATTTGAAGGAAAAATATATGAAAGAAAGCTAGTCTCTGTTCTACAGGAATCAAAAGTGACGATGCTCATCCTTTTGACTCCCAAGTATTCGCTACAGATACTTTTTTTTATTGACGACATTCAGAATAGTAGTGAAGTATCGTTCTACAGTTCACTGAAGGGTGGGTTCGGCGGTCAGGGCAATAGGACCCATCCCTCAATGTCACGGACACCAGTAAACATGTCAATTATGTTATTAAAATATGGCATATTATCTGAACCAAAAGATGAACAAAAGGCCAGCATATTCTTCTCTTTTTTTTAGCATCTCATGGTTCACACATGGATAATGAGGCGACTTGCGAATGCAATTGAATAAAAAAAGTCGAAAGTTTTTTCCTTCCTTGACACACTGTAGTCCTTTGTAACTATCATATTGATGAATTGGTGCTTATATACATGACATAGAGGAATTAGAAAAACGCTTCGTCCTGCCCGCTCCCGCAAGCGCGCGCGTGAGGGGGGGGGGGGGGGGGGGGGGGGGGGGGGCGAACCCAAGATCGAGCCGCCGCCCGCCTCTCCCCCCGCCTCCCACGCCGCAGCCGGAGCTCGACGCCGAGCGAAGCCCGGTCGACGTAGGCGGCGGCGGGGCTCTCTTCCTCCTCGTTGGCCCCCTGCAGCGCGGGATGCGGTGGCCACCCGAGGGCGCGGTGCTTGCGCAGGGCCCGGCGGCGGCGGCGTGGCTGGCCGTGCCGGCGGTGCGGGCAGCCGTGGTTGCGGCGGAGGCTGCGTGGATCCGGCTAGGCGTGCGGCTGCGAGCGGCTAGTGTGAAGGTTTGTGGCGGCGGGTGGTTCTAGAGGCGGCGGCTGTCGCGTCGCGGCAGGGTGCAGGGGGCGGAGGGCACCGGTGGCGGGGTCGTGCGCGTGCACGCCTGGGCCGGCCCCTAGCTTGGGGTGGCTGGCTGCTTCCGGCCGTGTTCATGGCGGCCGGTGCGCTAGCCGATCTGGTGGCAGTGTGCCCGGCGGATTCAACGCCTAGAGTTCGGCGGGCAGCGCAGGATGGGCAGTGGCCTGGTGTGGCTGCTGCTCCGGCCGTGGATGGATCCACGGTAGCTTGGCAGGTCGGATGCGGCGGCGGCTGACATGTTTCGGCGTCGGTTCGCCCGTATGCGGCATGCGTCGACCTTTGATTCCTCTCCCCGTCGTTCGCGCGCCACTTCCGTCGAAGGGCTGGACTTCTCCCAGCTGTGGTCCATCGCTCGTCTCGCGCCCGGCAGCAGGACCGAGCTCATCTCACGCCCGGCAGCAGGACCGCGCTCGTCTCGCGCCCGGCAGCAGGATTAGACTCGTCTCGCGCCCGGCGGTAGGACGGGCCGATAGAGGCCAGTTTCGGCCGGCCTATTGGGTCTCTGCGTTGGGGGCAGCTCAGGGGTGCTAAAGGCGGGGCCTTTCCACTCGTCTCTTTGGGTGGGGTGGCGCTGGGTGGCGGGTGAGGTGGCGTCGAGGTCTTGGATGCCGGGCGGCGGCCCTGGTGCTGGTGTCGCGGTGCTCATGGGCAAAGCCCATGCCTTGGTGCTGCCCGGTGACCATGGTCGTGGGGGCGGCATGGTCGCCGGGGTATGGCGTTCGGTGGCGGTGAGTATTGGCCGGGGTGAAAACCTGCTCTATCTTCGGACGGACCGGCAGCGGCGAAGCTCGTTCCCTTCTTGAAGGCGTCGTCGCGGCCTTCATTGCCCGTCGTGTTGCTCTAGGGGAAACTCTGACTCTCGGGTCGGGCGGTGGCGGCGCTCTGGTGTCGTATCCTTCCTGAAGGCACCGCCTTGGAGCCCACGGTTCGTCATATGCGGCTTCATCTCCTCGCGGTGGCGTGTCCACGGTCAAGGATCCGGCTGCTCTTGTAGTGCTTGGGGTGGTGTTGCTGCGCTCAGCGCCTACGTATCTTGCCTTGGGTGTGTGCGTGTGTTGTGGTGACGTGCGTTTGTACCGGGTTGTTGTTGGTCAATGCTTTATATATAAAGCGGGGCGAAAGCCTTTTTCGGTGTACATGACATAGGAATGAAATTGAATATTCTATTGAATTTGTTGTTTATCTGATGCATGTTTGCAAGCATGGATGAATTAGTGTTTACATCATGCAGGTATTGTAGATGAATTGGTGTGTTGTGCTGTGTATGTATAACAATTTGATGCCTAATTCCTATTAGATTTGTGTAGGGGATAATTGAAAAGAGCAGGGTTTGCTCTACCAATATTTTCAATACATTCGAGTTGAGCCTACATGGAGAGGATGCCGGGGATGACGTTTTTGAATCGGGCATGCGGAAAAAAGCGCCTTGAGAGCAGTGCCTATCCGAGGGATTCTTACCATGATAGATGAAGACAAAGGGGTACCTATTCGTGAGCACTAAGCGCGGCAGGTACATAAATCACCACAGATAGCTAGTCATGGTCCAGCGGATTGGTTTGTGTAGTAGTGCAAAGAACATATGCATGCATGTTACGGTATGAGCCGGATTTTATTTAATTATAATTTTGGCTGAAAAATTCTCTGAAAAGATCTACAAAAAACATCATATTGAGACATTTCTTCTTTGTTGCCTAATTACGTATAGATGGTAAAACATATATATATATATATATATATATATATATATATATATATATATATATATATATATATATATATATATGTTATACGTATATCATAAAGAGTGGCACTATTCTAATCCCAGGATCAGAATAACTATTTGGATCACAGCGCTTTATATAGGGCCTGAAGA
This sequence comes from Thinopyrum elongatum, assembly GCA_011799875.1. Classification (NCBI taxonomy): domain Eukaryota; kingdom Viridiplantae; phylum Streptophyta; class Magnoliopsida; order Poales; family Poaceae; genus Thinopyrum; species Thinopyrum elongatum. The sequence goes on along the minus strand of CM022301.1, from coordinate 395,247,767 downwards.
GGCGTTCCCGAACTCCCGAAGCCGCGGAGAAAAAAAAAAGAAAACCCACCCAGTCTCGCACCTCCCGCGCCGCCCCCTCTCCTTCCCTGGGAACCGGCCACCGCGCCGCCACCGGTCCTAAATCCGGCCGCCGTGCCGCTCCCTCCCCGGGATCCGGCCGCCGCGACACCACCGCCCCCGGATCCGGCCACCGGACCGCCTCCTTCCCCCGGATCCGGCCGGGACTTATCCCACTGCCGCCTGCCGCCACCAAGCACCGGCGTGCGACCCCGACGCCGCCTACCGCCATGAAGCGCCGGCGCGCGACCCCGTCACCTACCTCTGGTACGCCGCCGCGCCTCCGCTGCCACCTAGGCTGCCCCTGACGTCGCCCAGCTCCTCCTCTAGCGACGACACCCTGCGATGCACGCCTCCTCGTTGTTCTGCCCCGGACACGGGCGCCTCCCCATCCACCCTCCGGCGACCGAAACCAGCTCCGCCCGCCGTAGCAGAGGACAGGCCCCGTTCGTGGCCTCCCCTCCCCTCCGCCCGTGTGCGAGAGAGGTTTCGGCAGGCAGTGCCCTCCGCTTCGGTGCGACCTTCCCTGCGCTCTGGCGCGGCCTGCCCTCCCCTCTAGTGCAACCTGCTCTCTGGTACGGCCCGCCCTCCTCCAGCGCGCCTGCACTCTGCTCCGTCGGCGCAACGACCGAGCACCAGACTCCCTTCTCTCTCCACTACGACGGCAGTGCAGGTGGCTAGTGTCTGAAGTTCAGTTGTATCTGTATGTTTCAGTTTTATCTCAAAAAAAATCTAACAAGACACAAATTTGTTATGCAGCTGACCCAGTGTACAACCTTCTCATTCTAAAATTGCTACACTATTGCACATTTCTTCTCTTCGTCATGGTGTTGTTTCAAATGGATGTATATGGCCCAAAAAAATGTGCATTTTTATGGGAAATAGTTATTTATGTGAAAAGGTTCATGAATTCAAATGGATGTATATGGCCAGGAAGTTCAACCCTATTACCTCTCTATCACCATGTATTTAAAAAAAGAAAAAATTGGTAGTTTATAAAAAAGGAAGGGAAAGATATGAGGAATTACAAAACACACACTGTAGTGCTTTCATGTAAACTAGAAGTTCATAAAAAACTTAGGGGCGGAGTTTAAAAAAGCATCAAATTTCTTTTGAAATCCCCACAAGCTCAAAGACAACAGCAAAAAGCATGGTCTCTTGTTAGAAAGGGATGATAGTACCTTTCAGTTATCTCACCATGGTTTTCAATTACACTCCTTCAAGAATGACGAATAGAAATGTTGAAGTTCAACTAAAACAAGTGAGCATTTTCTAAAAGTCAAAGTTTGTACAAATTATTTTTCCCAAGGATCAGAACAGAAACAAAATAATGTTAGTGTGAAGCTACATATGTATGTTGGTACCAAGCTTTATGATGTATTGGTGTGCTATACTTGATGATGTATTGGTTGTGCATGTAGCACACGAAGTGTATTTGTATTGTTCTATGGAATTTTCTTGAAGTTCATGTTTCCGAAATTCCTAAGTTCACGTGTACCATATACTGAAGAAATTCATCAATGAAAAATAAATGACCGCCTTGGCCATTTCACCAACAGCAAAAAAATGCCTAAACATGCCGCGAGACAAAAAAAATTCACAAGATATAACATAGTAAGTTTGTAAAAAGTGGAAAAAAACATAAATTTGCTTTGTAAGTTTAACCATTTCTAAAAAATACCTTGAAGTTTAGATTTAAATAATCGGGCGGTTCAATGTTTATTACAAACCTGTGATTTTCCCCGTTACTATAGAATAAACCAAGAAGTTCAAAAAATAAAAAATGGAGATGTTTGAAAAGTTTATAAAAAAGGGTGTTTCTACATTTTACTAAAAAAATGGAGAAGTTCAAATTTAAATAACATAGAAGTTCAAAATGTTTATTCCAAAACCAAGAAGGTCAAATTAAAAAAACCGAGCAATTTAAAAAGTTTGTAAACATGGATTTGCCACTGTTTTTTAAGATCTATATTTTTCCTTTACTAATGAATAACACCAAGGAGTCCTAATTAAAAAAATGAAGTTGTTTGATGTTTATAAAAATCTAAGATTTTCCTCCATACTAAAGATTAAAAACAAGAAGTTCAATTTTAAAAAACGAAGTAGTTAAATGCATATTAAAAACTCAGTTTTTCTCGTTACTAAATAACAAAACCAAGAAGTTCAATTTTTAAAAGCAGAGCAGTTTGATATTTATTAGAAAACTTAGTTTTTTCCGGTTACTAAAGAATAAGACCAATAAGTTCTATTCGAAATAATGAAGAGGTTCGATGTTTCTAACAAAACTCCAATTTTCACATTTCTAAAAAACACACAAAAGAAGTTAAAATAAAAAAACTTAGAGCGGTTCGAAGTATATAAAAAACTCATATTTGTTGCAAGAAGTTCACGTGCACCTTCGTGCACGGTTCAGAATTTATATTGCGGGGCGTCCGACCTCCAGTTACATGTTTTAAAATGGCAAAAAAATGATGTCCTACCATTAATTGCGTGTAATTCGACGTATACACAAAAATGTGACAGAAGTTCATAGTGAAAACAACGAGAAGTTTAAGTACTGCAAGTAATGCATTTCAGGTGAGAATAAAAGTATAGAAAAATAGAAGCTTAGAAAGTTTGTCGAAAGAAGTTCAAGTGCTCTGTCCGGGGAAGGTCAAAAATTCTTACGAGAGAGGTTCACCTTGTATTTCAATGTTCGAAAACACAAAAAAGAATTTTTTTTTTGGTTTTAAAATAATTCTCTCAATCCACAAAGAAGTTCAGCTATTATTTGGGAGCAATTTGATTTCAACAAGAAAAAAAATTCAAATTATAAAAATGGAAAAAGTTCATGTACTACATGGTATGTGTTTAATATGAGAAAAATGAATTAAAAGGCAAGGTCCAAATTTTTTGTTGCTATAAGTTCAAGTCCTCGGTCGGAAAAAGTTAAAAAAATTATTGTGACAGAGATTTGTATAAAAGGAATATCATTTGTGTAACACCGACGAAATGGATGAGAAATTACAAACGAAAATACGTTACAGAAGTTCAACGTGAAAACAGCAGGAAGTTCAACTACTACACTAAATGAATTTCAAATGAAAAACTTTTAAAACCGTGGCGAGTATGAAAAAATGATCAACACGGAAAACTTGCGTGTTTACATCAGCTTTCCATCGGTATATCACTTGCTCAATTTTGGTGAGTGGATGAAGAGCTACGACCAAAAAAAGCACGTGAAAAACAGAATGAAGTTCAAGTACACATGCCGAGAAGTTCAAATTCTTCACGCGGTGCCTTTCCGAAAAATCTGTTTCGCGATAATGGCAGAACGCATGATCTTACCGTTTTCGAAATTACTTAAAAATGGCTAGGAATCAGAGAAAAACATCAACATGAAAAAGTTTTGCCTTTTCCGTAGCTTTTCAACGGTATATTATTTGCCCCATTCCGATAAAGTTTGTAAAAATTACGGTGAAAATACATTTTTAGCCATTTTCAAAATTGATTTAAAACCATAAAGAATTGGGAGAAACAATATATACCAAAAAGTTTCGCATTTGTTCAAGCTTTTCAACGCCATATCATTTGCTGCATTCGGACGTACGGTTAAAAAATTAGCTCGAAAATACGAACTCGATGGAACTTGTACCATTTTCTAAATTACTCTTAAACCGTTCAAAATTAGAAAAACCTTTCAACATGAAAAAGTAGCGCATTTTCATAAGCTTTCCAACGCCATATTATTTGCCTCAATTAGGTTAGCCGTTTAGAAATGACATCGAAAATACGAACTCGGCTGTTCGGTTTGCAAAATTTTACGATTTTCCAAATTACTCTTTAACCATAGGGAATTAGAGAAAACTTTCAACATGTGGAAGGAGCGGTTTGGCAGCAGCTTTCCAACGCCATATTATTTGTCTCATTCCGATAAACGGTTTAGAAATGCGATCGAAAATACGATTCACGTTTTTTGTATGAAGAAAAAATGATTTTCAAAACTGCTCTTAAACCGCTTACATTTTGCCAAAAATTTAACTTGGGTCATGATACTCGTGTCCATAGCTTTCCAACGGTATATCGCAAGCCCCATTTGAGCAATGTTGGCGGAAGTTCAACCTAGCACAGGGGGGAGTTCAGGTCGAACAACTCAGGCAGTAAAATTGCAAAAAACGTAAGTTCATCACGACCCGAGAGCAAAATCCGCCAACGAGCGAGATTCCTATTCAAAACGGGCATTTAGTTGGTAAAAACCGTTTCTTGATTACACTTACATCATATAGAACACGACTAATCAGAATAATTCGCGCGGGGAGACACGGTTGCGAAGATAGCCCGAAGATCGGGTTCCTACAGAGGGAAGTTCAGGCGTGTAACTCAGGAAGTTAATGTTGTGATCAAAATAATATTCTGATCCCGTGATCAGAATAGTGTTTATATATATATATATATTTATATTTATATTTATATTAATGTCTGTGTATATGAGGTTTTCACATCCAACTCTGGTACACACCATGTTCAATGGTATATAGCTCATACGAAGTGATATAATTTTGTACACAAAAAAAAGTATGTATAGCAATGCCCTTTTGTACAAGTATATATATATTAATACGAAATAATGGTCAGAACTACCTACTGTAGTCTTTGCGAACCATGTCTAAATATAAAAACATATATAAAAAACATAAAAATCTAGACGTGCAAATGCGCAGATCACTTTACTAATTTTGTTAAATATCTGTTTTAACTGGTAGTACTGTTTTATACCACGTTGCTATTTCTCCCAAAGAAAACTCATTTGTAGGTGCCTTAAAAAGAATTTTTCTACTCTCACACGGACAACATATGTCCATGTTCTTTTCTCCCTACCTAGATAGTGTATCAGTCTCACACCCATCATCTATTGTAACCAAGGTTTTGGTTACCGAATGAGGCAATTTTACCTAGGAGGACTGGTAAACGTGGTTACCACGGTTACCGAGAAATACCGAGAATATTTCGAACGAAATTTATAGTTGAATTTTGAATTCAAATAAGTAAATGAACGAACATTCGAACCAGAGACCTCTCAAAACAGGAACTAGGTTGCTACCAACACGTCAGAACCAACTCTCATGGCATTAATTAGATCCTACGTACTTTACTATAAATCGAGCGTTTAAATTCAAAAAGTTCAAAAAGATGGTATTTTTTGCTCGGTATGGGGATTTACCGAGGGGCACGGAAATACGCGGTAATCATGGCAAATCTCAAAATTTCGACCGGTAACCAAAACCTTGATTGTAACTCTACTAGCAGTCCGTATAAGCTTCAGGCTTGGCCATGCAAGCAGGTAGACATTGACACACAAGATCACTAGAAGCTCTGATTCATCCGCTTTCGAAACCTAGTGATGAACATATCGGCCGCCTAATCGATCTCGTTGTCAATGTTGAACTCCAAACCTTCAGCCTCTCGGTTGTTCTTGATTACATCCATGACCGGCAGTTCATCGTTGTCGTCTTCATCACACAAATCGAGTAGCACATCAGCCTCACCGTCAACCTCACACTCGTCGGTGTAACAACAGTTGGTGTCATCACCGTTGAAGATGGGGTGCAGTGTCCAGTCAGTGCATCCACTGTCAGCATCATTCTCTTGATCAAACAGTGCCAATTGATGAGAGAGAGTAAGAACACTCTCACCATCATGGATCACCAGTGTCTTTTCGACCTTTCGCATCACGAGTGTCTTGTGACAGTCCATCATGGCGCTCTTCTTCCGTTCGGTGGCAGCTGCGAGTGCGTGGATCCTGTGGGAGAAGGCGCCGACGGTGGCCATCCTACGGCGGAGTGAGGCAAGGACGAGGAGCCTGGCCGCCAGGACGCCGGTCTTGCTCTTGCACATCGTGACAGCCTTCTTCAGGAGCTCCGGAGCTTTGGCGATCTTCATCTTTGATTTTGAGAGGTGGCTAAACTGCCAGCCAAGGACAACAAGTAGGGAATGTGGTGGCTCAGGCTTGGCATGAGAAGATCACTAAGATGAGGCAAGATGTTTCAGGTTCATGGGCCTTCTCTTGGCGCTCCAAGGGTGTATTTATAGTCAGGAACTGGGCATCCAGGTGTGTGCAAAACTTTGCTCATGTCACGATCAAACTTTTCTAGTGCCTAAAGCATATGAAAGGAAACTTGGAAAATAAGCATACAAAAGGAAGATCTATAGAAAATAATTTGGCATGTGGAGTTAGCACTATGAGAATGTTGCGAGTGGAAAACAAAGCTAAAGAGGCGTGAAAAGCTAGCAATGGGGAATGAAATGGAGAAAGTATTCCAACTATAGGCGTCAAAGACACATGCCCAAGGTGTAGATTGGCTCTATACGATCCCAAATTTCCAATATCTCTTTTAACTATGTGGTAGCAGCTGATGACTGGTTTTGTCTCCAAAAAAAAAAAAGCTGATGACTGGTTTGCCGGAATGCCCGAAGGAAACCAAACCAAAGCGAGTGGTTTTTGTTCTTGGCAGTTTCCTTGTGCTTCATGACAGATTGTAAGGATTAAGAATGATGAACGATTAGAAGAAGCTGCAGCACACCGGAGAGTTCGCCGCTTGCCAATCCGTGTGCATCTCACTTAGTTAAATCACAAAGGTTAATTAATTGCCTTCTATGCTGCAGCTTCTTCTAATCGTTCTCCTCCGTTCAAACGCAGAACCAATCGCGAGATGGGTGCGTGCACGGGTGGGAGCTTCAGCCGTCTTTTCTCACGGCGTCGATCGCGTGAAACTTGTGACGGCAACATCGGAGACACAGTGCGACACAAGTGCTTTCATTCCCGGGGAAAAAAAGAAAAGGGTGGTGCACAAGGACTCCAACATTGGCAGGACTTCATGAGAACTGAGGAGCAGGCCAGTGGAGCGTTTTTGTGGCTGTTGAAGAATCGGCAGACCAGATATTTCTGTTAAAGTCATGCATGAATGTGGCGGCTGGCCTCATCATTCTTAATCCGAGGGGTTCGGTGATCGGTCCTCCACTTTTTTTTTTTTTTTTGAAACGGAGGTAAAAACTTTGCCTCATCTCATTAATTAAGGAGTAAGACATAGTTTTTTAAAGGTTACAGGACCACCCAGGTCGGAAAAACTGGGATCACTCTCCCGGAATTAAGTTTCCCAACAATCTAGCCCCGGCGATAACCCAAGTCTTCGCCTCATCCTTAATCGTCGCGACCACCCTAGAAGGAAGTGATGCTTTGGCGCGGAAGACCCTAGCGTTCCTTTCATTCCAAATTTCCCAGCATATGAGCATCTGCAGAGAGTTGTTGGCCTTCCTGGAGTTCCTTAGCATTCCATCATTTGAGGTCCACCATTGCTTGATAGTCTGGAGATTACTCCAGCCCGGTCCTCCACTTAGAAATTGCCTGGTTATGCAGGTTGCCAGTTTGTACTTGGCTTCAAAGAAAAGGAAAGATTCGTTCAGAAATAAAAGGCACGGTTAGTTACCATTCTCTTGGTTGTTAAAATGCTCTCCGGATGAAATGGATGCATGCTCTGGTGGAGTGAAAATAAAAGCCCCAGACTCGTGAACCGCTCGAGCTTGACGTACTCGTATTTCATTTCAAGTCGGGATCACTCAAGAAATAAAGTTGAGCGTGGTCACTACTGGAATTTTCATATACGCCGGGTGTCAGCGTCTTCGCCGAGAGCCAAAACACGGACACTCGGCAAACTAAATAACGCCGAGAGTCACTCTCGGCAAACCTGGCTTCACGGCAACTTCCTACTTTGCCGTCACGGGGTCACGGTGAACCAGCACCGCACGGCAAACGGTGCAAACACCGAGAGCGGCGCATGGCAAAGAGCAGACACGTGGCGTGCCGTTCGCAACAGACGGCTCCGTCAGTTACTTTCCATATTACCGAGAGTCTCTTTTCGACGCTCGGCAAAGTATATGCCACGTCCTATTTTTCTTTTTTGTGTGTTTTCTTTTGCCCTCTATGTTTTTGTCTTATATTTCATATCTTTTAATGACTAAAGTTTCAAAATGCCATGACTTATGTTTTGTGTTAGATTTTTTCAATTCTCAACTTCTAAGCACTACTCCCTCCGTTCCTTTATAAAAGAAAAATTCTTACCGAGCACGGCTACAAACGGTGAATACCCCTAGACCTAGGGTTACGACCTGTACCTAGAGGGCTCTCGGTACATGCAGCTATTATCGAAAACGGTATCGACCCTCGGTACTGATCGTAAGCCACATCATATTTACCTTTTATTTGTGTGTGTATCTTTGCCACTCTTATTTCGTGTCTGATATTTCATGTCTTTTAATGACTCAAGTTTCAAAATGACATGACTTTTGATGACTTGTGTTTTCGGCTATATTTTTTCAAATCTAAACTTCTAAGCACTATAAAGTAAAAGAAATGAAAACAGAGACCTGTCGTAACACGGAGAAGCAGGTATTCATCAACCCCTACCCCCTCTCGGTGCATGTCAACGTCGTAGACCGTCCGGGCCTCCGTAAGGGCGCACGGCCGAAAAACCCCATCTCACTAATGTCTTACTAAAATGATAAGGTGCTTTGCGAAACATGTAAGAAAATAAAAGGAGATGTAAACAATAACAAAAGGAATAACACATATTTACCAAGGATGACTACGAATGGAGAGGATGTGCAGACCTAGGGTTAGGACCTTTACCGAGAGCCGGTTTTTGATATTTCATGACTTTTAATGACTAAAGATCCAAAATGCCATGAGTTTTGATGACTTCTGTTTTCGGTTAGATTTTTCAAATCTCAACTTTTAATTAAGCACTACATATAAAGTAAAAGAATGAAAACAGTGAACTGCCGTAACACTGAGAAGCAGGTATTCACCAACCCCTATCCCCTCTCGGTGCCGGTCAACGCCGTAGAGTGCCAGGGCCACCGGTTCAGTGCTCGATCGGGAAGCCGCCCGAGGGGGGGGGGGGTTCTGGCAACTGGCCCTGCATGCATGCGTGTGGCCAAGGCATATGTATGAAAGGGTGGTGTGGTGTACGAATACCCAATGCACATCCTTGACGTGGCAGATACCTCACAAACCGGACACATGCACGGGCACGAACGTCGAGGACTAGCTACGTTCGTCACCCAGATCGAGCCTTCGGTGTGCGATCCTGTGATAGAACGGGCTTAGACTTGTTCTGTCATCTCGCGATAACCTGCCGTAACACGTAGACGCAGTTGTTCACCGTGGCCTACCCCCTCTCGGTGCCGGTCAACGCCCTAGACCGTCGGGGCCACCGGATGGGTCACTACTAGGGAAAAGCCTAGCAGTAGCGCGGGTTAAATGCTTAGCAGTAGCGCGGGTAGCCGCGCTACTGATACGGCGCCACAGCTAACTCTTATCAGTAGCGCGGTTTGACCCGCGCTACTGCTATCGAGGGATAGCAGCAGCGTCGGTCTCCAACACGCGCTGCTGCTAATATCTGTAGCACCCTTGAACAAAGAGCGCTACTGCTAAGAACTCGCTGCTGCTAAAGCCATACCCCGCGCTACTGTTATTAGTTTCTGAATTTTTTTTCTGCTCCATATTTTGTGCTGCTGAATTTTGTTTAGGGCTTTATACAATAATCTCTAGCATATCATACACATACAAATGTAATCATAGCATATACATACAAATAGTCTCATCAAATCATGTCATCATCATAATCATCATCCAACACAAAGTGGTCTCTCGTCATCATCTCGAAAATAGCGATACAAGTCTCGAATACTTGCAACTACATCGTCATCCATCTAAACAATGATATACGCGAGAAGAGCTATCACTATGAGTGAGAGCGGAACTATGCAGTACATGAGGCGGCGGTTACGAGTCCTCTCTCGCGCTAGCGTGAACCTCAAGTAACTAGCTTCTGCTTCTTGTCTGCTTTTGAAGCCTTTATGGCTGGCGCCCGAGACCCCATCCACTTGCGCCTGACACTCAGGCCACTTGGCGTACACTCCCGGAACCTTCCCTTTGTACACTACATAGCACTGCTTCTTCGCCATCAAGAATCTAGGTACCTATTAGAGATGCATCTTCATCAAGAGAATGTACAATCATATGCAACAAAATATACTAGAGCAACACGAAAAAGAAAGGGTTAGCAACTAGATGCAACATATAGTACGCAAACTAATTAACTAGAGGTACGTAGGTCATCGTACCCAAACTAACAAAGTAGCGTTACGCAAGTTCGGCTGGGACCGTGGACATCACAAAGTTTCATCGCTACAGAAAGTATACAAGTTCAACCGACACATATCATCATCATCGGCATCGTAAATCACTAGAAGTTCCATCCTTCCATATCATCAAGGATGGACCCTAGCTTCTTGAACGGCGTGAGGTCCTGACGTTGCATGCCTATGCGAGTTCGGACATCAGCTCGCGATATAGGGCCGTGGTGGAACATCCCCTTCTCATCGATGACTTCTTTCATGATGATCGTCGCAATGTCCCTCTGGATGCGAAAGAAGTCATCTCTAAGTTTATAATCCGATTCTCCATGAGATTCTACCCACTTGCGGATATGATCATCGTTTCTGCTTGTCATGCGAAGCTTTTGGTGATCCGTTCTGAACTCCATCATGAGATGGAGGAGGTAGAATCCATCGTTCTTGCTTGGTTTTGGGACATGGATGCAGCAGAAGTTAGTTTTATGCGAGAAACCCAACTTCTTGTTCCTTTGTTTCCTGATCTGCAGGTGGCCACCCCTAATGCTGAAGCCTAGGAGAGCATCATCTAGAATATTCATTATGTAGGTGTAGTCCTTCTTCTCGTAGTTTTTGGTAGGGTCGAAATACACGGCGTGGGAGACTCGCGGGTAAAGAACGATAAGGACGGCGCGCCCGTTGCTGCGGGAAAAAAAACACCTCAAATTATTCTCCATATGAGCGAGAAGGAATGATTGAAATGTACGAAAGGGTTGTCCGACACTGACTTACTTTGGATGATAAGGCAGGAGGACAATTTCCTGGTCCTTATTCTGTACCATGAAGTTTTGGAGGTACTCCCTAGCAGTTTCACGCTCAAAGTCGCCGAGACTCAAGAAGGACTCGTGCATGTAGTATGGATCCGCCACACAGATTTGCGAGACTTCTTCTCTCTTCATGACGGAGCTCATATGTAGCACAAAAAGGCGGACGATTGTAAAATCGAGCCGCCTTGTCAGAAACATCTCGAAGATATGGTCAAACCGCAGGAAGAACACCTCCGCGGCCGTGTGTCGACGTAGCACTTCCCCTCAGGCACACGAGCCACGTATGTCGGATATCCTGGATCCTTCGAGGCTAGTAGGCTTTTTTCAATCGACAGCACATGGTCGTGCAGTCTCCTGAGATCCCCTAATAGTGCCTCCAGCGGTTTCGGCGGTAGCATCGGCTCGCCCGTGACATGGAACATGGCCGCACCTTTGACGGGTACACGCTCTTCAAAATCCTCCGTTTGGCTGCTATGTGCTCTGGCTTGTTTGTAGGCAGCTGAGCCTATCTTCCCCGGTCTCTTCCTCTCCTTTTTCTTGGGCTGACCTTTCAGACCCTTCCTTAACCCCTGCACCAGTGTTGCCGGGCTAAGCACTGTACGACCCCCGGCTAGTTGAGCCTGTGTTGAGGCGGCATCTTCAGGCGTGTCCTGTGAGGATTTCATGAAGAGAGACTTCTTGCAATCCCTGCTAGGACGTTCCTGCCCGGGCAGATCATCCATATCCTCATCAGCATGCTGATAGCCCGATTCATCATACGGCTGACTCATCATATCTAAGTCACCTTCATAGGCGCATGTATTGAGGAAACTCATTGGGTTCTCCACCTCCATCTCATCATCCATTCTTTGTTCTATGGGGGCGATTACATCAGCCACTATTGGACCCCCTTCATCACGTTGTCCGCCGCTCTCACCCGGCACTACAGGCGCTGGTAATTGCGTAGGCGGGATGGTGGTCTCCATACATGCTTGTTGATGTGTGGTTATTGGTGTGCTCTCGGCCGGCTCCAGACGAAGAAGATTCTTCGGCCATAGCAGCAGCCAACCCTTGCAGCTTCCAATCCGCAGCGGGGTCTCGTCGTCCTCTCCCCCTAGCCGTACTGGAGGAGGCAAATCCTCGTGCCCCGATTTCACACTCGACAAGGTAACCCTGAAGTGCCCACCGGGCATTGGCTGGTTGTGGAACGTGAGTTCCAAGGGCTTCGTTATCACCCCCTTTCCCACGTCCACCTTCTGGCCTTTGATCAAGTAGAGTACGGTGCACGGGGTTTCGTCGGCCTGCAAACACATGTCTGCGGCGTAAAACATCCGAAAGGCAACGAAAATGGAATATTCTAGATATATATGTTGGTGCGACATGTAATTACCGTGAGGGCGTCGAGCTCAGCCAAAGAAGAAGGCCCACCTAGCGTGCCAGAGACTGAGGACGGGCTGCTATGAGCGGGTGCGGGTGCGGGTGCGGGTGTGAGAGCAGGCCCGGTTGCGTGAGCAGGTGATGGTGCGGTGGTGTTGTTCACCGAGTTGCTCCCGACAAAACTGGGCATGGGGAAATCACGTACCGTCTTGTCTGGATTTTTCTTCGTCCAGTTGATGATAGCCAGGACCAAGTTAGTAGCGAAATCATTTCTGCAGGCATTTACAGCTGCATCGACTGCCTGATGTAGCAACCCATTTTTCGCCTCGGCTACCTTTTTCGCGTCCTCAGCAGCTTTTTTCTCGAACGCAAGCTTCACCTTCTCGTTGATGTCCGCCTGACTAAACTTCTTTTTCTGCTTCTTGGCCTCCGGGCCCTCGTTGTAAAACATCTTCTATGTGGCGCCGTCTCTGGCACCGTGCACACGTCCATATTGCGGTCGCTGGCCCAAAGGGAGTCCCTTAAGTTCGTTCAAGGCCCGGTTGAGAGGGGTGTCCCACTTGGGCCTCATCGGCGAAGTAGGGCTTTCGGCTGCAAGCTGGTGTTGCTTCTCCTGCAGAAGGAACGTGAACCGTTTACGAATGTGTAGTCGACTTGATCAGGAGCTAAATGTAAGGTGGTAAAAGAATAATTACCAGTATTCTAATCAATCTCCTTGTGATCTGGTCCGTGTAAAAAACCTTCTTTTCCTTGTCCCACATGTAGCGGGCCCCGATGAAGTCACGCTCCAAGGGGTTGGTGAACTTCGTGAAGGGGTCTGGGAGACCCGCGGCTTCATGTTCCGTGTCCTACTTATCCCATATGGGCCTTTTGCCAAGGTAGCCACGGCCTCCGAGGCGATGCTTCCCCGTGTTCCTTGAATTTCGCAGCCTTAGCCTTGGCTGCCTCGGTAGCGCAAGTGTCCTTGAACTTTTCGAACTCCTCTTCCGTAAGCGTCGGATTTTCCTCCAGAATCTTGGACAGGGGTTCCTCAGCCTCAATAGCTCATTTCACCCTCCCTTTCCAGGAGGCCAAATCATTGCTGAACATGCCCATGACGTGATTGTTAATCTTTTTCATCTTTGGATCATCCACGGTTGTTCTATGCTATCATCCCGGTCAGGGAACTTGAATCTCTTGTGCAACTTCGTCAGGAGTAACTGCCTCAAATGTTCTTTACTCCTTAAGTCATCATCGTTGATGCTTGCGCATTCCCGTAGGATGCATCCTACTTGGTTCCCATAGCACTTGCGAGGTTCTTCTGGCTCTAATGGCTCAAACTTGCCAGGTGCCATCTTTGTGATCACCAGTCGTCCAATGCCGAGTTTGTTAGGTTTTCGTATCCTCTGCTTCTTTTGCTTCTTCTTTTCGGTAGCGGCATTGGCGCTGGTACCTTCCCCGCCGGTATCTTCCCCGCCGGTATCTTCCCCGTCGGTACCTTCCCCGCCGGTCTTGGCACCGCCATCGGTGCCGGCGCCGTCGGTGTCGATGTCGGCGTCAGTACCATCATCGAGGCCAACCTGCAAACCTTGACTGTGCTTAGCAGACAAAAAGTTGAGGTACTGTTGTTCACCCTCATAATCCATCTCGTCTGCATCTTGGTCAGAAGGCCCGGTTTCTTCGTTGTTCGACATGTTTCCTATGATTAAGTCTCCTCGTTTAATTCTAAAACTATATAAAAAATGAGAAATGACATAAAAAAGATCTATGTTTGCCGGAATGTCGTTTCCCAGCAACTCCCGGCACTCGATATGCCTACTTTCTAGCACAAGTCATGCCAAAATTCACGAAAAATTTCGGCATGACCTTTGCTAAAAATTGAACATATCGACCGCCTGAAATTCACCGGAACGGAAATGAATCAACATTCCGGCGAAACATAGGCCACTCGGATCATTTACCCTGCACATAATCATCATTTTCCAAATATGACATGTCCAAAACATCACATGTCCAAATGACATGTCCAAATTCCAAATATGACATGTCCAAATCACATGTCCACATATCACATGTCCACTTCAAATTTGCAACTAAAAAATAGCAACAATTGCTTTAACTAAAAAATTTAAATAGCAACAGTTGCTTTAACTAATCTGTCCACTTCAAATTCTGTTTTTTTAAATAGCAACAATTGCTTTAACTAAAAAATTTAAATAGCAATAGTTGCTTTAACTAATATGTCCTAGGTTTCATACTAATTCTAATTAACTAACTAGCACTATAAAATTTAAATAGCAACAATTGCTTTAACTAAAAAATGCAAGAAACCTATATAATCAATTCTGTTTTTTCTTACACTAAAAAATAGCCTAGGATTCATACTATTTCATACTAACTAGCACTAAATAGCAGAGAAGAGGGGAGGAGAGAGAGCTTACAGAGGGCAGAGAGAGAGATGGGGTCGGGGGAGACGGCGCGGCACCGAGGCGAGGCGGGGTCGGGGGAGACGGCACGGCACCGAGGGTCGCCGGGTCGGGGGAGACGGGGGCGAGAGCCGGGGTCGGGGGCGAGCGCCGGGACGGGGCCGAGCGCCGGGGTCGGGGGCGAGCGCCGGGGTCGGGGGCGAGCGCAGGGGCGCGGCGAGGGCAGGGCTCCGGCGGCGACGACGGGGGAAGAGAGAGTGGGGATTTGGGGGAAAAAGCAGAGGCGGGAAGAAGCAGAGAGTGGGGATTTGGGGGGTTAAGTCGAGGTAGCAGTAGCGCGTTCCGGAAGAACGCGCTATAGCTAACTTAGCTATAGCGCGTTTAGCCAGAAAGCGCTACTGCTATCACAGGTAGCTATAGCGTGTTTTCCTGTTTGTTTCTTCTATTTTCTTTTCCTTTATTTTCTCTCCCTTTTCTTTTCTTTTCTTTTCCTTTTTTCCGAGAGCAGTGAACGAAGGGAAGGTGATACAATGTATAGAACTACGGCGATATATATTGCATCATTTGACGGTTAAGTATGTATACAAAATAGGAACATATATATTACATCATTTGACCCATGCATAATGGTTAAGTGTGTACACAAAATAGGAACATATATATTACATCATTTGACCGATAACGGTTCCTCAGCGTTGACGTTTTCGTTTTTGATTGAGCTTCTTTCCCTTCTTGTTCGTTGAAGAATAATTGAGCCCCTCATTGTGACTTTTCCTTTTCCATGGAGTACGATCTTTCTTAGGTAATGTAGTATTGATTCTTGTTTAGACGTATACTTCATCGTCATCGTCATCTTCCCTCATTGGGTTGTTGTACTGGTCGTAGTCTTCCTCGTTGGCGACTCCATCCATTCCAATGATGTTCCTTTTGCCTATCCTCACGACAACACAGCTAGGATTGCACGGGTCGGTTATGAAGAAGCATTGTGTCACGTGCTTAGCGTGTACCCATGGCTCGTTTTTTGTGATAGCGTTCACGGTAGCGCTCTTGGCGTCGGGTATAGTCATGGTAGTGAAATACCGGTTTTATCTTTCGACATTCTTAACCCATCTGACACGGAACATCGTCACGTTGTGCAGTCCAGAGTAGTCAAGCTCCCAGATCTCCTCGACCCTTCCGTAAAATCTCTCAGTTGCGCCGTTGTCGCTGTCGGTCATGCATTCCATCGTCACCCCTGAGTTCTGATCATCACTGTCCATATCTTTGGCCTCCGTGTAGAACGTGTATCCGTTGATATCGTATGCCTGATAGGTGATGAGGTTGGGCGAGGGGCCATGTGCTAAGGCGTATATGAGCAATCCATCCTTAGAGCCCTCTTCCGAGGGATTAGCAATAATATGCTCTTTGAACCAATGCAGGAAAGTGGAGTTGTGCTCTCTAGTAACTTCGGTGTCCATCCTGCATACCCCCTGGTCACGATACTTCTTTGTGATAATTTCTTTGTGCAGTGCCACGAAAGGATCTACCTCGTCTAGGTGTTGTAGCACTACCAAGTTTGCTCTGTCAAAGTCGTTGCGTCGATCTAAATATGCCACGTGCAGTTCCCTGCGACCGTTGGAGTGACCTTCTCCTTCGAGCCTCCCATCGTGCTTGTTAACGGGCAAACCAACACCAACACCAGGCGGCTGGTCTGCGCCATATAGAAAATTCTCGCAGAAAGAGATGCACTTTTGTGTCAGATAGCCCTGGACGATGCTTCCATCTGGACAGGACATGTTACGAACGAATCCTTTGATGATCCCATTCATCCTCTCAAACGGCATCATATTGTGCAGGAATGACGGCCCCAGGTATATTATGTCGTCCACAATATGGACACACAGATGCACCATGACGTCAAAGAACGCGGGCGGGAAGTACATCTCAAGCTCATTCAGTATCACAACGATCTCTTCCTGTAGCCTTCGAAGCTGCTTCACACTGATCGACTTTCAAGAGATGACGTCGAAAAAGTTGCAGAGAATAATAAGCGTGTCACAGACGTGCTTGTCCATTATCCCTCTAAGGGCAACAGGTAGTATCTGTGTCATCATCACATGACAGTCATGGGACTTCATCCCGCTGAACCTTTTCTTGTTCGTGTCTAGATATCTGCTTATCTTGCCACAGTAACTGGAAGTAACTTTGACTCCGGTAAGGCACTTAAAGAATTGATTGATCTCAGCCGGACTTAAGGTGAAGCAAGAAGGGGGGCAATAATCCTCTTCCTTTACTTTTTTTCCCTTCTTCTCCCGCGCCTCTGTCTCCGTCTCTGTCTCGTCTGACTTTTTACGGGGCGGCATGTGCAGATCTTCCCTGATTTTCAAATCTTGCAAGTCTTTTCTTGCCTTCGGCCCATCCTTGGTCTTATCCGGCATGTTCATCAGTGTCGCGAGCAAGCTCTCAAGGACATTCTTACAGATATGCATTTGATCAAGGCAATGAGGTGTGTCAAGTTTGTGCCAGTACTCCAAGTCCCAGTCTTCCATACCTTCAGCAGCGGCTCCGGCGCCTTTTTCATCGTCCGGGCACTGTTCCCAGTTTTTCAACAGCTCATCAATTTTGGCGCCGCTCCGCTTACGTGGAGGTCCTCGATGCTCAGCATCACCATTGAATAGATCTCCATGGTTTCTCCACGGGTCGTCCTTCTCGAGCCATCTTCGATGCCCCATGTACATGATTTTCCCAGACCCGCCATCTTTCATTGACGTTAGCTGCTGAGACGTCGTATCATCCATGCACCGCGTGCATCCGCAATATCCATGGCACACCTGGCCTGCGACATATCCGTAACCGAGATAGTCGTACACCGTCGTGATCAGCGCGGCTCTCATATAGAAATACTCGCCTTTGCTGGTGTCCCATGTCTTGGCCGGTGTTTTCCATAACGTGTCTAACTCCTCTTGAAGTAGCCCCAGATACAGATTAATATTATTTCCCGGTTGTTTTGGCCCTTGAATCAGCATGCTCATGTGAATGTACTTCGACTTCATGCACCACGAGGGGGGAGGTTGTACATCCATACAAACACGGGCCATGTGCTATGGTTGGTGTTCTGGTTGCCAAACGGATTCATGCCATCGGTACACGCGCCGAGCACGATGTTCCTTGCATCACATTTGAAATACCGATATTTGCCGTTCAACGCTCTTCACTGGCTTCCATCCTTGACGTGTCTCAGCTTCGGATCATCTCCATCGTCGGGCTTCTTCCTCTCCGCGTGCCAGCGCATGAGCTTTGCTTCCTTGGGATCTACAAAATACCGCGGGAAACGGGGAGTGATCGGTAAGTACCATACAACTTTCTGGGGAGATTTCTTCCCGGCCTTCTTGTATCGAGAAGCATTGCACACCAGACAGCTTGTTTTTTCGGCGTGCTCTTTTCGATAAATTATGAAATCGTTGATGCATGCATGGTATCTAACGTGTGGCAGATCAAGAGGGCACACGATCTTCTTGGCCTCATCCACACTAGTAGGACAAAGATTCCCCGCGGGAAGAACATCCTTTAGGTACTTGAGATGCTCATCGAGGCTAGTGTCGGTCCATTTGTTTTTAGCCTTCGTCTTCAGGAGTTGGAGCGTGAAACTCAAGCGGGTCACCTCAGGATTGCAACCATGATACAATGGAGTGTTCGAGTCTACCACTAGTTGCTGCAGCTTGGCCTCCTCTCTAGAAGCAGCTCTCTCAGTACTCGTCTCCTTGCGAAGCAGTGCTTGAACATGACGGTCCCGCACAATTGAACTTAGTACCGACGAACTCTGCGGCATGGAGTCCACGTTCTCTCCTCCGCCATGTCCGGCCCCTTCTCCGCCGCCATGCCCGGCCCCTTCTCCGCCGCCATGTCCGGCCTCTTCCCCTCCGCCATTATTGATCATCTCTTCGTCTTGCCCCGTGTCATCATTGCCTGCCCCGTCGGCGTCCTCAACATCATCATCCTTGTCTTCAATTATCCACCGAGTATAGCCATCCATGAAACCAGTCATGAGCAGGTGCGCTTCGACACGACCATCGTCATAGGGGTCAAGCCAAACTCGTCCTTTGCATCTTCGGCACGGACATAAAACCTCTCTCAGGTTATTTTCTTTCATGTCCTGCACCGCCGACCGCAACCACCTATCCACCATCGTTTCACTGACCATCATGAACGCCTGCACGGTAATAATAAACAAATTAATTATAAAAATGCGTGCATGCATCAAAGTCATACAAAAATTCGGCATGACCTTCCCTAAAAATAGGACATATAGAGTTTGCCCGGAATTCGCCGAAACGGAAATAAATCGACATTTCGGCAAAACATAGGCAACTCACAAGCACAATTCGGCGTCAACTCATGCCACACACACAATTTCCATCATATCGCCCGATTATGTCATATCGCACACACATACACATATTTCCATTCTTGCAAAAGCATAAATTTTTAATCACCTATCTCGAGATCGAGCACACGGTGGAGATGATGATGTAGTAGGGAGATCAAAAGTGGACAAAGCTCTTCTTGACACGGCTAGATCTAGTTAGGGGGTACATAGGTCACTTCACTAAATGCTACATCTACCTAGCTAGCTAGTTTGGGAGGAGGCAACTTCAACTAGTGGAGGGGGAAGGAAAAAGAGGAAGGAGATGCATTAATGGAGGTGGTGTAGTTAGCTAGGAGTAATAAAGAGAGAGAAAGGTAGGTAGAAGAAGGAGAGTAATGGGGGGAGAAGTAGTAAGGAAGAAGCAAAGTGAGGGAGAGAGGAGGTGGGAGGTAGGGGAAAGTGAGGAAGAGAGGATGGGGGAAGGGGGGGGGAGGGAAAAGGTGGTATATGCTACGGCTTAGCAGTAGCGCTGGTCGTAAACCGCGCTGCTGCTAATAAGATAGCAGCAGCGCGCTTCTGGCACACGCGCTACTGCTAAGAGGGGCCCGCCATATGTGGCCAGTTTCAAAATTAGCAGTAGAGTCACCCAAAAAAAGCGCGCTGCTACTATTACTTTATCAGTAGCGCGGTTAGCTAGAGCACGCTGCAGCTAAACCTAGGGTGGCGGGAATGGTCGGTCAATTTTAGTAGCAGCGTGGCTCCACCGAGCTGCGCTACTGCTAAGTAAGTAGCACTAGCGCCTCTTTTTTTCCCGCGCTACTGCTAATTAGCAGTAGCGCCTCTTCCTGTACCGCGTTGCTGCTAAGATTCTGTGTATAAGGTTTTCCCTAGTAGTGGGTCCTCGATCTGGAAACTGCCCGAGGAGGGGAGGGGGGACCACACCTGCATGCGCAAGGCCCCATGCATATGCATGCAAATGGGTGGTGTGTTGTTGGAATAACCAACGCACGTCCTTGACGTGACACATACCTCACGAACCACACAGACGGGCGGGAACGTCGAGGACCGGCTGCGTTCATCCGCGAGACCGAGTCTTCGGTGGGCGATCCTGTGACAGAACGGGCTTAGACTTGGTCTGTCATCTCGCGACGACCTGCCGTAACACGAAGAAGCAGTTGTTCACCGTGGCCTCCTTTGAGAGCATAAGAAGTTTCGAGGCCACCGGAGCAACAGGCCCTGCACTTCCTGCACAAATCGGACACATTCCCTCTCGATACCCAGAGACTAGCTGGGTGATGGTGTGGTTTACAAGCGGCCTGAGGGGAGGCTTATTCGAAACGCGCCAAAAAATTTACCACACCCTACAGGGGCCATGTGATGACACTGTGCTAGCTCTCGAGTAATTCCGGCATCGTATGATTTTCTGAGAATTTAAACGGTTGCATCAGGCATGCCACTGAGGTACTTTCGCCTCCCCGGTGCCATTGCATGCCCCTCCCTCGTCTGCGTAGGGCCTTGGCATGCCGCAATGACATCACACAGGATTTCCCATACCGCTTCCGGGCATGATTTCATGTGGTGCCTTGCAGATCTGGAATTTTCGGCGATGAAACCCTAGCAGAGCAATAAATATCTCGAATATTGCACGCGTGCCTGGAAAATGCGGGGGGCGTGGAACGTGTCATGCGATGGCCTCCTTTGAGAGCACAAGAAGTTTCGAGGCCACCGGAGCAACATGCCCCGCACTTCCTGCACAAACCGGACACATTCCCTCTCGATACCCAGAGACTAGATGGAAGATGGTGCGGTTTACAAGCGGCCTGAGGGGAGGCTTATTCAAAACACGCCAAAAATTTCACCACACGCTATAGGGGCCATGTGATGACACCGTGCCAGCTCTCGAGTAATTCCGGCATCGTACGATTTTCCAAGAATTTCTGGTGACGAAACCCTAATGGAGCAATAAATTTCTTGATATAAATGCAGTGCAACATTTGTGATAATTATATTGCTTTTACATATGTTTTTATGCAGGGATACATGCATGAAAGCTGCAACAAATAATGTTGACTACACACTGTGCCGAGCGCTACCCTCGGTAATAGTAGGTTTACCGTGAGCCGCTCTCGATAAAATGTAAAACCTAGATCTACTTTACCGAGAGGCCTCTCGGAAAAGCACCGGCGAGATCTAGGGTAAGACTTTTACCGAGTGCCGCTTTGAGTCGACTCTCGGAAATGGTTCCCGTCTGGACTTATCCAAAATTTTCAACTCTCACGCCCTCACTCTCTCGTTCCCACACTCTGTTCCCCGCCCCCCTGCATCGCCCCCGTCCGCCGAGCTCCGGGGCGTCCCCCCCCCCCCCCGGTCCGCCCTGCCCCGTTCATCGAGCTCCGGCGCCGCCGCCACGTGTTCGCCGTCTTCACCACCGCCCCGCCCCATCCGCCATCTCCACCAGCTGCCGCCCCTCACCGCTGCCGCCCCTCGCCGCCGAGCTCCACCGTCGCCGCCGCCACCCCGTCCGCCGTCTCCACCACGGCCCGCCCCTAGCGCACCCTCCCCCCCCCCCCCCCGTCCACCGAGGTCCACCATAGCCGCCGCCCCTCACCGCCACTGCCACGTCCGCCGAGCTCCACCGTTGCTGCCGCCGCCACCGGGAGTGCCTCCACCCCCTCCGCCGCCCCCCTGCCCCGTTGGTGAGTCCCTCAAATATGGTTTTTTTATATTTAGGTGTGTATGTGCATATATAGTGAATGATGTATGTGAGTGTGTGTGTGGGAGAGGGGTGCTGTTGATGTGTGTGTGTGTGCATGTGTGAGTGAGTGTGTGATGTGTGTGTATGGATCTGTGAGTGTGTGTGTGGGGGGGGTGATGTTGATGTGTGGGTGTGATGTGTTTGTGTGTGTGTGATGTGGTATGTGTGTGAGTGAGTGTTGTTCATGCATGTGTGTTAGTGTGTTTTGTATATGTGTGTGTGAGTGAGTGTTATTGATGTGTGTGTGTTTGACATATGATTGACAAACTTCAATCTTTCGTGCAGGACATGCATCTATTTTGACAATAGAGAGAGTGAATTCCGTTGCACGCTTCAAGGGTAATCTCTTCCCGTTCATGTGTAGCTTTATATTATTTGTAGAACACCTAAATAGTCGCATAACCTAGGTGTCTCCCATTCGAAAGGGTTTTATATATAAATATGCAAGTCTTTGCATATTTATAACCTCAACTCTTTCGAATTCTCCACGTTTTCCATGGACAGCCCAAGGATGTGTAGGCTGGTCGTTTTCATACTGTACTTCGATCCGAGACAGAATTTCGACGGTGTCTCCTTGTTGTTCTCTGGATGCAAATCCTCTCGGCTTATTGCCGAGACGTGTATTTGGAGAATAGCGGGGAGGTGCTGCCGAAATTTTGTCTCGGGTCGGAGTACGGCATGGAAGCGGACTGCTACTTCTTGAGCTTGCGTTGGTTTTTCCCTTGAAGAGGAAAGGGTGATGCAGCAAAGTAGAGTAAGTATTTCCCTCAGCTTTTGAGAACCAAGGTATCAATCCAGTAGGAGACAACGCTCAAGTCACCGAATACCTGCACAAACAAACACCAACCTTGCACCCAACGCGATAAAGGGGTTGTCAATCCCTTAACGGTTATTTGCAACGTGAGATCTGATAGAGATGATAAACGGTAAAGTAATAACAGAGTAATGCATTAAGTAAGATGACATGATGTAGCGGGATAAACTCAAGCAATATGATGAAAACCCCATCTTTTTATCCTCGATGGCAACAATACAATGCGTGCCTTGCTGCCCCTACTGTCACTGTGAAAGGACACTGCAAGATTGAACCCAAAGCTAAGCACTTCTCCCATTGCAAGAAAAACCAGTCTAGTTGGCCAAACCAAATCGATAGTTCGAAGAGACTTGCAAAGATATCAAATCATGCATATAAGAATTCAGAGAAGATTCAAATAATATTCATAGATAAGCTGATCATAAATCCACAATTCATCGGATCTCGGCAAACACACCGCAAAAGAGTATTACATCGAATAGATCTCCAAGAACATCGAGGAGAACTTTGTATTGAGAATCAAAGAGAGAGAAGAAGCCATCTAGCTACTAGCTATGGACCCGTATGTCTGAAGTAAACTACTCATGCTTCATCGAAGAGGCAATGGTGTTGATGTAGAAGCCCTCCGTGATCCAATCCCCCTCCGGCAGGACGCCGGAAAAGGCCCCAAGATGGGATCTCACGGGTACAGAAGATTGCGGCGGTGGAAAAGTGGTTTTGTTGCTCCCCCGGATGTTTTTTGGGTATAAGAGTATATATAGGCGAAAGATCTAGGTCAGAGGGGCTACGAGGGGCCCACAAGGTCGGGGGGCACGCCCTCCACCCTTGTGGCCGCCTCGTGGCTCTTCCGACTTGCACTCCAAGTCTCCTGGGTGTCTTCTGGTCCAAGAAAAATCATCGCGAAAGTTTTATTCCTTTTGGTATTCCTTTTCTGCAAAACTCAAAAACAAGGAAAAAACAGAAACTGGCACTGGGCTCTAGGTTAATAGGTTAGTCCCAAAAATCATATAAAATAGCATATTAATGCATATAAAACATCCAAAACAGATAATATAATAGCATGGAACAATCAAAAATTATAGATAAGTTGAAGACGTATCAAGCATCCCCAAGCTTAATTCCTGCTCGTCCTCGAGTAGGTAAATGATAAAAACAGAATTTTTGATGTGGAATGCTACCTAACATATTATCCGTGTAATTCTCTTTATTGTGGCATGAATGTTCAGATCCGTAAGATTCAAAACAAAAGTTTAATATTGACATAAAAACAATAATACTTCAAGCATACTAACAAAATAATTATGTCTTCTCAAAATAACATGGCCAAAGAAAGCTTATCCCTACAAAATCATATGGTCTGGCTATGCTCCATCTTCATCACACAAAATATTTAAATCATGCACAACCCCGATGACAAGCCAAGCAATTGTTTCATACTTTTGACGTTCTCAAACTTTTTCAACTTTCACGCAATACATGACCGTGAGCCATGGACATAGCACTATAGGTGGAATAGACGGTGGTTGTGGAGAAGACAAAAAAGAGGAGATAGTCTCACATCAACTAGGGGTATCAACGGGCTATGGAGATGCCCATTAATAGATATCAATGTGAGTGAGTAGGGATTGCCATGCAACGGATGCACTAGAGCTATAAGTTTATGAAAGCTCAAAAAGAAACTAAGTGGG
Organism: Thinopyrum elongatum; assembly: GCA_011799875.1. Taxonomy (NCBI): domain Eukaryota; kingdom Viridiplantae; phylum Streptophyta; class Magnoliopsida; order Poales; family Poaceae; genus Thinopyrum; species Thinopyrum elongatum. The sequence goes on along the minus strand of CM022301.1, from coordinate 395,223,371 downwards.
TGTGCATCCAACTTGCTTGCTCATGAAGACCTAGGGCAATTTGAGGAAGCCCATCATTGGAATATACAAGCCAAGTTCTATAATAAAAAATTCCCACTAGTATATGAAAGTGATATCATAGGAGACAATCTATCATGAAGATCATGGTGCTACTTTGAAGCACAAGTGTGGCAAAGAGGATAGTAACATTGTCCCTTCTCTCTTTTCTCTCTTTTTTTCTGGGCCTTCTTTCATTTTTTTGGCCTCTTTTTTTTCGTCCGGAGTCTCATCCTGACTTGTGGGGGAATCATAGTCTCCATCATCCTTTCCTCACATGGGACAATGCTCTAATAATGAAGACCATCACACTTTTATTTACTTATAACTCAAAATTTACAACTCAATGCTAGAACAAGATATGACTCTATATGAATGCCTCCGGTGGTGTACCGGGATGTGCAATGAATGAAGAGCGACATGTATAAAAATATGATGAATGGTGGCTTTGCCACAAATACGATGTCAACTACATGATCATGCAAAGCAATATGACAATGATGAAGCGTGTCATAATAACGAAACGGTGGAAAGTTGCATGGCAATATATCTCGGAATGGCTATGGAAATGCCATAATAGGTAGGTATGGTGGCTGTTTTGAGGAAGGATATGTGGTGGGTTTATGGCACCGGCGAAAGTTGCGCAGTACAAGAGGGGCTAGCAATGGCGGAGAGGTGAGAGTGCGTATAGTCCATGGACTCAACATTAGTCATAAAGAACTCATATACTTATTGCAAAAATCTATTAGTCATCGAAACAAAGTGCTACGCGCATGCTTCTAGGGGGATAGATTGATAGGAAAAGACCATCGCTCGTCTCCGACCGCCACTCATAAGGAAGACAATCAAAAAATAAATCATGCTCCGACTTCATCACATAACGGTTCACCATACGTGCATGCTACGGGACTCACAAACTTTAACACAAGTATTTTTCAAATTCACAACTATTCACTAGCATGACTCTAATATCACCATCTTCATATCTCAAAACAATCATAATGAATCAAACTTCTCATAGTATTCAATGCACTATATATGAAAGTTTTTATTATATCCCTCTTGGATGCCTATCATATTAGGACTAGTTTTATAATCAAAGAAAATTACCATGCTGTTTAGAAAGACTCTCAAAATAATATAAGTGAAGTGCGAGAGTTCATCAATTTCTATAAAATAAAATCACCGCCGTGCTCTAAAAAGATATAAGTGAAGCACTAGAGAAAATTTGCCTAGCTCAAAAGATATAAGTGAAGCACATAGAGCATTCTAATAAATCATGATTCATGCGTGTCTCTCTCAAAAGGTGTGTACAGCAAGGATGATTGTGGCAAACTAAAAAGCAAAGACTCAAATCATACAAGACGCTCCAAGCAAAACACATATCATGTGGTGAATAAAAATATAGCCTCTAGTAAAGTTACCGATAGACGAAGACGAAAGAGGGGATGCCTTCCCGGGGCATCCCCAAGCTTAGGCTTTTTGACATCCTTGAATATTACCTTGGGGTGCCTTGGGCATCCCCAAGCTTAGGCTCTTGCCACTCCTTATTCCATAGTCCATCAAATCCCTACCCAAAACTTGAAAACTTCACAACACAAAACTCAACAGAAATTCTCATAAGCTCCGTTAGTATAAGAAAATAAATCACCATTTTTGGTACTGTTGTGAACTCATTCTTTATTTATATTGGTGTAATATCTACTGTATTCCAACTTTTCCATGGTTCATACCCCCCGACACTAGCCATAGATTCATCAAAATAAGCAAACAACACATAAAAAACAGAATCTGTCAAAAACAGAACAGTCTGCGAAGACCTGAATTGTTCTAATACTTCTCTACCTATAAAATGCTGAAAAATTAGGAAAACAGAGGAAATTCGTATATAAATCTTGTGTAAAAAATTCAGAGTTATTCGACGCACCAGTGAATTTAAAAAATTCTGGGACAGGACGCAAAAGTTTCTGTTTTTCAGCAGGATCAAATCAACTATCACCGTAAGCCATCCCAAAGGTCTTACTTGGCACAAACACTAATTAAAACACAAAACCACATCTAACCAGAGGCTAGATGAAATATTTATTGCAAAACAGAACCTAAAAATCAAAAACAAAAATAAATTTGGGTTGCCTCCCAACAAGCGCTATTGTTTAACGCCCTTAGCTAGGCATAAAACACGAATAGATCTAAGTATTATCATCTTTGGCATGCAATCCATATGTGGCTCTCATAATAGATTCATAAGGCAATTTAATTTTCTTTCTAGGGAAGTGTTCCATGCCTTTCCTTAATGGAAATTGGAATCTAATATTTCCTTCTTTCATATCAATAATTGCACCAATCATTCTAAGGAAAGGTCTACCAAGAATAATAGGACATGTAGGATTGCAATCTATATCAAGAACAATGAAATCTACGGGCACATAATTCCTATTCGCAACAATAAGAACATCATTAATTCTTCCCATAGGTTTCTTAATAGTGGAGTCCGCAAGATGCAAATTTAAGGAACAATCATCAAATTCACGGAAACCTAACACATCACATAAAGTTTTCGGAATCGTGGAAACACTAGCACCCAAATCACACAAAGCATATCATTCATAATCTTTAATCTTAATCTTAAAAGTAGGTTCCCACTCATCATAAAGTTTTCTAGGAATAGAAACTTCCAAATTAAGCTTTTCTTCATAAGATTGCATCATAGCATCAACGATATATTTAGTAAAAGCTTTTTTTTATTATAAGCATGAGGAGAATTCAACATGGATTGCAACAAGGAAATACAATCTATTAAAGAGCAATTATCATAATTAAAGTCCTTGAAATCCCAAATAGTGGGTTCATTGCTATCTAAAGTTTTGACCTCTCCAATCCCACTTTTATCAATTTTTGCATCAAGATCTAAAAACTCCGAATCATTGGGACGCCTTCTAACTAAAGTTGACTCATCTCCAGTCCCATCTTTATCAAGATTTACATTGGAAAACAAATATTCAATAGGAGTCACATCAATCACTTTAAGATCTTCATCATTATTTAAAGATTCTGGTTTAGCGGCCATCTTATTTACCAAGGTAACTTGCTTATCAGAAATTTGGCCTACTAAATTTTCAAGGTGAGCAAACTGGGATTTCAAACCATAAAATTCCTTAGACATATCATCAAGCTCTTTATTCATGCATTCCATAAAACTTTTCTGCTCCTTGAGCTCGTTTCTAAAGAAATTATTATGCTCAAATTGCAAAGACATGAAGCTTCTAACAATATTTTCAATTTCGTCCAACCTCCTAAGGTGAGGATCAACGTTTTTTGGTGGGGCCATTGCGACAAAGCAAGCAATCCAACACACGAGCACGCAAAAAGCAAATGAAGAAGACGAACGGAAGAGGAGCGAAGAAAAGGCGGATTTTTTCGAAAATCGTTTTAGAAGTGGGGGAGAGGAAAACGAGAGGCGAATGGCAAATAATGTAATGCGAGGGATGAGAGTTTATGATGGGTACTTGGTATGTCTTGGCTTGGCGTAGATCTCCTCGGCAACGGCGCCAGAAATTCTTCCTGCTACTTCTTGAGCTTGCGTTGGTTTTTCCCTTGAAGAGGAAAGGGTGATGCAGCAAAGTAGAGTAAGTATTTCCCTCAGCTTTTGAGAACCAAGGTATCAATCCAGTAGGAGACAACACTCAAGTCACCGAATACCTGCACAAACAAACACCAACCTTGCACCCAACGCGATAAAGGGGTTGTCAATCCCTTAACGGTTATTTGCAACGTGAGATCTGATAGAGATGATAAACGGTAAAGTAATATTTTTGGTATTTTTGGTTTATGGAACGGAAAGTAAAGATTGCAATGTAAAAGAAATAGGAAACGGAAATTGTACATCGGAAACTTATATGATGGAAAATAGACCCGGGGCCCATAGGTTTCACTAGAGGCTTCTCTCAAGATAGAAATTATTACGGTGGGTGAACAAATTACTGCCGAGTAATTGATAGAAAAGCGCAAAGTTATGACGATATCTAAGGCAATGATCATGAATATAGGCATCACGTCCGTGTCAAGTAGACCGAAACGATTCTGCATCTACTACTATTACTCCACACATCGACCGACTCCTGCCTGCATCTAGAGTATTAAGTTCATAAGAACAGAGTAACGCACTAAGTAAGATGACATGATGTAGCGGGATAAACTCAAGCAATATGATGAAAACCCCATCTTTTTATCCTCGATGGCAACAACACAATACGTGCCTTGCTGCCCCTACTGTCACTGGGAAAGGACACCGCAAGATTGAACCCAAAGCTAAGCACTTCTCCCATTGCAAGAAAAACCAATCTAGTTGGCCAAACCAAATCGATAGTTCGAAGAGACTTGCAAAGATATCAAATCATGCATATAAGAATTCAGAGAAGATTCAAATAATATTCATAGATAAGCTGATCATAAATCCACAATTCATCGGATCTCGGCAAACACACCGCAAAAGAGTATTAGATTGAATAGATCTCCAAGAACATCGAGGAGAACTTTGTATTGAGAATCAAAGAGAGAGAAGAAGCCATCTAGCTACTAGCTATGGACCCGTAGGTCTGAAGTAAACTACTCACGCTTCATTGGAGAGGCAATGGTGTTGATGTAGAAGCCCTCCGTGATCGAATCCCCCTCCGGCAGGACGCCGGAAAAGGCCCCAAGATGGGATCTCACTGGTACAGAAGGTTGCGGCGGTGGAAAAGTGGTTTTGTTGCTCCCCCGGATGTTTTTGGGGTATAAGAATATATATAGTCGAAAGATCTAGGTCAGAGGGGCTACGAGGGGCCCAAAAGGTCGGGGGCCACGCCCTACTCCCCTGGGCGCGCCCTCCACCCTTGTGGCCGCCTCGTGGCTCTTCCGACTTGCACTCCAAGTCTCCTGGGTGTCTTCTGGTCCAAGAAAAATCATCGCGAAAGTTTTATTCCATTTGGACTCCGTTTGGTATTCCTTTTCTGCAAAACTCTAAAACATGAAAAAAAAACAGAAACTGGCACTGGGCTCTAGGTTAATAGGTTAGTCCCAAAAATCATATAAAATAGCATATTAATGCATATAAAACATCCAAAACAGATAATATAATAGCATGGAACAATCAAAAATTATAGATACGTTGGAGACGTATCACGGACCCAGCCTCACATCCTTGGGTGGGATTAGGACCTATCTTTACTTATTAGATAGCTCAGTGCATGTCGTAAAACTTGATGGAACCACTTGTTACATAAAAAAAATTATGTGTGTGTTTCACTCTATATCAGAGGATAGAAGATCGTGATTGGATGTACACCGGACATCCCAGCATGGAGGGTATGAACCCTGAGTGGAGGTCAAATACCAATGATTTCCTGGAATTAGTATTTGCTGGAGAAATGCCAGTTCGTGGAATTTGGTGCCCATGCACGGAGTGTGATAACCAGACTGAAAGAGATAAGATTACTATGAGTAAACACTTACGCAATTATGGGTTTACGCCAGGCTATTACCGGTGGATCTTTCACGGTGAGACAGAACAGTCCAGGGCGGAGGTGATGCGACAGCGCACCGGCGAATATGATACTCGGATTGAAAACCTGTTAGATGACATCCGCCGTGCAGATCCGTGGGAGGACCCGCACTACGAGGAGCCGTCGGAAATCCCAGAAGAGTATCATGCAGCTTTGTTTGCGGCACAAAAACCCCTCCACGCCCATACAGAGGTTACTCAACTAGATGGCATCGCACGCCTAACGGCCCTGAAGGCAAGCCATTGCATGAGCATAATTTGCTTCAATGAGTTATTGTCAGTTATTGCTAGCTTGCTACCTAAAGAAAACATATTGCCAAATAACATGTACGAGTCGAACAAAATCCTCGGTTCACTTAAGATGCCGTATGAGCAAATACATGCTTGTCCAAATGGATGCATGTTATTTAGAAATGAACATAAAGATACGAACTACTGTGTCAAGTGCAAATCCTCTAGGTATATTGAGGTAATTGATGATGATGGTAGCAAGAGGCAGCTCACAATTGCCGTCAATATCCTTTGATATCTTTCATTCACAGAAAGGATCCAGAGGCTTTATATGACCGAGGAAACTGCCCAATATATGAGATGGGCCGCTGAAGGGAAGATGTACAATACAAAAAAGATGCAACATCCACGGGATGGTGAAGCATGGAAGAAATTTGTTGAAATTCATAAGAAAACAGATGACTGGAAGAGTGTAGCTGTTGGGATAACAACCGATGGGTTCAATCCATATGGTTTGATGGCTGCCATATACAGCTGTTGGCCAGTATATGTTATCCCCCTGAATCTGCCCCCTGGCGTTTGCATGCAACGACATCACATGTTCCTGACACTGATAATTCCAGGGCCTAACTATCCGGGGAAGCATATGAGTGTCTACATGGAGTCATTGGTGGATGACTTACTCGTTGCTTGGAACAATGGGGTAAGGACATACGATGCCGTTTCAAAGAAGCACTTCAATATGCATATCTGGTACCACACATCGCTACATGACCTACCAGCACGTGCGATATTTTGTGGTTGGTGTGTAAAGGGGAAGTGGCCTTGCCCAGTGTGCCGACAGCGTGTGACTTTCATTTGGCTAGCTAAGGGTCGCAAGTATGTATGCTTTGACCAACATCGGCAGTTCCTTCGTCTTGATCACCCATACAGACAAGACACTGTGAACTTCCAGGAAGGTGTTATTGTTGATGACCCGCCACCACCTATTATGACCGGTGCCCAGCTTAAGGATGAGTTAGATGCTCTCGAGAAAAAATCTCGATGGGCCAGGTTTTGTGGGATATGGAGAGACACACCAGTGGACTCACATTCCAAGCTTATGGAGGCTCCCTTACTTTAAAGATCTTCTCCTTCCACACAACATTGATGTAATGCACACTGAAAAGAATATTGCGGAGGCCTTACTCGGCACACTCCTCGACACCGAGAAGTCAAAGGATAACATTAAGGCTAGGATTGATCAAGCCCAGCTATGCAACAGGCCAAAATTAAAATTGGTGCCTCGTGCAAAAGGTAATTCTTGGAAGAAGCCACAAGCCCCTTTCACCCCTTCAATGCCCCAAAGGAAGGAAATTCTCCAATGGATTGTGAACAAGTTGTACTTCCCTGATGGATATGCAGCTAATATCATGAGGGGAGTGAATATGGCTACAAAGCGAATAGGAGGCCTCAAGAGTCATGACTACCATGTATGGCTTGAGCGGATAATGCATGTGATGATTCGAGGGTATGTCAGAGAGGATATTTGGCGAGTGCTGGCGGAGTTGAGCTACTTCTTCCGCCAGCTTTGTGCCAAAGAATTAGATTATGAAGTGGTTGCAAAGTTGGAGGAACAAGCACCTGAGTTGCTATGCAAGTTAGAGAAGATATTTCCGCCAGGTTTCTTTAATCTGATGCAACATATGATTTTACATCTCGCGTATGAGGCTAGAATGGGAGGACCTGTGCAGTTCCGATGGCAGTATGCACCTGAACGGGAGTTCAAGCATCTTCCTGGAAAATGTAAGAATAAAGCCTGCATCGAAGCCTCCATAGCCGAGGCATACCTGAACGAGGAGGTGGCAACGACCACGACAAAGTACTATCATGACAGTATTCAGACTAGGTTAAATCCAGCTCCTCGTTACAATGAAGAACCCACCAGTAATGTTTCCGACCTTAGCCTCTTCGAAGGCCAAGGTGGCAAAGCAAGTGGATCGAAGCGCAAGACCTTTTCACCTACCGAGTGGTCGACTCTTATGATCTATGTCTTGACCAACATGGAAGAAGTGCAGCCGTACATAAAGTAAGTGTAGAACACCTTCATTGACAACTACTCACTAGTCTTGAGTCCTAACTCGAATTCTTCTCATTGCTAGGGAATTCCAGAACGAATTCTGGAAACTACCACGGCCCCCTAGCGACGAAGAATCAGCAAACCTTCTTGAAGATACCAATGTTGATGGCGGTTTCATTTCTTGGTTCTCAAGAAAAGTAACTTTCCTAACTTTATGTAAACTTCAAGTTGTTCTTACTTGCCGGTAATGCTTCCAGTAATGAACCTGACAATCTCCTATTAATCTTGTAGGCATATCAGGAGGTTGATATGGATGCGAAAGTGAGAGAAGTAGCCAAAGGTTTTGAATACGAGGCCAAGTCATTTAAGGCTTACGACATGAATGGGTATCGCTTCCACACTGATAAACACATGCGTGAGAGTCCCAATCGAAGGTCAAATAATAGTGGGGTCTATTGTCTGTGGACAGATGGACGTCACTACTATTGAACCATCGAAGAAATTTATGAGCTGCAATACTGTGGTTTACAAGGTGTGAAGCCCATCGTATTCAGATGCAGTTGGCTCAATCCTGAGAAAGTGAGACACACCCCTAGTATTGGTTGGGTCGAAGTTGAATGAGCATCGAAATATGCAGGAAATGATGTCTATATTATGGCTCAACAGGCTACACAAGTGTTTTATCTCCCGTACGCATGCACATCTACGGAACATGTCGATCTCTTGAAATGGGATGTCATGTACAAGGTACCCCCGTCTATCAAGGTACCTACCCCAAACAAGGATGATTACCACATAAACCCTAACACATACGAGGGAGAGTTCTATCAAGAAGCAGACAATCACGAAGACGAAGATGATGGCGTGCATCACGAAGATGATGCTATGGAACATGAGGCCATGCATCACATGGAAGTAGATAATGCGGAGGACGAATACAAGGATGTTTCTGACCCTCGAGATTTGGAATTACTTATGCGATGGCACATGGGGCTAGATGATGATGAGGGCCCCCCTGAAGACTTCGAGGATGAATGTATGAACAGGCGTGATAGCGATGATGACAGCCCTGATCCAAATGTTGCACCTAATATTGACCCTTATTTCTAACAACTCCATGTAATCGTGTGAGAACTCTATGAATGCATGTCACAACTCTATGTATTCGTGTGTGTAACAACTCTATGTATCCGTGTGTGCAACAACTCTATGTATTCGTGTGTGCAACAACTCTATGTATTCGTGTGTGTAACAACTATATGTATTATTGTGATAACTCCACTTTTTCTTCATATGTGATATATTTATTGTATTTACATCAAGTTGTATCATCTATACTAACTGGTTTGTTCTTCTTTTTATCAGGTGATTGAAACATGACAGGTGGCAACAATAATCCAAAGAAAAGTTTGAAAGATGTGGCAGCTCTGTACAAGAATCCAAAGGAAAGTTTGAAATATGTGGCAGCTCGACCGGTGAAAGCGGTGGCTGCTCCTGCGTCGGTTGCCACAGCCGCTAAGAAGGCCAAACGACCAGCGGGTCTAGACACCCTTCAGAAAAACCGGGCGAAACGAGCTCGAGTAGGACGCGGGGGAGGAGTAGGAGGCGAACGAGGAGGGGGATTATATGAGCAGAGGAGGAGGGGGGGGCTAGGAGGGGGGCGAGGAGGGGGAGTAGATGAGGCAGGACAGAGGGGGACGAGGAGGGGGGCGGGAGGGGGAGTAGATGAGGCAGGAGGAGAGGGGGGGACGAGGGGGAGGACGAGTAGGGGGATGAAGGAGGGAGTAGATGAGGCAGGAGGAGGAGGCGGACGAGGAGGGGGAGTAGATGAGGCAGGAGGAGGAGGGACACGAGGAGGACGAGTAGGGGGACGAGGACGGGGAGTAGATGAGGTAGGAGGAGGAGGCGGACGAGGAGGGGGCGACGAGGACGAGTTGGGGGGAGGAGGAGGACGTAGAGCAGCCCCGAGTAGAGCACCTCTTTCTTCTCCTGGACCCTCTGATGCAGTGCTTCTCCGTGCTCAAGAGGAGGATGCTTGACGGCTGGAGGAGGAAACAGAGGATGGGGAGGATGCGAGTGAGGAGGAGGAGGATGAGGAGGATGAGGAGGAGGTGGTGGTGGAGGATGAGGAGGAGGAGGAGGTGGTGGAGGACGACGCCGCCGAGAGGAGGCTGGTTGTTCATCAGGTTTCTGAGGGTGGGGATGGACCCTCACGAGTGACGGAGCAGCACGAGGTGAGCGGCTCACAGCCGGGCAGTTCGACTATCAGCACTACTTCCACAGGGAAAGTGTGGCTCGTGGTCCTTCAAAGCTTCCAAAACATCCATATGTGCATAGAGACGTGTTGATTAAACCAGTGGGAGAGAAGTAAGTGGTTATCTCGACTCATCCCATATAAATTGTACCTTTGTCATTTCATCACATATAATGACTTCAATCTTCGTAATGCAGGAGCTTAGTAAAAGGTGGTGAGAGGCGTCTGCCACGGTCGCCGAGTGGCATCATTGGGGGTATTTGTAGGTTAAATTATCCTGGATTGGTCACTTTGCCGAACGGTATCATTGAGCCAGCCTCGTCATGGGATCACTACAAACTCGCTCCGGATTTCCTGGATATGCGTCAGAGGGTTTATGATAACAGAGCCTTGCGAGTGGTCAACGATTTCTGGGTAAGTCCTTTCAAACACCTGAATGTCAATACCAAAAGGTTTAAATTTGCCATAGTCATGATTTTACCCTTCTCACATGTATGCATGTTTGTAGGATTTCTATACATGCGTAGAGGGTTAGAAGGATCGTGCAAATGTGGTGGTTGAGAATATTGCCAAGAAACTAGTCCACAACATGCACTATGAGGAGCGTGTCCGGTTAGTGGTCAAGTATCACGCCGACTATCTCAAATAGAAGATTTCCAAAAAGGAGGCTCGAGGGAAGCATCTTTCACAGGACAATTACTTCAAGGCAAGTGATGATGGATGCTTGCTATTCCCTACATTACCGCAAATTAGATTCCTTACTAAGATGTATTTGTTTACTTTACAGGTGATTCCTCGGTGGTGCGCTGACAAACGTCCGTGCTGGGAGAAGATCGTCGAACAGTGGACAGATCCAGGGTGGCAGAATGAACACAAGGCAATAGGGGAACGACGTAAGTTGATGGGTTGTCCAGGACACCGTCAAGGCAACCTCACCATCCCAGGTGTCGTCTGCAAACATTTAGGCAACAACATCCTTTTCTTTTCATCATGTTCTCTTTCATTTGTGAGCATTCCCTTGATTGTTTGGATCGTTTTCTTTTGCAGAAAGAAGACACTGGCAAGGATATCTCTTACTTCGAGGCGTGGACCATCAAACGTACCAAAGACGATAAGGACAAGGACCCTCTCCACCCGGAGAGGGACTGGATCAGCTCTAAAGCCCGGTCAGATGGGGAGAACTACACCAAAAAATTGAAGGAGACGTACGGGCAAGAGCCTGATCCTCACGTGATGCCCTTTGACCCTCTTGTGGCCATTGCCGCGGCAGGCGGTAGACCGAATGGCCGGATGGCGGTTCACCTCAATTCTGTCATAACCTCCTCCCTTCCGAGAGTCAACACGCTCCGTGCTATGTGTACTAGCTCTACTCCTACCATAGAGCGTCACGTACCACATACCACGACCATTAGTGAGGATATTCAGGTCAGCGCTTCTTCATTGATCCTTCATGGTCCTGCATGTTTGCATTTCAACACGAATGACATTTGCATTGCCATATTGTAGACTCGACTGATTGGCACCCAGAAAGAACGAGATGAAGACCGGGCTAAGCTAAAGGCACAAGATGATCTAGTGAAGTCTTTACAACATATGGTTGCCAATCTTTATTCCATGCAAGGCAAACCAGTGCCAGAGATGCCACCGACGCCAGAGTAGAACATTGTGAGTTTCGTTCAAACTATTTCTATCACCATTTTCGGCATTACCATATGCATTCATCTCATTATTGGGTCAATTCATCACAGCTCAATCCATCACAAGGGTCGAACAATATTCCGGTAGTTCCACCTCAAGTTGGTGGAGTTGGGGAAGCAAACGCCACACAAAATATTGATGTTACCACTCCGATCTCCAAAACCACGTGAACTTCATGTTATGTTGTGTTTGAAACTGTTCCTTGTATGTGCTTGAGAACTATTGCATCTTGTGTGATCTTGAGACTTGTAAACTTGTGGTAGTCGAGTGTGCTTGACAACTATTGCACCTTTTATGCACTATTGCTTTTATGTGGGATGTTCTTGAGAATCAATGCTTTCTTTGTTCAGTGATGCCTATATGTGACATGTTCTATGTGTGATGAACTATATGCTGCTGCTGTATATGTTTTGCTGCAGGAAAGCAACAAAAACGCAAAAAAAAAGGCTGCTGGGCACAACAATACCGAGAGGGCCTCTCGGCAAAGACTGTGAAACTGGAACCTTTACCGAGAGGCCTCACGGAAAAGTATCGCAACCTGTAGCGCCCCTGACAACTTTGCCGAGAGTGGCTCTCAGCAAAGATGGCCCTCGGCGTCTTGTTGTGGACCCACATGTCAGGAGCTGACACATGGCGCTCTCCTATTGGCTCTCTTTGCTGAGAGTGGCTCTCGGCAAAGATGGCCCTCGGCGTCTTGTTGTGGACCCACATGTCAGGAGATGACACGTGGCGCCCTCCTATTGGCTCTCTTTGCCGAGATTGGCTCTCGGTAAAGATGGCCCTCGGCGTCTTGTTGTGGACCCACATGTCAGGAGCTGACACATGGCGCTCTTCTATTGGCTTCCTTTTCTGAGAGTAGCTCTCGGCAAAGATGGCCCTCGGTGTCTTGTTGTGGACCCACATGTCAGGAGATGACACGTGGTGCCCTCCTATTGGCTCTCTTTGCCGAGAGTGGCTCTCAGCAAAGATGGCCCTCGGCGTCTTGTTGTGGACCCACATGTCAGGAGCTGATACGTGGCGCTCTCTTATTGGCTCTCTTTGCCGAGAGTGGCTCTCGGCAAAGATGGCCCTCGGCGTCTTGTTGTGGACCCACATGTCAGGAGATGACACGTGGCGCCCTCCTATTGGCTCTCTTTGCCGAGAGTGGCTCTCGGCAAAAATGGCCCTCGGCGTCTTGTTGTGGACCCACATGTCAGGAGCTGACATGTGGCGCTCTCCTATTGGCTCTCTTTGCCGAGAGTGGCTCTCGGCAAAGATGGCCCTCGGCGTCTTGTTGTGGACCCACATGTCAGGAGATGACACGTGGCGCCCTTCTATTGGCTCTCTTTGCCGAGAGTGGCTCTCGGCAAAGATGGCCCTCGGCGTCTTGTTGTGGACCCACATGTCAGGAGCTGACACGTGGCGCTCTTCTATTTGCTCTCTTTGCCGAGAGTGGCTCTCGGCAAAGATGCGCCACGTGGCAACCGCCGTCCGCGTCTGTTGTCTGTTAGGTACTTTATTTTGCCGAGTGTTACTGTTCGGCTCTCGGCATACACTTTGCCGAGTGCCCGTGTCCTGGCTCCCGGCAAATTCCTGTTTGCCTGAGAGGTGTAAGCCGGGTGGCTGTTGCCGAGTGCGACACTCGGCAAAGGCTTTGCCGGCGGGTTTTGGTCCTTTGGCGAGTGTCCGTGGCACTCGGCGTATAACTCGATTCCAGTAGTGGGCAATCCTTTTCAGCCCGGTTGAAATATGAGCTGAGTTTGAACCATGGCTAGCTCACTTGATATTACAGAGCATACGACTCGAATAAACATGTTTTGCTTTTTTAAGTTGCACGTAAACATAAATAAAACATTAATTATTTCCTGCAAATCAATAATAGTTCACTACCTTTCCTTTCTGTGTACACTAATTCATAGCCATCCTACATGTAGGCGAGACAGACTGCAAACAATGTGTGAGGAAAATGGACTAAGGAAACTTTACATGGGCGGGCCTTCTCCTTCCTGCGCGTGATAGAGCCCTCCTCCTAGTGCGCAGCTGCGGGCAATGACTCGGGTTGTAGGCAGCATCTTCGTCTGCCCCATCCCTGTCGTTGGGGTGGGCACCGGGAAGGGGGCATTGGCGCCACCGTAGAGAAAGAGATAATGAGGAATGAAGGTGAGTGTTAAAGGTGGAAATTGATAGTGGTTACAAATTTATTACCTAAATTCCTAAAAGGTGCGCCCACACTATCTTAGCTATACGGATGTGACCATATGCTTTGAGCAAGAGACTACACGGGTCTTTTCCTTCCGCATGGTGCTTAAAATATATTAGAACCGATATGGTATTGAATGCTTCATGTGGTGCATCAGATGATTATTGTGTTGTTAGTGTGATTGATGCTATTTTCCTCTTCGTACATAACTAATTAGTTTGAGGACGGAAACCATATCTATAGTGTCATTTCGTTGATAGAAAAAGATATTGTCAGAGATGAAAATAAGTGGAGGCGGCATTCATGTTTAAGTATTTGACTCTTCGTTGATTAATTATTGCTGAATGAAATTATATTTCTTTTTTCTGGTCTAGTATCTGCTATATTGTGCTCACCCATGTGTCACTCAACATATCAATGAGTGAGGTCCCTTCGTGAGCTCCATCCCCTAAATCCTGGGCATGTTGAATTAATACAATATTCATAACTGCCCCAACAGTAGGACTACAAGGTGATAACCCATAAGTATAGGGGATCAATTGTAACTTTTTTGATAAATAAGAGTGTCGAACCCAACGAGGAGCTAAAGGTAGGATTTATATTTCCTTCAAGTTCTATCGACCACCGATACAACTTTACGCACACTTAACATTCGCTTTACCTAGAACAAATATGAAACTATTTCGTAGGTGATAGGATAGATTTGCAAGAATAAAACTAGATATACTTAGCGAGAATAAAACTATTAGTAATTTGCAAGGTAATATAAATTAGTTGTTTAGTAGAAAGCTTTTTATAACACAAGAGAAGGATTTTTCCCTAGGCAATCGATAACTAGACCGGTAATGATTATTGCAATTTTGTATGAGGGAGAGGCATGAGCTAACATACTTTCCGTACTTGGATCATATGCACTTATGATTGGAACTCTAGCAAGCATCCGCAACTATCAAAGATCATTAAGGTAAAACCCAACCATAGCATTAAGTAACAAGGCCTCTTTACTCCCATACGCAACAACCCCCTTACTCGGGTATGTGTTTCAGTCACTCACGCCACCCACTATAAACGAACCATGAACGTATTGCAACACCCTACAACAGGAATCCCACACGCTTGCGCGACATGAAGGGCACCATAGGACAGCACCAAAATAAAACATACACCTCAAACCAATCACGATCATCAATCAACCCATAGGATAAAAAGAATCTACTCAAACATCATAGGATAGCAACACATCATTGAATAATAATATGTGGCATGAAGCACCATCTTTAAGTAGAGATTACAGTGGGGAGAAGAGGTGTTACACCACTGCATAGAGGGGGAGAGAGTTGGTGATGACGGAGACGAAGTTGTTGGTGTAGAGCACTGTCATGATGATTGCCCCGACGGTGTTCCGGCGCAACCGGGAGAGATGGGGGAGAGAGCCCCCCTCTATCTTCTTCTTCCTTGGCCTCCTCCCTAGATGGGAGGAGAGTTTACCCTCTGGTCCATGGCCGCCATGGCGGCGGAGGGCTCCCGCTCCTCCGAGATTGGATCTCTCTCTGTTCTCTTCTGTTTCGCGTTCCTGCTTTCTGGCCCTTCACCGCGTCTTAAATTCCCGGAGATCCGTAACTTCGATTGGGCTGAAATTTTAACACGATTTTCTTCCGGATATTATCTTTCTTGAGGCGAAAGAAGGGCACCAACCGCCTTACAGGGGACCCACAAGCCTGCCAGGTGGCCCTCTCGGACATCGTCTCGCATTGATTCTTTTTCCCCAAAATCACATATATTCCAAAATTTGTCTACGTAAATTTTTATCGCGTTTGGACTTCGTTTAATATGGATATTCTGCGAAACAAAAAACATGCAACAAATAGGAACTGGCACTGGGCACTGGATCAATATGTTAGTCCCAAAAATAATATAAAAAGTTGCCAAAAGTATGTGAAAGTTGTAGAATATTGGCATGAAACAATAAAAAATTATAGATATGAGGGTGACGTATCACAAGGCTATGAGGAAGTGCAAGAGTCTAAAACCAAAGGTGGTTATCACATGAGAAGATCCAAAGTGCAGTAAAATATTTGCATATTACCAATGATGTGATCACTTAATTAAAGTAACTAATAATTCATGACAAATATGTTTAGAACTAATTCGAGATAATATGTATATCGTATTGTGTGAGTCGCTCCCTTTCACTATCTTTGTGCGCAATCGTAAGATACTCGGTTTCCTGATGGTTTTTTAGAAGTCAGGAGTAGTTAATATAATTTTTTCTCGATAAAGGAGATTTCATTGAATTGATATATAGGAGTAGTTAATATCATGTATATATTTTGTATCATTCATGTAGTGATATAAATAGTTTGTGTTCCTATAATTGAGTATTATATTTCGTAGTAGAGCTTGTCCACTATGCGACCTTGCTTTCAAATAGGTTGACATCCATTATGTGAAAGAGGTATTACTTCTCAATTCAAAGATGCACCATTTTTAGCAATCACTTGCAATTTGGTAGCTTTTTTTACCAACAATACAGCTTAATGTAAGTTATAAATTCTATATATTCTATATCATGTATGTTAGTATTATCTAAATAATTCAAGAGTGCACAAATTTGTAACTTACCACAGCCTAATAGGTGGTTCCAGAGCATATACGAGTGTTTCTTGTTGTGTTAGTTAAACTAAAGAAAAATAGAAGATGTTGTGCCCTCTGGTGCATCGGTTTTACACTATTTTCTATGATTGCATATATCTCCATCTTTCATATACTATAAAAGCACAAGAGGAAGAAAACAAAGAGATGAGCCAGAAATTATAAAAAACCAACATGTCATTGATCTGGTAGACCATCTCTTTATCAGTAGATCACAATTGTTAGATTTTAATAGTACACTATTTTATTGCGTGTTTAATGGTACTTTTTTGGTATGGTAGTTGTTGATAATTTTTTTCAATAAATACACTACTACATAATGATATTCATTTGGCATTGTAGTTGTTGATACTTTTTTCTGTAAACTTGGTCAAACTTTTCACCATTTAATTTCAAACCAAATCCATTTGGCTTCTGTACAAGCATGGAGTGAGTACTAACTATTCAATGCTGAGTTTTTCTTTAATAATTCCTAGGCTAAGTCTTCCAATGTGAAGTTTTGCTATGTGGAGGAAATTTGAATCAATTGTTCTTCTTTGAACAGTCAACCGGGTGTGGGGGGGGGGGGGGGGGGGGGGGGGGGCTTCCCCACCTAAATATGTTACCACTCAAACATCACAAGTACCATATTTCACAAGAGCGTCGAGGCGGGAGGATAGGTATAACTGCCATGACTTAACAGTGTCCCGTTGTGAGATGTCCTTAAACCTATAGATCCATATGGGGACAAATTGTGCACAAAATTTCTAATAGTTATCCTAGATTAGTGATCCTCATCAGGGAAGGCCAGAGCGTTTCTCCAGTCCCAAATTTTCCAAATAACTATAAGGGAAACCGAGGGCCAGATGCTGGTATCGAGGCCTGGAGGTGAGTGCATCTCCCAGATGAGCTTCATGGATGAGAGGGCAATGAGCCTAAGGTTCATCCATAGTTCAGCAACCGTGGGGCAGATGAGGGCAAGGTGTGTGGCATATTTGCAGGGTGCGTCGTAGCGTGGAGAGTCGACGATGCACTACTTGCGGTGTAGGTTTGCCTTGGAGTTCAGCCAATCACTAAATAGAATCCATTTGATGTCAATTGTGGGCATTTTTCGCAAAAGTTTTGGGGACTTCGAGTGAAAGAAAACACAAGGGGACAATGGAAGTGCCCCCGTTCGTATGAGAAATGGGTGTAACTACACCCGGTAGTAGGATGCATCACAAGTACCATATTTCACAAGAGCGTCGAGGCGGGAGGATAGGTATAACTGCCATGACATAGCAGTGTCCCTTGTGAGATGTCCTTAAACCTATAAATCCATATGGGGACAAATTGTGCACAAAGTTTCTAATAGTTATCCTAGATTAGTGATCCTCATCAGGGAAGGCCAGAGCGTTTCTCCAGTCCCAAATTTTCCAAATAACTACAAGGGAAACCGAGGGCCAGATGCTGGTATCGAGGCCTGGACATGAGTGCATCTCCCAGATGAGCTTCATGGATGAGGGGGCAATGAGCCTAAGGTTCATCCACAGTTCAGCAGATGTGGGCAAGGTGTGTGGCATATTTGCAGGGTGCGTCGTAGCGTGGAGAGTCGACGATGCACTACTTGCGGTGTAGGTTTGCCTTGGAGTTTAGCCAATCACTAAATAGAATCCATTTGATGTCAATTGTGGGCATTTTTCGCAAAAGTTTTGGGGACTTCAAGTGAAAGAAAACACAAGGGGACAATGGAAGTGCCCCCGTTCGTATGAGAAATGGATGTAACTACACCCGGTAGTAGGATGCATTTTCCCTATATATATAGTCATCTTTCTGAGGTGCGGGGTGGGTGGACGGAATGGCAAAGGGGAAAAGTTGGGTGAGGCCGAGGGATTTTAGATGTTGACAAAATTGTGTGAAAATAAATGGCGATACAGATCATTGTTTGTGAAGCGTCCACTCCTACTCATATTGATTCCTACAAAATTTTCTAATTTGTGGGCACCTAAAAAGAAGACAACTCGCTAGGCCGAGGTACATGCATGTGCAAACAAGACCCTAAAATTCCTCGTTCAGCCGTTGCCAGAACTTCCTAATGAACATATCAGCAGCCTGATCAATCTCCTCCTCCATGTTGAACTCCAACCCTTCAACTTCTCGGTTTCTCTTGATCACATCCATGACTGATGGCTCATTGACATCGTCTTGATCACATGAATCTAGTACCACATCATCATCGTCAGTGTAATGGCAGTTCTCGTGGGCCTTGTTGAAGAGGGGATGCAGTGTTCGGTCAGCTGGGAAGCAACCATGAACATTCTCTTGACCGAACATCGCCAAGCGACAAGAGAAATTGGCCTCCAAGTCACTCTCATGGACGATGACCGGTCTCTTCTCGACCATGCCCAGCGCGAGAGCCTTGTGGCGGTCCGCTCTCTCCCAATCAGCCACAATGAGCGCATCGATCTTGCGGGAGACCACGGCGGCCGTGGCCATCCTACGGCGCTGGAGCGAGGCAAGGATGAGGAGCCTGGCGGTCTTGCTCTTGCACATCGCTGCCGCCTTCTTCAGGAGCTCAGGAGCCTTCCCAATCTTCATCCTTGTTTCTGAGATATGGCCAAGCTGCTTAGGAAGGGAAACAAGTAAGAAGCTGTGGTGCCTCAGGCTTGGAATGGGGTAGGTTATTGGGATACTGAGATGGGAGAAGCTGGTTTGAAATGAGGCATGGGCTTTGTCCTGAGGCTCCAATGGTGTATTCATAGTAGAAGTTGAGCATGCAATTAGCATTGGAACTAGCCCTTGCTCATATCACGATCAAACTTTTGGTATCTTGCATGATAAAGCATGTGGAAGCTGCTAGTGGAGGAATTTTTTTGGCATGTGGAGTGAGCACTATAAGAACGTTCACTGTGGAACTAAGCAAGGAACATATGGGGAAGTATATAATGCAATTAAGCTAGAAAAGGCACCTGTCCCAGGGCTAGGATTGGCTCTTTTGGGTTGGGGTCCCTAACTGTCAATATCTCTCCTCTAATCAAGTGGTAAAGCTAGCTGATTGATGGCTTAATAGCAAATTCTTTTACCCAAAGCACCCAGACCGGGCAGATGGTCTCCGGTCTCCGGCCCGAAATTCCAAAAGTTGCAGCTAGCTAGCGCGTCTCTGTTTTTTCCTTCTTTTCCGCTGCTTTGTGTTGTTGTTTTTTTCTTTTTCGAAAAGGAGGTTATCCCCCGGCCTCTGCATCAGAATGATGCATGCGGCCATCTTATTAATAAGCAAATAGTCCAACAACGTGTCCAAGTCTCAAAAAGCAAAAGGGCTCTCAAAGAGCGAAAAACATAAAACGGGATAGTCACAACCGGCGGAATAAAGAATGGATAGGAAACTAAACTATCCTATTACATGACCGCCATCCAAACCGGTTGAAAATAGCCCGAGCTACCGTCTCCTAACAGATAGACCCAGTAACCAGCTCCCTGGCATCCATCGGAGTGAGTAGCGACCACATACGGATTAATGTAGTGGCTCGGAAGATGACTTGCAAGAGATGAATATGTGTTGTTGTGTTAAAAACCAAATCGTTCCTGCAGTTCCATATAGCCCATAATAAAGCACATACTCCTACACGGATATGCTTCGCTGTTTCTGACTCAACTCCATGTAGCCACATCCCAAATAACGTGTGGATGGTATTTGGAGGAGTAATGTTAAACACTATATGAACATACCGCCATAAAATTTTGCCAATTGGGCAATCAAGAAAGAGGTGTTTGATAGATTCATCATGATCACAGAAGCTACATCTTGGAGATCCTGTTCAGTTACGTTTTGTCAAATTGTCCTTAGTGAGAATGACTTGTTTATGAACAAACTACATGAACACTTTATGCTTTGTGTTGTTGTAGGTGAGATCTGCATAGCTTTGCCTTGGCTCCGGACGCTTTGCAGAAAGAAAGGGAGCAATCTCCGTGATAGATCGATGGGAGCTTCCGGGTTTTTTTCATGCATTCACAAGTCTCAAACATCATTATGAGTCTTAGACTTGGCGCAATGTGACAACCACCACATCAAGTCTCGTGCATACATGGTGTTGGCGTATACTGCTTTCCGGATTTAGCCATGGGAAGATATTTTCGTTATGCCAGGCACGTCGTCTTGTGTGTTGGAATGGTGATGCTCTGCTAATTATCTCAACCTTTTGAATCCGGTGATTTTCTATTTGGCCCACAATTTGGTTGCCGCATAAATTTAGTATCATCTGTATTTAAACCAAGGATTTGGATCCCAAGTGCACGTTTTTTCTCGCGGGGCACCAAAATTCCCGGTTACCACGGTAACCGCAAAATCCTGGAAAAATTTCGGACGAAATTTGAATTTAAATTTTGAATTCAATTTTTTTAATGTTCTATAGATTAACTTTGGACTCTATATTTTCACCAACCACCATCTGTTGTAGTGGTAAGGTTGTGCGTGTGCTTCTCTTGCCTTGAGGTTGCTAGATCGAATCCCGCCGGCCTCCTTTATTTTTACAGCATCTTCCTTTTTATCCTAAAAATTCTGGAAAATAAAAGAGAACTACGACACTAGAACCCGTGACCACAGTACTAATTAGCATGCCCACGTTAACCAGTGCGCCAAGGCTGTCTGGCTGCTTTATCCTAGCATATCTAACCTAACTATCAGAGTTTAAATTCAAAAAAATTCAAACATTTTCGCTCGGTACATACTTTTCTCGTGGGGTGGCGAGAAACGCGGATACCAGGCGGTATCCGAATATTTCGCCCCGTACCCAAAACCATGATTTAAACTCGCATATTCGAGTCCCAGCCTCACTTTTCTTTTTAGTATGGTATAATGTGAAAAAATTAGCAGCCGTTGGTTCCGAAAGGTCAAACCTTGCAACACACCTAACTATCAGAGTTTAAATTCAAAAAATTCAAACATTTTCGCTCGGTACATACTTTTCTCGTGGGGTGGCGAGAAACGCGGATACCGGGCGGTATTCGAATATTCCGCCGGGTACCCAAAACCATGATTTAAACTCGCATATTCGAGTCTCAGCCTCGCTTTTCTTTTTAGTATGGTATAATGTGAAAAAAATTAGCAGCCGTTGGTTCCGAAAGGTCAAACCTTGCAACACAGTTCAACAGAGATGCGAGACCACTTCCCATAACTATATATTTGTATACTGAAAATTTAACACCTCTCTATAACAAAGTAAAAGAAAAACAATTTCATTCAAATTTTGTCGAGAACAAGAACTCTGGAAGGGGGAGGTAGCGGGCAAGCGACCGACATTTGGTGGTAGCCAGATGGGGAGGGGGGGAGCAGTAGGACTTTGGGAGGACGAGTAGATCATGAACCGTTGGAGGTAGTTCAAAACAATTTAGAAAATGAGGGTCTATCTAGTGCACATCCAGATGTGCTCTTGTTATTGCACATCTAAGTGACTCAATCAAACTAGAAAAAAAAGAAAAAGAACAAAAGAAAATGCTTGCATGAATCTTAGCGTAAAATCAATGACATAGGATTTAGATGTGCAATACTTAGAGTACATCTAGATGTGCTTTACCAAAACTGTTAGAAAAAAGATTGCAATCCAAAGAAACATATCATGTTTTTTCTCTTCTTTGAGACACACTAACAGTAGTACAGATTTTAGCACGTTGGTATCTATCAAAAACTACTAACCTGTGGACACCCGCCAAATCTCCTATCCCGGGGAATGGAGGCAAATGTTCCTGGCCTATAGACCTACATTATCGATCTCATTCTCGCCAGTGCTACCATCACTTTTTCAGTAGCACTATATGCGCTACCGTGCATGGCATATATGGAACACAACATCATGAATAGCTCTCCTTCATCTGCTCACGAAACTTTCTGATGAACATTTCGGCAGCCAGGTCGATATCATCGTGCACGTTGATTTCCAAACCCTCAGCCTCCTGGTTGCTCCTCATTGAATTCATCATTGAGGGCTCATCTCCATCATCGCCGTACTCGTCAGTGTAACTGAAATCATCACCATCGCTGACGATGGGTTTCAGTGTCCAGTCAGGGTAGCCACCAACAGCTACCTCTTGATCAAAAAATACTAAATGGTGGGACGGATTAACCATCTCGCCGCCATGGTACGTCGGCTTCTCGACCTTGCGGGGCATGAGAGCCTTATGGTAGCCCACCTCGGCACCCTTCTCCGGGTCGGCCACAATGAGGGAATGGATCCTTTGAGAAATGGCGCCAACCGTGGCCATCCTGCGACGGAGTGAGGCGAGGACAAGGAGCCTGGCCTTGAGGATGCCGGTCTTGCTCTTGCACATAGCTGCTGCCTTCTTCAGGAGCGCTGGGGCCTTGCCGATCTTCATCTTTGCTGCTGAGAGGCGGTCAAACAGCTGCATGTCAATGGCAACAACCAAGGAATTGTACTGCCTCATGAGTAGAACACTGAGCTCCAGGGGTCAGCCAAGCTGGTTTGAGAATTGAGAGGGTGATTGACCATGGGGCTCCTAAGGCCCGAAGAGTATATTTATAGTCATGCCTCATGAAACGAGCATGCAACTAAGAGTGCAGCTTAATTTGCTAATGACTTGATCAAACTTTATTTGGTTGTCCAAAACGTGTTAAATGAAAATAGCATTTGGAGAAAACAAATTGAGCATATCATGTGCAGTAAGGACTATAAGAATGTTGACTGTGGAACTGACTAAAGAAGCAAAGGAAAGCCATAGCAATGTGACATGCGCGCGGAGTGACATGGAGAAAGTATTTCAATTAGGCCATAAAGGACCACGGCGAGATCCCCTAAATTATGTGTGCACGTTAGCAATAACTTAATTTTCTTGGTGGTTTCGGCTGCAGCGTGACGATCAATCATCCTGCTCCCTGGCTTTTCGGTTTGCTTTCGCGCCGCTTTGCCTTTGCTTCTCGATCCTCCCTGCATGGTTTGTTCTCTCGGAGATCACGTGCTCCCCGTGCGCTTCACTGTGGCGACAACAAGCACATCAACACGCTGTGCCTTTTCAGATTTTGTGGCCCAACATGAACGGCAACTGATGGTGCACAACCCCTTTCTCAAAAGAAGAATAAATTAGTGCAGAGCTAAGCTCCATTATTAGCAGGAAATAGGAATTGGGCCCCTATCTGATTTGAAGGAAAAACTATATGAACTAGTTAGTCTCACCTCTACAGAATCAAATGCGATGATGCTCGTCCATTTGACTCCAAGTACTCTCTCCATTCCCTTATACAAGGCCACAAACTCAGATTACAGGTACCAAGATAAAATTTAATGACTGCTTTGCAATCCAACTTTTCTTTTCATTAACTGGAGTCATTAATACACCAAATGCATGCAAGGAAGGAATGGGAAGGAAGTACCGTGACTACATGCATGCAAGTATTAAACAAGTTGTTAGTGCGAGGAAACATCATTAATTTTGGCCTCGATTACTGTTGGTGACCTTGTATAGATGTAAAATGTATTCTTCATATTGGCCTTGTATAAAGAAGTGGAGGGAGTATTCCCTATTGATTCCTTTTTTTATTGACATCCAGATCAGCAGTACAGTCACTGAAGGGTGGGTTCGGCAGTCAGCTCAGTAGGACCCATCCCTCAATGTCACAGACACAAGTAAATATGACAAACATCTTATGCAAATATGGCATATTATCTGAACCAAAGGATGAACAAAAGGACAGCATATTCTCCTACATTTTTTGCATCTCATGGTTCACACATCGGAATGATGAGGCGAGTTGCGAATGCGACATAACAGAAAAAATGTCAAAAGTTTGTTTTCCTTCCTTGCCGCACTGTGTAATCCTTTGTAACTATCATATTGATGAATTGGTACTTATATACATGACATATGAATGAAATGGATATTACTGAACTTGTTGTTTATACAATGTACACAAAGATGGATGAATTATTAGTGTTTACATCATGCATGCATTGTGGACGAATTATATTGGTGTGTTGTGCCGTGTATGTATATCAATTTGGGCAAAACATTTGGAATCTGGAATTTTGTGCTGCTCGAAGAAAAACAGAGACGCGTTAGCTGCGACCTTTGGAATTTTGTGCATGAATCACACGGCCGGGCCAGAGATCGCCGAGGAAAGCTGCCCGGTCTCGATGCTTTGGGCAAAACATTTTGTTAAGCCATCGATCATGAGCTTTACAACTTGATTAAAGGCAATTTGGGACCCCAACCCAAAAGAGCGAATCCTAGCCCTGGGACAGGACGCCCTTTGTGACCTCATTTAAATTGAATATACATACTTGGCCATAAGTTCCTTGCTTACTTCCACTGTCGACATTCTTATAGTGCTCACTCCACATGTCGAATTCTTTTCTCCAACATATGCCAGCTGCGTTCACATGCTTTATCACGCGAGGTACCAAAAAGTTTGATGGTGACATGAGCAAACCTAGTTAATTACACGGCTAGTTGCATCCTCCAGCTAGCTTCCGACTACAAATACACCATTGGAGCATCAGAACAAAGCCCATGACTCGTTTCTCTCGTCTCTGGATCCCAGTAACCTACACCATTTCTTTCTTTTTACAAGCCTAAGGCATCACAACTTGCTTGCTGCCCTTCATAAGCACCTGATCAGCCAGCTCTCAGCAACAAAGATGAAGATCGGGAAGACTACGGAGATCTTGAAGAAGGCAGCGGCGGTGTGCAAGAGCAAGACCGCCAGGCTCCTCGTCCTCGCCTCGCTTAAGCGCCGCAGGATGGCCTCGGGCCCCATGGTCTCTAAGAAGATCCACGCACTCACTCTGGCCGACCAGGAGAGAGTGGACTATCGCAAGGCTTTTGCGCTCGGCACAATCGAGATGAGACCAGTCATCATCCATGGCGGTGACTTCGCGGCCAATCTCTCTCATCAGTTGGAGATGTTGGGTCAAGATGATGGTCATGGTGGCTGCCAAGCTGACTGGTCACTACATCCCCTCTTCAACGACGACCATGTCAACTGCTGTTACAGTGGTGATGATGATGATGTGGATGTGCTACTGGATGCGCGCGATCAAGACGACGATGATGAGCTGTCGGTCCTGGATGTGATCAGGAGCAAGAGAGAGGTTGAGGGGTTGGAGTTCAACATGGAGGAAGAGATTGACCAGGCTGCCGATATGTTCATCAAGAGGTTCCGGCAACGGCTGAACAATGGATTCTAGGGTCTAGCTCCCACATGGATGTACCTTGGCCTAGGTCTTGTCCTTTTTTTCCCGAGTGTCCACTTGATAGAAATTTTTGTAGAAATCAATACGAGTAGGAGTAAGTACTTAGCAGTTAGCACACAATGACCTGTTTTTGTCCATTATTTTCCCAAATGCTATAGAACTGGCGTCATTTCTATAGAATTTGAAGTGAGCGCAGCTTCTGCCGTCGGATGTGGTGGCACCAATCTTGATATTTGTATAGCGTTCCATCACCCCTCACAAATCACACAGTGAGCGTTCGCTCCCTACTACCCCGCACGCGAACACCACTCGGGCGAAAAGGAGACATTCCGGCTAACCAGTCATCAGCTACTACTGCTACCACTTAGTTAAGAGTGCTCTCTCGGAGATCACGTGCTCCCCGTGCGCTTCACTGTGGCGACAACAAGCACATCAACACGCTGTGCCTTTTCAGATTTTGTGGCCCAACATGAACGGCAACTGATGGTGCACAACCCCTTTCTCAAAAGAAGAATAAATTAGTGCAGAGCTAAGCTCCATTATTAGCAGGAAATAGGAATTGGGCCCCTATCTGATTTGAAGGAAAAACTATATGAACTAGTTAGTCTCACCTCTACAGAATCAAATGCGATGATGCTCGTCCATTTGACTCCAAGTACTCCCTCCGTTCCCTTATACAAGGCAACAAACTCAGATTACAGGTACCAAGATAAAATTAAATGACTGCTTTGCAATCCAACTTTTCTTTTCATTAACTGGAGTCATTAATACACCAAATGCATGCAAGGAAGGAATGGGAAGGAAGTACTGTGACTACATGCATGCAAGTATTAAACAAGTTGTTAGTGCGAGGAAACATCATTAATTTTGGCCTCAATTACTGTTGGTGACCTTGTATAGATGTAAAATGTATTCTTCATATTGGCCTTGTATAAAGAAGTGGAGGGAGTATTCCCTATTGATTCCTTTTTTTATTGACATCCAGATCAGCAGTACAGTCACTGAAGGGTGGGTTCGGCAGTCAGCTCAGTAGGACATATGAATGAAATGGATATTACTGAACTTGTTATTTATACAACGTACACAAAGATGGATGAATTATTAGTGTTTACATCATGCATGCATTGTGGACGAATTATATTGGTGTGTTGTGCCGTGTATGTATATCAATTTGATGCTCAATTATTATTATATTTGTGCAAGGGATATGGCAAAGAGTAGGGTTTGCCCTACCAATATTTTCAATCCATTTGAGTTGAGCCCGCTTGTTGAGGACGCCGCGGAGGAACACACTTTTGAAGCGGGCATGCTAAAAAAAAGCGCCTTGAGAGGTGCCTATCCGAGGATTCTTAGTATGGTCGCTCAAGAAAAAGGGGTACATATTCTTGACCACTAAGGCGTGGCGGGTAGAGAAATCATAGCAGATAGCTAATTTGGTCCGAAAGATTGGCGTTTATATAGTATTGAGAAGAACATATGTTATGGTACGAGCCATTATTATTTAAATACAATTCTTGCCTGAAATTTCTTTTTAAGGTAAATTCTTGGCTGAAAATTATCCGAAAAGATCTACAAGAAACATCGTATTGAGACGTTTCTTCTTTGTTTCCTAATTATGTATCGATGGTAAAACATGAAAGTATATATAATAAGGAAACTTTGGGTGCTAATGTGAAACAATATTATATTATTTTCCATGGATATTTTCACTGTAGTAACATTTGTAATTTTATACATGGAAGGGCTGCGCAATTCCGGTACAAGTACGACACCATTATAGCTCATGCAAAGTGATGTGATGAATGTCGGTTAAACATGGTCGTACTGAAATCGGACAGAAATATAAAAAATGCACGTATATGAATGCTCTTTTGTACAAGTACATATATTAATAACAAATAACAGTTGAAATTACCTATTGTAGTCTTCAATAACCATGTCTAAACATAACAGGACACATATAAAAAATATGTAGAAAATATACCAACACAAATGTGCAGGTCACTCTGCTAGTTTTGTTAAATATACATTGCTATTTCTCCTAAAAAACCCATGTGCGGGCGTCTGAAAAGGAAATTCATATTCTCACAAGGACAACATATCTCCATTTTCTCTTCTCCCTACCTAGATATATTGTGTATCACTCTCGCACCCATCATCTATTGTAACTCTACTAGCAGGAGTAATGCTGCATGTACAAAAAGGTTACTTAAATTTTTATAGGCCAGATGATGTGGAGGATTATGATTGGTAATAGGGGTGCGAAGGGGGCCACGCCAGTTGAATTCGCGAAGGGGGCCACACCAATTTAGTTTGGAAAGTTAAGTAAAATGTTCAGTTGGTATAACCTTCAGGCTTGGCCACAAGTGACCATGGAGGGTTTTTTCTCAACATTGGTGGCAGCATAACCTCTGAGTCCATCACATCTTTGGACATAGGCATAGTGATGATTCTATTTGACTCTGCCGGTGCCGATATGTCAGCCTTCTATCTTTTTCAGACTGTTTCTATTTTGTTGTGTGCATGCTAGTTATACAGAGGCCGGATGTTGCTCATCATGATTTGTATCCACTTGATGCTACATTTTGAGTTAATGAAAGTGCCCTTTATCAAAAAATGCAAGCAGCTACACAATGGCACACAAGATCACTAGAAGCTCTGATTCATTCGCTTCCGAAGCCTCGTGATGAACATATCAGTCGCCTGATCGATCTCGTCGTCAGCGTTGAACTCCAACTCTCGGTTGTTCCTGATTACATCCATGACCGACGGTTCATCGTCATCGTCTTCATCGCATGCATTGAGTAGCACATCGCCATCATCCATAGCACGGTTGACCTTGCCATCAGCATCGCACTCGTCGGTGTAACACCAATTGGTGTGATCGCCGTTGAAGATAGGGTGCAGTTTTGAGTCAGGGCAGCCACTATCACCATCATTCTGTGGATGAAACAGTACCAATTGACGAGAGAGATTAACAACAATCTCACCACCATGGATCACCAACATCTTCTCGACCTTACGCACCACGAGTGCCTTGTAACAGTCCATCCTGGCGTCCTTCTTCTGGTCGGCGGCAGCTGCGAGTGCGTGGATCCTATGGAAGATGGCGCGGACGATGGCCATCCCCATCCTATGGAAGAGCAAGGCGAGAACGAGGAGCCTGGCTGCCAGGACGTCACGACAGCCTTCTTCAGGAGCTCCGGGGCTTTGGCGATCTTCATCTTTGATCTTCAGAGCTGGCTAAACCGCTAGCCAAGGATAACAAGTAGGGAGATGTAGTTAGCTCAGGCTTGGCATGAGAAGATCACTAAGATGAGACAAGATATTCCAGATTCATGGGCCTTCCCAAGAGGCTCTAAGGGTGTATTTATAGTCAGGAACTGCGCATCCAAGTGTGTGCAAAACTTTGCTCATGCCACGATCAAACTTTTCTAGCGCCTAGGGCATATTTCGTTCCGTCGTTCACCCTATCTATATTTCTACGATGGCCCAAGAACACGCTCATTCTTCGGCCATACAGAGACTTTTAAATTGTGAGGTACCATTACGAGCTCAATATATAAGAGTGTCATCACATAATTGTAGGTAGCTGCTGCATTTTTTTTTCTCATTTTTTCTCTAAAAAAAAGAAATGGGATCTAGCTTATTTTTAGAAAAGAGGCTGTCACCCGGCTTTAAATTAATGAAGCCCTTACAACCAACGAAACAACACAACGCCAGCACAAAAACAAAAAGAAAAGAAAAGAAAATAGCGACAAGATACAGAGGTGCTGGGACAGCAACAACAAAGCGCCTGAGACCACAAGCAAACAGCGAGGGAAGACTTGAAGCACCGCCTGGAATCACAGGAGCCCTCAAACATGATCGAGCAGCCAGAGCAAAGAACGAAGCCACTCAAGAAGGAGACTAGCCGCCAAAGGAGGCCATGCCATCGCCATCACCTGGCCGTCGAGCGAACAAGCTCCAATCATCTCCATCGCCGAGAGGAGCCCCCTGCCCCGTCGCCCTGGCTCGAAGGATGCCGCACCATCGGACGATGAAGGTGCCTACACCCAGAGCTCGAATGGAAACTGCCGCCGAGCAAGGGAGGCATCCGAACATGACACCTTGGCGAAACTAGCACACCTAGAGAGCACCACCGTCAAGGCCCGAGAGCCAAGAACACGAAGAGAAGGAGTTGCTGTCCACCGACGCAATCGACCACCAATAGACAGGGATCTTGCTCAAAGACGGAGCCTCCAAGAAGGTAACAACGCGGCTACCACGTCGCCGCCGCCCGGTCCGGCAGGCTGAACCAAGGGTTTTCACCCTGAGCACATGGAAGGGAAGGACAACCCATGGTGACACCTCCAGGGAGGTCTTGTCCTTTTTTTCCCGAGTGTCCACTTGATAGAAATTTTTGTAGAAATCAATACGAGTAGGAGTAAGTACTTAGCAGTTAGCACACAATGACCTGTTTTTGTCCTTTATTTTCCCAAATGCTATAGAACTGGCGTCATTTCTATAGAATTTGAAGTGAGCGCAGCTTCTGCCGTCGGATGTGGTGGCACCAATCTTGATATTTGTATAGCGTTCCATCACCCCTCACAAATCACACAGTGAGCGTTCGCTCCCTACTACCCCGCACGCGAACGCCACTCGGGCGAAAAGGAGACATTCCGGCTAACCAGTCATCAGCTGCTACTGCTACCACTTAGTTAAAAGAGATACTGGAAATTCGGTATCATACGGAGCCAATCTACACCTTGGGACACTGCCTTTTGTTACCTAAATTGGATACTTTCTCCCAGGGTTAAAAATTTCAATGAAATTTCAGTGAATTTTTTTAAATTTCGCATATTTCAATCGGGTCCGAAATATTTTTAACCCTGAAATTTCGAGAAAGATTCAAAATAAATTTAAATTTGATTAGGATTCATTAAGATTAAGTGAAATTTGAAATATTAAAATCTGAAATAATTTCGGAAATATGTGAATTCTGAAATTTCGCATATTTCGATGAGGTCCAAAAATATTTTGTTTCTGAAACTAAAAACCTTGCTTTCTCCATTTCAAATACCGCTGCTAGCTTTTCCTGCCTCTTTAGCATTGCTTCCACTCCCAACATTTCTATAGTGCTAACTCCACAATCCACATGCCAAATTATTTTCTATAGATCTTCCTTTTTTTTTTTTTTGAGGAACCGGCAGGAGCACTGCCTTTTCATATAAGAAGGAGAATAAGGTTTATGTACAAGAGTGTTCCGGTTTTTTGGAGAGAAACCGGACAAAAACCCCTAGAAAAGCCCACAGGCTGGCACTAATCAACCAATACCGGCTGCCACCTGTGCCCGGCCAAAGGCCAAAGTCCTTTGCTTGATGTCGTCGAAGGCAATAGCTGCTACCTCTAGGTGCGTGAGGCGAGTTCAATTGAAGATGCGTCGGTTTCGCTCCTTCCAGATGTTCCAGATAGTGTAAAGGAAGCGGCCGCTCCGCCTTCTTCTGTCGTCCTTGGGCAAATTGGTGGTGAGCGAATCCCACCAGTCTGAAATCCCCATCGAAGGGGGCAACGTGGGCGTGGCCCCAGAGTCCTCTCCCGTCCACACCTGGACGTGAGACCAAACTGCGGCGGCAAACGGGCAGTCCTTGCAGAGATGAGTGGCCGTCTCCGGTGCCCCAAGGCAAAGGGGACAGCGAGGGTCGTGCGGCCAGCCACGAACGGCTAGCATGTCGGCCGTGAGGATTTTCCGGTGGAGCACAAGCCAGGCGAAGAACTTGCATTTTGGCTCAGCGTGTGCCTCCCAAATCTTGGCTGGGGAGAACCTGGGATAGGATCCAGAGAACTGGGCCGCGTAGGCCGAAGCAGCAGAGTATATGCCATTGGGGGTCCACCGCCAAGTGATGGAGTCCTCCTGGTCCGGATTCAACGCAACCTGAGTGATAGCTGATGCGAGGGCAATGAACTCCTGCAGGTGGGTAGGCGATGAAAGACGGGCCACCGATCTGATCCAGTTCTCCTCTTGGATCTTCCTTTCGTATGCTTATTTTCCAAGTTTCCTTTCACATGGCTGGTGTGCTTGGTACCTCGTCTCGGCCGGATGCTGAGCCTACGGCAGTCCGCCAAGACAAGGCCGCCGCCTCACAGGCCTGTGGAGAAGTGGTGTCCATGAAACCACGCCGTCTTGTTCTCCATCGCGCCTCGTCTTCGGGTCACGTTGACTTCCTCGACCCCGACCTTCGGTGAACGGGATGCGGGTGGCGTCATGGCGGGGCGTTGTCCTTCTTGAGCGGGAGATGGGTACCTCCGTCTGGCATCGTTTTCCCAGGCGCAGACGATTGCATGCCGCTGTCCTGAGATGTACTTCGGGTTCATGGCGTTCTGGGCAACACCTTGCCCTCGTCGAACTTCATGTCCGTGGCGAAGTAGACAGTAGAAAGCGTCCTTGGCAATGGCATTGATGTTACCATAGCAACAGGTGTTGATGATGTCGCCTATGTGTTGGGTACGGGTGTTGCAAAGTAGTTGGATCCCTAAAATTTTGCATCTGAAACTTGCAATTTTCTCGGTTGCTCGTATCAAGTTCAAAGTTGAAACTTTAAGCGATTTTGTTTGTCAGTCACAAATACTAAAGTTGTGTTTTTGTCTCTCGCTCATACTAAATTTCAAAAGTTAAAACTTAACAGAATTTTTTTTAAACTCGTCAAATCATATTTGAAATGAATATTTAAAATCCCTCATCATGAGGAACACGAATATGAAAACAGAACTTAATTTAAACAGTTTATTCAAAAGATATGAAAGATTAAAAATCGGAAGTAGAAAGACAAACCACGCACGAGGGGCTCAGTCCTCCCGCACCTGCGTGTCACAAATCATCTCCCCTTGTTCTTCAACTTCATTGACTCCGGCTTCTATTAAGCTGGACGTGAGAGGCGCCAGGTCAACATCTCCGGGCGAGCGGAACATGGACTTCATCGTGACAGCCTGACGGTGTCGTCTCTCTGGGTGATGATGAAGGAGTGTGGTCGTCGTGTTAGATGGTGGGCTGCACCGGGCAGTGGTTCGGTGTCGACCTCATCTATGGTGGCACCCGGAGCGACGAAGGGTTAACAGTGAGTTTCGCGCTGCCGTCTTCAGCAGCGCCAACTTGACGAGACATACGGCGGGTGACACCACAGTGCTGGTTTGAAGACGCGGTGAGCTCCACGTCTTAGTCCTTCACGGTGCTGGCTTGACGACGTAGAGAGCAGGTGGCGTCATGGCGATGAGATCTACGCCCTCGTTCACCACGGTGCCAGCTTGATGAAGTGCACAAAGGGCGTGACGACGAGTTCCGAGTTTTCGTCTCCAGCGGCGTCCGTCCGGCGCGACGAAGTAAAGGGCGGGCTTTGTGATGACGTGCTCCGTATCATCGCCCTCTACGGCGCCGACTTGACGACATACAAGGTAGGCGTCGTCATAGCAGTGAGCTCCTTGTCCTTCATGGTGTCGGCTTGGCGGACGGCAGACGGCAACGTGGCGGACCGCGTCCTCGTCTTCAGCGGCGTCTGGCCGGCGCGACGAAGTGAATGGCAGGCTGCGTGACGGTGAGCCCCATGATCGTCGTCCTGCAAACAAAAGACGATTAATCTTCAGATTTGCTAATTTTCAGTCGGATGAAATTAATTCGCTTTCATTCGTTTTTTGTCCGCCCGATCCTTGTGTCAAGATTCGTGCAATTCTCCTTTTTTTTCCAGCTCTCGGGCTGTTCTGTTCTTATCGGGCCCGCAACATTTTTGCTGGAGACCCGTTAATCTCGCGGGTCGCATGTCCTTTGTCCGTTTCATTCCCCAGTTCGAGCGGCGAGAGTTTGGAGGCAGTGAGCCATGGCGATTTTGGTTGGAGTTCTCAGTGGCTGATCTCTCGAGGCGTTTTGGTTGTTAGAGGGAGAGGCGAAGTCAGACACCATGGCGATTCGGCTATGCTGTCCTCTCTGCCTCGCTTGATTTCGTGCCACTCCTCCTTCTCCTTTGGCGATCTGCGTGCCCTGCGTCGTCCCCCCTCCCTCCTCCATCCATCTGTGGTTGGTTTGTATGTATCCTTTCCCCCTGTCTTCCTTCCGCTGCATTTTCTGTTCGATTTTGCTAGATCTGGCTTAATGTTGTGTTGTTCCCCTGTGTAGCAGTGGATCCTAGATGTTTGGATGTTTGTAGCTTTTTTTTGCAGATCTATGGTTCGATGTAGATGTAGCGGTGGATCGCTCCTGTCTATTTTTGATTTCGGCTTCTGAATGTCGCTGTAGTTGTCCCTTATTTCAGGTCCCTAGATGTGTACAGTCCCTAGTTGTATGGATGTAAACGTTGAATCTAGTACCTTGATATATGGACTGTAAGTTTTGTATGATCCTTTTCGCATCTGCTAGTTTGGTAGGTTTTAATTTTTGGTCTGGCGTGTATTTGAATGTAGATGTACAGCCCCTAGATGTATGGATGCAAATGGTGAATCACCTGGTCAGTTGGGTCTCATGATGTGCTTGTTGTGTTCTGAATCTTTTTAGTTCAGCATCAGCTGCTTTGGCCGTAAATTGCAGTTTAATTTTCAGTGGATTTTCAGCTTAATTGCAGTGTAGTCCAGTGTATGCCTGGTGTAAAAGCAATTTTAGTTTCAACTGAATCTCTGTGTACTTACAGTGTAAATTAATGTGCATTTTTGCCCTGTAATGTGTAATCCTTCTTATCGGTTTGAGTCTCGCGATGTGTAGTTGGTGGACTGAATTTTTTTTTTCAGTTAAGTAACAGTGGTTTTGGACTGTAAATCAGTAATGTGTCACTTCTAGTGTAACTGAATATTTGTGTACTTAAAGTTGTACTGTAGCCCTGCAACTTACTATTCTGTGCTCTGAAACTTCCAATTTAAAATGTAGTGTAAACTCATTTGGAATTTATTCTATGGAATTTACACTGTAATGTCAGTGTGCTTACACTTGTACACTGTAATTTCACTGTATCTTCAGTAATTTGGACTGTATATCCCTGTAACTACAGTCTTATTAAATGTGCATTTTAACCCTGTACGTTGTATTCCTCCTGGTCGTTTTGAGTCTCGTGATGTGTAGTTGGTGGACTGTTTTTTTTTCAGTTAAGTAACAATGGTTTTTGGACTGAAAATTGCAGTGTATTTTTAGTGTAATATCAGAGCTATTTTATTGTAATTTCAGATGGAACTTGTGTAAGTCTGAGATTGCTCTAGAGTGTCCTTTTCTTATCGCTGGATTTACTCTGTAAATCTTAGTTTTTTACTGTTACTTGTAAGTGAGATCATAGTGTTATTGTTAGTGTAATTTTACTGTTTTTACTATATGTTGTAACTGCAATTACAGTGCAAATCATAGTGTAATTTTAGGTTAGTTACTCTATCTTTTGTCAGTGTAATTCTTAGTGGGTTATTTTAGTGTAATGACTCCATCTAATCTTTAAATTTACTCTGTAATTCATAGTGGATTTCTTAGTCTAATTACTATATCTTTTTAGTTTAATTACCTTATCATTTTAGTGTAATTACAATGCAGTGTATTTACTCTATCTCATCAGTGCTTTTACACTGTAAATAATAGTGGAATTTAAGCGTGTTATCACCCTAATTTCAATGTTTCTGTTTAGTCTTTTGTTAGTTTGCAAGAGCCAGCCTGAGTTGCAACTGCTAGTGGCCATTTCTCCGCTTATCCCAATTAGGTATGAGCTGTAGTGGAATTACAGTGAAATTATATTGGAATTACATTGTATGAGTTGTGCTTTTTTACAGTGTAAATTTAGTGGAACTATAGTGGAATTACAGTGTATGAGTTGTGCATTTTACAGTGTAAATTTAGTGTAATTCTTTCTGTAGTCTAGTGTAATTCTATCTATAACTGTATTATTAGTTTAGTTTTCAGTGTAATCCCCCAACCTTATCAGTGAGTTTACACTAATTTTATAGTGGATTTGTAGTGTTATTACACCGTGCAAGAGTCCGACATTTTTTCAGCCTCACTAGACTACATAGGTTAAATCTTGGCTTGGCTTGGTCTGTAAATTACACTGTGATTTGTCTTCGGCTTGCAACCGCTAGATTTTTCAGTTTATTAGTGTTGCATGAATTCCTTGTTTAGGTTAGTT
This sequence comes from Thinopyrum elongatum, assembly GCA_011799875.1. Lineage (NCBI taxonomy): Eukaryota > Viridiplantae > Streptophyta > Magnoliopsida > Poales > Poaceae > Thinopyrum > Thinopyrum elongatum. Next base: position 395,187,453 of record CM022301.1, on the reverse strand, counting down.
AGCTACCTCACTAGAGTTCTAGTTAACTTGTGCCTGGTTTTGTAGGTTTTATATTAGTTTTTTTATGCTTACCAGTGCTAATCAAGTTTTTGTATATTTGCAGGGTGTTGGAGTATTGCCTGCTCATTTGTATTAGTTCTTTTTTCTAGTTTGTGTGTAATTTCTCTTGGCATGCACCTTAGGTATTTGTTCAATGTAATAATTTACACTCGTTTTTTAGCTCAGTTGCTTTGGTTCAGCTTTTGTTATTTGAATATTCTTCTGTATTTGAGCCTATGTACATTTTGTATATTGCACTTTTGTCGCAGTGTGGTATCTTGTATATTTCTTGGTGGTTCCATTTTATGCAATCTGGTAATGTGTATTTCATTTCAAGCTCAGTTGCTCCATTTTATGCAATCTGGTATTGTGCCCGCAAGATGATCCCCTTTTTATGTTGTTTGGCTGAACGATGGTGTGGTTGTGTCTCTCCCTCCTTTTTGTTGATTTTTTCTGGCGGGTTGGGAAGGTGGTGTGTGACCCGCTAAACCTTTCATTGATTTGTGCGGTCTGTTTAAAAGTCGGACAGGAAAGGTGACATACAGGGACAGGGAACAGTTGTCACAATCTATCTGGTCAAAAAATCCGACTGAAACCAAATTGGATTTCAGCTGGATGTCAATTAGACATCTTATCCCAACGCGTACACGTTATTTAGCCGAGAGGATCGGGAACAATTTAACAAATCTTTATCTTGTGCGCTAGCTAGAATATCTCGCTCAATCGTATCTTGCAAAACTAAGGAAAATATCGAAGCATACTGTGTCATCTCACATGCCTGACTGGCTATACGTGGACCTTCATGGAAATTTCCATGCCGCCTAAACAAGACACCTCCATGTGCTTATATCTCGGTGGTTCACCCGTTTTATTTAATTTTAGCTGGTTATACGGGTATTTGGATATGTACGCGTGCTGGCCGGCCAGTACGCGGGTACTCATACATATACTGCCAGGTACCTTGCGTGCATGTTACAGATGTAGACTTGGCATTCAAAATAGCAGATGTACGCAGGGTTAAAAATTTCAACGAAATTTCAGTGAAATTTCACATATTTCAGTCGGGTCCGAAATATTTTTAACTCTGAAATTTCGAGAAAGATTCAAAATAAATTTCAATTTGATTAGTATTTATTAAGATTAAGTGAAATTTGAAATCTCAAATTCTGAAATAATTTCTGAAATTTTGCATATTTCGATGAGGATTATTTTGTTTCCGAAACTAAAAACCTTGGATGTACGTGTAGAATATTAGCCACCATGCTTGTGTAAAGCTATACCCCACACCATGTAGTGCAAGCAAATCTATGCTTTTTAAATAGTTGATCCGCACTAAGTCTAATTATCTTAATATGCGGCTTTTCACCTCACTAAGTGTGTCATGTCAACATCTGCTAACAACATTTTGCAACCCCATGCACACTCTTTGTTTACACATGGTAACTCTTGATTTGGATCATTTTCTTCATACATAATACTTCTGAAATGAATCATTAAATTTTCGCCGCAACACGCGAGGAAACCACCTAGTATCAGTTAAAGTTAATCCAAGGATTGACTATGTTAGAAGTAATCTTGTCATGATGTATCATGTTTTGTTTTGTTGTCCATGTAGCTTAGTGTAGCTTGTCCGGCAAAACTTCAGTTGTGCCCGCGAAGGAGGCGACATGCATCTGTCAAGTAACTAGTAGCCGGGTGAATTAGCACGTGAGGTTTTTAGCTAGCTTGGCACGTGTGTTTGCATGTTGGCCTAGTCTTATGCATCCTGGAGTGATTCTAGGAGTTAGAGAGAGGGTCATGTGTTAGAGCATCTCCACTCGCGGCCCCAACAGCCCCCCCAGGACGAGATTTTTGTTTCGCTGGCGCCAAACCCCACCCCCCCCCCCCCCCCCCCCCCAGTCGGCCCCCCCCAGGACGCCGAATTCCATCGGTTCGGTCCATTTTTTGGCCCGGCGATGCCAGGCCGAACCTAGCACACTGGGGGCGCTTGGGGGCTCCGGCGGAAGGAAAAGTGGCGCATGGGCCATCACTGTCAGGCCAAAAACAATTTTTCCACGTCCAGATTCGCCCCCTGCGCGCACTACCCCTTCCGCCGCCATGCCAATCCCGGCGCCGCCCACCTGCCCACCGCCACTAGAAAGGCCATTTCCTCGCCGGAAAGAGAGGGTTCGCCGCGGCAGCCTCCATCCTGCTTCTGGGCGAGCTTTTCGGCGCTCCGGCCATGCAGGCGGGGATACCGGCGGCTGCACGCCTACCACGCCTGCCAGGTGTTCGGCGATTTGTCTGCTCGGCAATGGACTCGGACGACGTGGAGGCGTTCGCGGCACTACTGGAGGAGGAAGCCGAGGCCGACGCCCAGGACGAAGAGCACCTCATGGTCCTCGCCGCTCTGGCCAGCCTGTTCACGAGCAATGCAAAGCTGCGGCGAGGTGGCTCGGCACCGGGTCGCCAGAAGAGCAAGCAGAGGTATCGAGTGGAGGGCTATTGCTTGCTCTACGCCGACTACTTCGCCAACGCTCCTCTGCACGGCGAGAAAGTATTTCGGCGCCGTTATCGGATGAGCCGAAAGCTCTTCCTCAGGATTGTGAATTCCATCCGAGAGTTCGACAGCTACTTCAAGTGCAAGAAAGATTGCACCGGCACACTTGGATTCACCTCACTCCAGAAGTGCATGACAGCTAAAAGGATGCTTGCATACGGAGCTCCCGGTGATATACTGGAATACTATGGACACATGGCCGAGTCCACCACCATTGAGTGTTTGTACAAGTTCTGCAGGGCAATGGTGGCAGTGTTTGGACCACAATATTTGCGATCACCCAATGCTAAAGACACTGCTCGGATCCTAGCACAGAATGCAGCAAGAGAATTTTTTGGGATGTTTGGAAGCATCGACTGCATGCATTGGGCATGGAAAAACTGTCCATTTGCTTGGCAGGGGATGTACAAAGGCGCCAAAGGAGCTTGCAGTGTGGTACTTGAGGCAGTGGCCACACAGGACCTCTGGATTTGGCACTCCTTCTTTGGTATGCCAGGAACTCACAATGACATCAACATACTGCAGTGCTCGAATGTCTTTGCCAGGCTTGTTGAAGGTCATGCTCCTCCGGTGAACTTCGAGGTCAATGGGTGCCACTACAACAAGGGATACTACCTAGCAGATGGCATCTATCCGAGATGGCCCACATTTGTGAAGACTATCTCAAACCCTGTGCTAGTACGCAAGAACTCCTACTTTGCCAAGTGTCAGGAGGCTTGCAGGAAGGATGTTGAGCGGGCATTTGGTGTGATTCAATCTCGATTTGCTGTTGTCTGGTACCCCGCTCTGACCTGGTCGAAAGATTAAATGTGGGAAGTCATGACTTGCTGTGTCATCTTGCACAACATGATCATTGAGAGCGAGCAGGAAGAGCCAGTGTTTGACACTGAACCATATTACAGGCAGGGTCCTCTTGCCCAAGTTGATCACCAGCTACCGGCAACCTGGGTTGCCTTCCTCAATATGCGTCAGGAGATCCGAGACCCACATGTGCATCAAGAACTGCAGCACGATCTGGTGGAGCACCAATGGAGGCTCAAGGCCAACGCCTAGTTCGACGTGTGATGAAATATGAGTTTTTATTTGTGTTTGAATTATGAGTTTGATTCATTGAACTATTTGATCTGTATTGATTTCTGTGATGAACTATGTGATAAAAATTAGTTTTTGTTGAATTTGTGCCGAAGCACGCCGAATGTGGGCCGAAATCGGCGGCGCGGGGGGGGGGGGGGGGGGGGGGCGTACTTGGGGGGTCGGCTGGGAACCCGAGCCCCCCCACGCCGAATTTACCGCCGGTTGGCCCCCAGACGGCGCTATTTCAAGCCCGGGGCCGAACGGCTGGAGATGCTCTTAGTGGTTAGTGGAGTATGCGTGAGTGGCATAGGAGTCGGGCAGGTTGTTGCCCTAGCAGTCGTGTTTGAGTCTTGTGTACTGCTTATTTAAGTTCAACAAATGAATGAGAAGGCAGGCCGAGAGGCTAGAGAAGCAATGTAGTCGTATGTGTGGTGTGTGTTCGCCAGAGAAGACAGAAACCTTGAGCTGCGAGACTAGTGCATGTGCATACATGCGCGTACGTGTCCTTATCAAATATAGACGTGCACAATCTGCACTTAAGAAAAACCATTAATATCTGAACTTAAAATTTTCTGATTAGCACAAAACACATCAAACAGCCACGCACAAAGAGATCTTCGACGTTCGACCCTTGTTCCAGTCCCTCGACCCGATCGAATCCGGGAACTTGGTAACTACTAGGATCGTATCACCCGTAATGCATGCACCATGAATCTGATTAACCCTATCATACAAACAAACAAAACGACACCCAAGACTACTCTAGCTACATCCTGCCGAATGTTTTTAGGCTTAGCGCCGTCGGCGGCACTCGCCATGGCCGCGTCTCCGTCGCCCTCGCCGTTGCTCTCCTCCTTATCCTCAGTGGTGTCTAGTGGTAATGGTTCGGGCTCGATTTGCCAGAAGCACCTGCAGATGGGGCACCTGTCAATCTTCTCGAGCGCGAGCTCCAAGCACGCAGCATGGAAGCTGTGGGGCCTAGAGCACCCCGGCCACGCAGCAAGATCATCGTCTCCCTCGAGCAGGTGCAAGCAGATGGGGCAATCCTGCCCGGCTGCTTCGCTCTCCGCGATGCGCCGCATCGGCACCGTTTCCGGCAGGCGGTACTCCATTCCGCCATGGCACTGGCACTCGGGCCACGGCTCCTCGGACAAACCCTCTACCACCGCGTGCACAATCTCCTTGCGCTCCGGGGTGTAGTCAGCGTGCGGGACGGTAAATACGTCAAAGCGCACCTCGACTCCGGCTCGCCGGCGTCGCCGCCCATGGCAGTGCATCATCTCGGGCAATAAGATCAAGTCCGACCATAGCTCCCGGAGCCTTTCACGGAGGTGGCCGGGGTATACCGTCGCGTACAGCGACGCGCCGACCAACCGCAGAGCCCTCGCAGTGTCGCCGGCAGGCGGGACGACGAACCGAATCGTGTGCCCCTCCGTGCCTCCCCGCACTAGCTGCTCGCCTCCGTCCGACGGCGTCGAGAAGAGGGTGTGACGGTACACCACCACGATCTTCTTGCCGTCTCCTTTTTCTTTGCTCTTCAGCGTGGACGTGCTCATCATGGCTGCAGTATTTAACTCGTAGGTTCCGTCATCGTCATCATCGGAACTCAGCGTCTCTTCTTCTTCATCTTCATCTTCGTCCACCTCCTCTTCAACCTCTTCCTCCACCTTCGGCGTAGCAGGAGGGTAACACTTAAGCTGGATGAAGCTCGGTCCGTCCATGGACATGGAGTGGTTGTTATCTGGATATTCTCTGCCTGTGAACCTCGATGGTGAACAATACCTCTCGCCCGTCAATGGATCGCCTGCTTTGGTAGTGCGTTCGTGCAAGCATATGCTCGTGATCTTATATGGGCGATGATTCGTCTGCCGATTCCGAATTGCGCTCTCAGAGGAGGAGTAACTCCTCAGTTGTACTCGGACTCAAGCAAAACTAGATTCCAGATTCCACAATCATAATTCGGAGTAAATCTCTGACCCATCCCGATTAGGATTCGGACTCTCGGGGCGGCCCGCGATCATGCATGTAGTCACGTACCGATCGAGGCCTACAGGTCATGCACGTACGTACTCGTAGTCGGAGTCTCGTATACGTACTTGTTGTGCAGGAACTGATTCACCCATCAGAACGACCTTCTTCTTGCAGGTTGTCCAACTGTGACTTATGAGCGGCGGCGAGCAGATGACACAGCCGGCATGGTGCTTCGAGCGCTAACACTCCCTCGCCATCATGTACTATGTATCGTACCGACGACGGTCTAGCAAACATCTCCTGCACTATATATATATATATATTTTTTTTGCGGGGGTGCACTATCTTTCCTTCGGGTGCTGGATAAGCTAGATCCCATGAGAATATAAAATTTGATCCGGGCCCGGTACCCCGCGCGTCGTCCTTGTCTGGCGACTCGGGGGGCGATTAGGTTTTCCGCCCCCGCCGCCACCTCCCTTGAGCGCCCCCCTCGCCGCCGCCGCCGGCGAGCCCGCGGCGGCGGCGAGGCCTCTCCGCCTCCTTCTCTCCCATCCCTACTCTCGCGCCTCCCAGTGGCTCCCCCCAAGCGAGATCTCGACAGCAGCAGCGACGCTCGAAGCTCCTTCTTTGTGGCTGGCGGCCGGTCTGGTCGGGTCCTGGTGGCGCCGTCCCACCCGTCGCGGTGGACGCCCGGCGCTGTGGCCATGGGTGACGGCCCAGCCCGGGCACCTGAGGGCGCCGTTCTTACTTTGGATCTGGCAGGGGGTCGGTCCATGGACTCGGCCGACCGCCGTCGGGCTGCCTCATGCACAGTCCTTCAAGGGCGCGCGCGGATCTGGGTTGTGTGTTGCTCTGGCGGGATTTGCTTTGGTTGGTGCTGATGGGAGGTTGAGGCACTAGGTGTGGTGGTGTGCCGGTGCGGCAGCGGGGCTGGCCGGCTGAGCATCGGCGGCCCGTCTCTGTGGGAGGCGGGCAAGGTTTGGCCTTTCGGGCTCCGGAGCGGCGGCTTCGGGTGGTTGGCATGGTGCCGCCCTTGCGACGGGGCCGTCATGCAGGTGCCGGTGTGTCGTCTTGGCCGTGAGGGCGGCGAGATGGTTCACGCGGAGGCGTCCGTGGTGTGGGTTTGGTCATCGGGTTCTGCTTGTGACCAACCCTCCGATCTGGGCGTCGTCTTCGTCGTTTTAACTACCTCTACTCGCCGGCTTTTGGCTATGCTTGTGGTGTTTGGATAGTGGATCTTGGTCGTGGAGAGGCATTCTCCCGGGCGAAAGCTCTGCTCGACGGTGTCGGTGCCGGTGTCGGCGACGCTCTTGAGCGCCGTTTTCCTCCCTGGAGGCGTCACCATGGGTTGTCCTTCCCTTCCATGTGCTCAGGGTGAAAACCCTTGGTTCGGCCTGCCGGACCGGGCGGCGGCGACGCGGTAGCCGCGTCGTTACCTTCTTGGAGGCTCCGTCTTTGAGCAAGATCCCTGCCTATTGGTGGTCGATTGCGTAGGTGGACAGCAACTTCTTCTCTTCGTGTTCTTGGCTCTCGGGCCTTGACGGTGGTGCTCTCTAGGTGTGCTAGTTTCGCCAAGGTGTCGTGTTCGGATGCCTCCCTCGCTCGGCGGCAGTTTCCATTCGAGCTCTGGGTGTAGGCACCTTCATCGTCCGATGGTGCGGCATCCTTCGAGCCAGGGCGAGGGGGCTCCTCTCGGCGATGGAGATTATTGGAGCTTGTTCGCTCGACGGCCAGGTGATGGCGATGGCATGGCCTCCTTTGGCGGCTAGTCTCCTTCTTGAGTGGCTTCGTTCTTTGCTCTGGCTGCTCGATCATGTTTGAGGGCTCCTGTGATTCCAGGCGGTGCTTCAAGTCTTCCCTCGCTGTTTGCTTGTGGTCTCAGGCGCTTTGTTGTTGCTGTCCCAGCACCTCTGTATCTTGTCGCTATTTTCTTTTCTTTTCTTTTTGTTTTTGTGCTGGCGTTGTGTTGTTTCGTTGGTTGTAAGGGCTTCATTAATTTAAAACCGGGTGACAGCCTCTTTTCTAAAAATAAGCTAGATCCCATTTCTTTTTTTTAGAGAAAAAATGAGGAAAAAAAATGCAGTAGCTACCTACAATTATGTGATGACACTCTTATATATTGAGCTCGTAATGGTACCTCACAATTCAAAAGTCTCTGTATGGCCGAAGAATGAGCGTGTTCTTGGGCCATCGTAGAAATATAGATAGGGTGAACGACGGAACGAAATATGCCCTAGGCGCTAGAAAAGTTTGATCGTGGCATGAGCAAAGTTTTGCACACACTTGCATGCGCAGTTCCTGACTATAAATACACCCTTAGAGCCTCTTGGGAAGGCCCATGAATCTGGAATATCTTGTCTCATCTTAGTGATCTTCTCATGCCAAGCCTGAGCTAACTACATCTCCCTACTTGTTATCCTTGGCTAGCGGTTTAGCCAGCTCTGAAGATCAAAGATGAAGATCGCCAAAGCCCCGGAGCTCCTGAAGAAGGCTGTCGTGACGTCCTGGCAGCCAGGCTCCTCGTTCTCGCCTCGCTCCTCCATAGGATGGGGATGGCCACCGTCCGCGCCATCTTCCATAGGATCCACGCACTCGCAGCTGCCGCCGACCAGAAGAAGGACGCCAGGATGGACTGTTACAAGGCACTCGTGGTGCGTAAGGTCGAGAAGATGTTGGTGATCCATGGTGGTGAGATTGTTGTTAATCTCTCTCGTCAGTTGGTACTGTTTCATCCACAGAATGATGGTGATAGTGGCTGCCCTGACTCGAAACTGCACCCTATCTTCAACGGCGATCACACCAATTGGTGTTACACCGACGAGTGCGATGCTGATGGCGAGGTCAACCGTGCTATGGATGATGGCGATGTGCTACTCAATGCATGCAATGAAGACGATGACGATGAACCGTCGGTCATGGATGTAATCAGGAACAACCGAGAGTTGGAGTTCAACGTTGACGACGAGATCGATCAGGCGACTGATATGTTCATCACGAGGCTTCGGAAGCGAATGAATCAGAGCTTCTAGTGATCTTGTGTGCCATTGTGTAGCTGCTTGCATTTTTTGATAAAGGGCACTTTCATTAACTCAAAATGTAGCATCAAGTGGATACAAATCATGATGAGCAACATCCGGCCTCTGTATAACTAGCATGCACACAACAAAATAGAAACAGTCTGAAAAAGATAGAAGGCTGACATATCGGCACCGGCAGAGTCAAATAGAATCATCACTATGCCTATGTCCAAAGATGTGATGGACTCAGAGGTTATGCTGCCACCAATGTTGAGAAAAAACCCTCCATGGCCACTTGTGGCCAAGCCTGAAGGTTATACCAATTGAATATTTTACTTAACTTTCCAAACTAAATTGGTGTGGCCCCCTTCGCGAATTCAACTGGCGTGGCCCCCTTCGCACCCCTATTACCAATCATAATCCTCCACATCATCTGGCCTATAAAAATTTAAGTAACCTTTTTGTACATGCAGCATTACTCCTGCTAGTAGAGTTACAATAGATGATGGGTGCGAGAGTGATACACAATATATCTAGGTAGGGAGAAGAGAAAATGGAGATATGTTGTCCTTGTGAGAATATGAATTTCCTTTTCAGACACCCGCACATGGGTTTTTTAGGAGAAATAGCAATGTATATTTAACAAAACTAGCAGAGTGACCTGCACATTTGTGTTGCTATATTTTCTACATATTTTTTATATGTGTCCTGTTATGTTTAGACATGGTTATTGAAGACTACAATAGGTAATTTCAACTGTTATTTGTTATTAATATATGTACTTGTACAAAAGAGCATTCATATACGTGCATTTTTTATATTTCTGTCCGATTTCAGTACGACCATGTTTAACCGACATTCATCACATCACTTTGCATGAGCTATAATGGTGTCGTACTTGTACCGGAATTGCGCAGCCCTTCCATGTATAAAATTACAAATGTTACTACAGTGAAAATATCCATGGAAAATAATATAATATTGTTTCACATTAGCACCCAAAGTTTCCTTATTATATATACTTTCATGTTTTACCATCGATACATAATTAGGAAACAAAGAAGAAACGTCTCAATACGATGTTTCTTGTAGATCTTTTTGGATAATTTTCAGCCAAGAATTTACCTAAAAAAGAAATTTCAGGCAAGAATTGTATTTAAATAATAATGGCTCGTACCATAACATATGTTCTTCTCAATACTATATAAACGCCAATCTGTCGGACCAAATTAGCTATCTGCTATGATTTCTCTACCCGCCACGTCTTAGTGGTCAAGAATATGTACCCCTTTTTCTTGAGCGACCATACTAAGAATCCTTGGATAGGCACCTCTCAAGGCGCTTTTTTTTAGCATGCCCGCTTCAAAAGTGTGTTCCTCCGCGGCGTCCTCAACAAGCGGGCTCAACTCAAATGGATTGAAAATATTGGTAGGGCAAACCCTACTCTTTGCCATATCCCTTGCACAAATATAATAATAATTGAGCATCAAATTGATATACATACACGGCACAACACACCAATATAATTCGTCCACAATGCATGCATGATGTAAACACTAATAATTCATCCATCTTTGTGTACATTGTATAAACAACAAGTTCAGTAATATCCATTTCATTCATATGTCATGTATATAAGTACCAATTCATCAATATGATAGTTACAAAGGATTACACAGTGCGGCAAGGAAGGAAAACAAACTTTTGACTTTTTTCTGTTATGTCGCATTCGCAACTCGCCTCATCATTCCGATGTGTGAACCATGAGATGCAAAAAATGTAGGAGAGTATGCTGTCCTTTTGTTCATCCTTTGGTTCAGATAATATGCCATATTTGCATAAGATGTTTGTCATATTTACTTGTGTCCGTGACATTGAGGGATGGGTCCTACTGAGCTGACTGCCGAACCCACCCTTCAGTGACTGTACTGCTGATCTGGATGTCAATAAAAAAAGGAATCAATAGGGAATACTCCCTCCACTTCTTTATACAAGGCCAATATAAAGAATACATTTTACATCTATACAAGGTCACCAACAGTAATCGAGGCCAAAATTAATGATGTTTCCTCGCACTAACAACTTGTTTAATACTTGCATGCATGTAGTCACAGTACTTCCTTCCCATTCCTTCCTTGCATGCATTTGGTGTATTAATGACTCCAGTTAATGAAAAGAAAAGTTGGATTGCAAAGCAGTCATTAAATTTTATCTTGATACCTGTAATCTGAGTTTGTGGCCTTGTATAAGGGAACAGAGGGAGTACTTGGAGTCAAATGGACGAGCATCATCGCATTTGATTCTGTAGAGGTGAGACTAACTAGTTCATATAGTTTTTCCTTCAAATCAGATAGGGGCCCAATTCCTATTTCCTGCTAATAATGGAGCTTAGCTCTGCACTAATTTATTCTTCTTTTGAGAAAGGGGTTGTGCACCATCAGTTGCCGTTCATGTTGGGCCACAAAATCTGAAAAGGCACAGCGTGTTGATGTGCTTGTTGTCGCCACAGTGAAGCGCACGGGGAGCACGTGATCTCCGAGAAAGCACTCTTAACTAAGTGGTAGCAGTAGCAGCTGATGACTGGTTAGCCGGAATGTCTCCTTTTCGCCCAAGTGGCGTTCGCGTGCGGGGTAGTAGGGAGCGAACGCTCACTGTGTGATTTGTGAGAGGTGATGGAACGCTATACAAATATCAAGATTGGTGCCACCACATCCGACGGCAGAAGCTGCGCTCACTTCAAATTCTATAGAAATGACGCCAGTTCTATAGCATTTGGGAAAATAAAGGACAAAAACAGGTCATTGTGTGCTAACTGCTAAGTACTTACTCCTACTCGTATTGATTTCTACAAAAATTTCTATCAAGTGGACACTCGGGAAAAAAAGGACAAGACCTAGGCCAAGGTACATCCATGTGGGAGCTAGACCCTAGAATCCATTGTTCAACCGTTGCCGGAACCTCTTGATGAACATATCGGCAGCCTGGTCAATCTCTTCCTCCATGTTGAACTCCAACCCCTCAACCTCTCTCTTGCTCCTGATCACATCCAGGACCGACAGCTCATCATCGTCGTCTTGATCGCGCGCATCCAGTAGCACATCCACATCATCATCATCACCACTGTAACAGCAGTTGACATGGTCGTCGTTGAAGAGGGGATGTAGTGACCAGTCAGCTTGGCAGCCACCATGACCATCATCTTGACCCAACATCTCCAACTGATGAGAGAGATTGGCCGCGAAGTCACCGCCATGGATGATGACTGGTCTCATCTCGATTGTGCCGAGCGCAAAAGCCTTGCGATAGTCCACTCTCTCCTGGTCGGCCAGAGTGAGTGCGTGGATCTTCTTAGAGACCATGGGGCCCGAGGCCATCCTGCGGCGCTTAAGCGAGGCGAGGACGAGGAGCCTGGCGGTCTTGCTCTTGCACACCGCCGCTGCCTTCTTCAAGATCTCCGTAGTCTTCCCGATCTTCATCTTTGTTGCTGAGAGCTGGCTGATCAGGTGCTTATGAAGGGCAGCAAGCAAGTTGTGATGCCTTAGGCTTGTAAAAAGAAAGAAATGGTGTAGGTTACTGGGATCCAGAGACGAGAGAAACGAGTCATGGGCTTTGTTCTGATGCTCCAATGGTGTATTTGTAGTCGGAAGCTAGCTGGAGGATGCAACTAGCCGTGTAATTAACTAGGTTTGCTCATGTCACCATCAAACTTTTTGGTACCTCGCGTGATAAAGCATGTGAACGCAGCTGGCATATGTTGGAGAAAAGAATTCGACATGTGGAGTGAGCACTATAAGAATGTCGACAGTGGAAGTAAGCAAGGAACTTATGGCCAAGTATGTATATTCAATTTAAATGAGGTCACAAAGGGCGTCCTGTCCCAGGGCTAGGATTCGCTCTTTTGGGTTGGGGTCCCAAATTGCCTTTAATCAAGTTGTAAAGCTCATGATCGATGGCTTAACAAAATGTTTTGCCCAAAGCATCGAGACCGGGCAGCTTTCCTCGGCGATCTCTGGCCCGGCCGTGTGATTCATGCACAAAATTCCAAAGGTCGCAGCTAACGCGTCTCTGTTTTTCTTCTTCTTTCCTCCGCTGCTTTGTGTTCCTGTACGTGAGATCTGCGTAGCTTTGCCTCTCCTCCATGCTCTTTGCTTCTCGCTCATCAACCAGTACAAATTAAGTAGAAGCGATCTCCCCGATAAATCGGAGATTCCATTTTTTTTCATGCAGTTAGAACTCAAAAGTCGCAACGCCATTGCATTGAGAAGAGATGGCAATTATCTCTTGGCCACTGCTACATTTACAGAAAGAAGCTTGCATTGCATCAAAATCAACCTGCACTCCCGCTTTATTCTTTTTTTTGAGGGAAAATTGTGAGAGCTTTATTCAACAAAAGCATTCTTGGGGCAGTCTGCAAGAAGACTACTCATTAAGAACGAGGGTGTAGAGTCTAGGCAACTGTCGGTTACCAAAAGTGAGCAAGCACGCTTCGCACACAGATGGGCCGGCAAGTTGGCCGTTCTTATTACATGTTGAACCACAAAAAAATCAAAAGCTAAGGACAGCTCTCCAATTTCATCTAGGATTGGTGCCACGACAGAACGGTCTGTGTGGCGAGAATTCCATAAGTTCACCAATACCATGCAGTCCGTCTCCAAAATCACATGTGTGAGACCTCTTAATTTGGCGAATATGATTCCTTCCCGGAGAGCTAGTGTCTCCATAATCAACGGGTTGTCACCCCGTCATGTGGTTTACACCACGAGCCCAGCAGACGAGTAGCCGAGCGTGCAACACCTCCTGCTCCTCCTTTATCAGACATAATATCGATGGCTCCATCACAGTTGATCTTTGCCATTCCATGCTCAGGAGGGCGCCACCCATGACCTGGTAATATGGAAGCATGTTGCCTGGGCAACTCAAGTAGTGCTAAATCTTCCCTAATCTTCCTCACTGCATTCCCAGGGTCAAGCTGCTGTTGATCATGGACCCATCTATTTCGGGAGTGCCAGATGGCCCACATCACTGTTATGATTTTCGCTCGTTCATCCTCCGAAAACCTGCAGTCACATAGGATGTCCCGAGACCAAGTATCCGGGTGCAGGCGTGGAAGGTGAAAATCGAACAAAGCTTCAGCTTCTGTCCAGAAGCGTTTAGCATGTGAACAAAGGATCAGTGCATGCATCAGATCCTCACTCATTGCGAGGCATATGTTGCAGCGATCCAACTCTTTGATATGCCGCCTTTTCAAAGTTTCTTCGGATGGCAGTATCTTGTTAAGAACACGCCACCAAAAAACTCATACTTTTGGTATAACCTTGAGCTTCCATAGAGAATTCCATAGCTGTCGTTCGGTCTGTGAGGTGCCCGTAACCGTCCCTTCCTCTAGAGCCAACCGCTCTTTATGAGTCATGAGAGTACGGTACGCTGATTTGACAGAATAATTCCTTGTTGATTCGAAGGCCCAAGCCTGATAATCCTCTCCACCACCACTGCGTAACGGATTGTTCAATATTGCTCCAGCATCTGGTGCCAGAAAAGTTCCACGAACCAGATCATGTCGCCATGTCCAGATCTCCTGATCGATCAACTCATTCACAAGTTATAGTGTCGTGTTCTCTGGTTTAAATATAGGGGTCATCGAGAGAGATAGTGTCGGGGATCCACTTTGTGACGCCCCCGATTCAATCGTACACTAATCATACACGCAAACGTGTACGATCAAGATCAGGGACTCACGGGAAGATATCACAACACAACTCTAAAAGTAAAATAAGTCATACAAGCATCATAATACAAGCCAGGGGCCTCGAGGGCTCGAATACAAGTGCTCGATCATAGGCGAGTCAGCGGAAGCAACAATATCTGAGTACAGACATAAGTTAAACAAGTTGCCATAAGATGGCTAGCACAAACTGGGATACATATCGAAAGAGGCGCATGCCTCCTGCCTGGGATCCTCCTAAACTACTCCTGGTCGTTGTCGGCGGCCTGCACGTAGTAGTAGGCACCCTCGGAGTAGTAGGGGTCGTCGAAGGTGGCGTCTGGCTCCTGGGCTCCAGCATCTGGTTGCGACGTCCGAGAAAAATGGGAAAAGGGGGAAAAGAGGGAGCAAAGCAACCGTGAGTACTCATCCAAAGTACTCGCAAGCAAGGATCTACACTACATATGCAATGGGTATCAATGAAATGGTAGTATCTGTGGACTGAACTGCAGAATGCCAGAATAAGAGGGGGATATCTAATCCTGTCGAAGACTACGCTTCTGGCAGCCTCCATCTTGCAGCATGTAGAAGAGAGTAGATGGTAAGTTCACCAAGTAGCATCGCATAGCATAATCCTACCCGACGATCCTCTCCTCGTCGCCCTGTGAGAGAGCGATCACCGGGTTGTATCTGGCACTTGAAAGGGTGTGTTTTATTAAGTATCCGGTTCTAGTTGTCATAAGGTCGAGGTACAACTCCGGGTCGTCCTTTTACCGAGGGACACGGCTATTCGAATAGATAATCTTCCCTGCAGGGGTGCACCACATTACCCAACACGCTCGATCCCTCTGGCCGGGCACACTTTCCTGGGTCATACCCGGCCTCGGAAGATCAACACGTCGCAGCCCTACCTAGGCCTAACAGAGAGGTCAGCACGCCGGTCTAAATCCTATGCGCGCAGGGGTCTGGGCCCATCGCCCATTGCACACCTGCACGTTGCGTGGGCGGCCGGAGAGCAGACCTAGCAACCTCCATTACAAAGGAAGTTGCGTTACGCGGTCCAACCCGACGCGCGCCGCTCAGTCGCTGACGTCTAGGAGGCTTCGGCTGATACCACGACGTCGAGTACCCATAACTGTTCCCGCGTGGTGGTTAGCGCGTATAGGCTCGTAGCCAGACTCAGATCAAATACCCAATCTCGTTAATCGTGTTAATTTGAAGTAACCGCGGACGCCGACCAGGGCCAGGCCCACCTGTCTCCTAGGTGGTCACAACCTGCCCTGTCGCTCCGCCACAAAGTAACACTCGGGGGCCGTCGGGAACCTAGGCCCACCTTTGCCTGGATGGAACCACCTGCCCCTTCAGCCCCCATCTCCGAACAGTAACATAAGTATGTAATAGTATATAGTATATGTACCCGTGATCACCTCCCGAAGTGATCACGGCCCAGTAGTATAGCATGGCAGACGGACAAGAGTGTAGGGCCACTGATGTAATTCTAGCAACCTATACTAAGCATTTAGGATTGCAGGTAAGGTATCAACAGTAGTAGCAAAGACAGGCTATGCAGCAGAATAGGATTAACCGAAAGCGGTAACATGCTACACTACTCTAATGCAAGCAGTAGAGAGAAGGAATAGGCGATATCGGGTTGATCAAGGGGGGGGGGGCTTGCCTGGAAGCTGTGTCGAGAGAGAAGGGTCGTCGACGTAGTAGTTGTTCACGGCAGCGTCGTCAGCGGTCTCAGCGTCTATCGAGAGAGAAGGAGGGGGGAGGAAACAGTAAATACAAAGCAAACAATGCTACACAAAGTATGACATGACAACATACAGTGCCGGGTGTTCTACTGCCTAACTAAATGATTTAGTTAATTTAGGAATTTATTTGGATTTATTTAATTAAAGTTGGGCACTATTCATTTACTGAAACCGGTCTAAAAGTTCAATGTTCTTATAGCTGCGGGCGTCTGACGGAAATACGGAGGGCGTATCCGGGTTCGTATCGGAATTCTGAGCAAGTTTCATGTATAAAGTATTTTCATCGGAGATACGGTTTATTTAATATGATTTTCTAAAGTTTTTATTAATTTCTGAAATTTATTTAATTATTTAAATCAACATTATCCGAAACAGTGCTGCGATGACATCAGCATGACATCATGCTGACGTCAGCAGGCGTCCTGACAGGGTGGGTCCCACCTGTCATAGACTGTTAGATTAATTAGGATTAACTAATTAGATTACTGATTAATTAACACTAATTAGTTAATTAAATTAACCTAATCAGGATTAATTAACTAATTAATTAATTATTTCAATTATTTTTATTTTTATTTTTATTTTTATTTTCTTTTTATAAAAACGTTCTGGGGGTGGGCCCCCACTGTCATAGGCCCTGGGGGCCTTAGCGGGTTTGGGCGCTCGGGGCGCGGGTGCCACCCGAGCGGGCGCCGCTGTGGGCGAGCGCCCATCGGGGCTGACCCGAGGCGACGGGGCGGGCGCGTGGTCGGCGGCGCGGCGACGCGGGCGCGTGCGCGCGGCGACGGGCAAGGGCGAGCGCGAGCAGCGGTAGCAGTGCGGCAGCGCGCGGTGGCACGAGCGGCGGACTTGGGGTGTTAAACATGCTGACTTGTCATTATCACAAGTGATTACTGTGGCTAATGACATGGGGTGTTACACACTTGTCTCGCCAAATGGATATCGTGGTTCCGTCCCCAACCCGCTTAATCAAGCCTAACTTCAGAGCCTCTCGGCCGGCCACAATTGCTCTCCAAATAGGTGACGCCGTTTTTGGAACCGTTGCAGCCATAAACTCTGAGTTAGGGAAATATCTGCTCTTCATAACCTGAGAACATAATGTTTCGGGATGCAGCATAAACCTCCACCCGTGCTTCCCCAGCAGAGCGATATTGAATGCCTCGAGGTCACGGGATCCCATCCCTCCTGTTTCTTTTGGAGACACCAATTTCTTCCAAGAGAGCCTGTGCATCGATTTCCTATCGATGTTACTGCTCCAAAAATACCTGGCCATGCAAGACGTAAGTTTCTTGCACACCTTCTTCGTCAGGCGGAAGCATGTCATGCTGAATGTTGGAATAGCTTGGATGACAGATTTCAACAGCACTTCACGACCCGCACATGCTAGATCTCTTTCTGAATAACCGAACAATTTACTCCTTGCCCGATCACATATATGCTCAAAGGTGCCACTCGTGATCCGTCCTATGGCTGTCGGTAGGCCCAGGTACCTATCGCTGAAAGCCTCAACAAAGATACCCAGGCGTTGCTTTAGTTGTTGCCTTCTCTCGGCCGGAGTATTGGGAGTAAAGTATACTGCACTTTTTTCCTTATTGACACACTGCCCAGAACATGTTGCATAAATATTCAGAATCTCATTGAGCCGATCAGCACTGTCTCCCTTTGCGCTAATAAAGATAAGGTAGTCATCAGCGAAAAGAAGATGATTTATCTATGGTGACCTTACTGAAGCCCTAACACCCTTGTCAATAAAAGAGCCATAGTAGTTCAACAGGGAGGTTAAGCCTTCAGCACACAATAGGAACAAAAAGGGTGATGCCGGATCTCCTTGCCGCAGGCCCCTAGAAGGAGTGAAGTACGGCAAGAGTTCCCCATTTACCCGTACTGAAAATCTGACAGAAGTGACACACTTCATGATCAATTGAATGAAATTGCTACAGAAACCCAGTCGCTGCATAACCGCTGCTAAGTAATGCCACTCCATGCGGTCATAAGCTTTCATCATATCTAGCTTCACCGCACATGAGTAATTTTTCCCATTCTTCCGTCTCCTCATTGTATGTACACTCTCGAATGCCACTAGAACATTATCAGTGATGATACGTCCGGGTACAAAAGCACTTTGTTCTTCTCCCACAATCACATTCATCCACACCTTTAGCCTGTTCGTAACCATCTTGGTAGCAATTTTATACGGGACAGGACAAAGAGCGATCGGACGATACTGAGATATTTGTTGCGGGTGTCTCACCTTGGGTATTAGAGTGATGGAGGTATCATTGAAACCCAAAGGTAGCTCACCACCATGCAAAAAATCCAGTATTGCCGGTACCAAGTCATCTTTATTGTGTTCCAATGACGTTGGAAAAAACCTGCTGTGAAGCCGTCCACACCTGGTGCCTTGGACGGTGCCATTTGGAACAGTGCCGCACGAACTTCCTCAGGAGTATAATGTTTGGTAATTGACTCATTCATATCTGGAGACACCCTCGCCAGAATAAATTGTAACAAATCAGACATATCATTAAAGCCCTGAGATTTGAACAGCTCCTGATAGAACGTTTGAACCTCCTCCTTATCTTCCTCTTCATCATTACAAGTGGTACCCTCGCGACGTCGGAGACCTGAGATACGGTTCACCCTACGTCGTTGGTTAGCTTGCGCCTGAAAATATTTCGTGTTACGATCGCCATCTCGCAGCCATGGAACTCGCGACCGCTGTCGCATCCATATTTCCTCAAGTTTCAAAGCCTCTCGCAATTTCTGAACTGTTTTCTTCTCCTCCTCTGAAGGACCTCTGCCCACTGACAAAGACCGCAACCTATCAAGTTTCTGTTGGAGCTTTTTAATTGTCTTTGCGAGGCATCCAAACTCCTTTGCTCCCCACGCCCCCAACTCCGACTGGAGTTTGGTCAGTGTGTTCGAAATACTAGAGAGACTAGATCCTTGGCAGTTCCGTCGCCATGCCTCGGTCACAAATTTATCATAGTCTGCATGCGACTACCAAATATTCTCGTACCTGAACTGTTTCCTACCATGCCCTCTGTTTTGTAGGTGTTCACGAATGTCCACCATTACAAAACAGTGATCTGATTCCGTTATACTCAGATGTCGCACACGCGTGTGTTCGAATCTTTGCAAAAATTTAGGGTTCGCCAAGGCCCTATCCAGTCTTGCTTTAACGTTACTAACCCCTTGTTGTCCATTGTCCCAGGTGAATCGGACTCCTGACCAGCCAAGATCCTGAAAAGAGCAGTCTGTCACCACATCTCTGAAGGCCCTCATCTGCCACTCCGGCCTTGCGGAGCGACTGAAATGTTCAGACCCATACAGTGTCTCGTTGAAATCCCCCACACACAGCCAAGCAGCGTGTTCGATTCCATGCAAAGTCCTCATGAATCTCCAGCTATGATGTCTATTTTCTGCCCTCGGAGCACCATAGAACCCCGTAAATCCCCACTTGGGAGAGCCATCTGATTTCCGTACCATGACATCAATATGTCTGGTACTATAATTTTTAAGTTCAACTTTTATCTCACCGGTCCAGAATAGACCGATGCCACCACTCAGACCATCACTATCAACTGCAAAACATCCTGCAAAGCCCAGCTGTCTTTGCAACATTTCTACCCTTTTAGCCCTAATTTTGGTTTCCATTACGAACAGTAGGGTGGGAACTTCCTGCCGCACAATTTTGCGCAGCTCACGAACTGCCTCAGGGTTCCCCAAGCCCCCGGCAGTTCCAGCTATAAGACAACTCATTACTCCCGGCAGGACCGCTGAGCGGTCTCTACCGAGTTCTCAGGTGTGGGCTTCTTCTTCTTGGGTTCTCTTTCTAAGCTCCGACTGTCATTCTCAGTCTCGTCATTACCTCCTTTAGGATCCTTGTTGCTTTCCTGGTCCTCACCACTAGTAATAAGAAGCTGCTTCGGCACATAAATAGCCGCCGACCCTTCTTTCCTTTTGTTATGTCCCCTGGAGGGGTGCTTCATTGGAGAGACGACCTCCTCGCCACCATCTGGTTTTGATTTGGTGCTCGAGTTTTTCGTTCCCTGCTTGCTACTAGACTCCGATCTTTGGCTCTTGGCCGAATTTTCATTAGACGGAGTCTTCTTATAGTCCTCAGGAGCCCTCATGTACGGTCCAAACGGAAGCTCGCCCTTCTCATCCTGAGAACCGGGAGTTGGGCAATACAATTCCGAGTGACCTAAGCGTCCGCATGAAAAGCAGAAATATGGGATCTGTTCATATTGAATATCATACGGATCAACACTTTTCCTCCTAGCTGAATCAATAAGTATCCATCTTCGCAGAGGTTTGTGTACATCAATATTGACCCTGGTTCGGAGGTAGCCTCCTACATGATCAAATTTCGCAATCTGTGCCTTCTTGTCAATCATCTGGGCAATAGGCAAACTCCAAGCATCATCCCGTAAATTGTAGGGTAGGTTTAAGACCCTAGCCCACACCTGCAGCCAATCAAACTTAAGCCCATCCGGGTGCATGTAATCCTCAAATTCTGCCAAAACAATTGCGTTCTTGTTCAGGTGCCATGGAGATCCATCCCAGATTCTATCTCTATCTCTCTGACTCTCAAATTCCGCAACAAACATATTGGGTCCAACCGAGCGGAACTGGAGTCCTCTAGGGTTCCCCCAAGCCGGACGAAGGGCATTAGTAATGGTCTGTATATGATACTGATTGCGGCAGAGGATCTTTCCAGCTCACAGCCACTTCGTCGTGCCCCCCCCCCCCTCCACACGATCATCGATCACGAAAGGAGTAGCTTCTTCTTCCGAGATGTCCAACTTCCCGAGCGCCTCTTCTAACTGGGTCCTCCCTGTCCAAGGGTTTTTGGCCTTAGAACCCTCTTGGGCACCACTGGACGAGGAGGGCGCAGCCATCTCCTCCGGTAGCGATCGGGGCCAGCCCGCCGATGAGATCTGCGGCCGTGTTCAGGTTCCACTTCGAAACCCTAGTCGCCGCCAGAGGGTTCCTAGGTTTCGGAAAAAAAAACAAAAAACCCACTCCCGCTTTATTCGGATTCCGCCACGGGAACGGGTACAGAGTATGTATCTCTTTTCTCTTGTCTTTTTTTTTAGAACCATGGTTAAGACCTTACACCATGGTGGTTACACTCTCATTCTGCATTACAAGCCTCACGCCCTCAGGTACGTCAGCTATAATTTTGAAATCACCCAAATTTCTTGCAGTGGCTGCTAGCTCATGGGCCAAGGACAACTAGTGAGATGTGGTACCTCAGGCTTGGCATGAGAAGGTCACTAAGATGAGGCAAGATGTTTCATATTCATGGGCCTTCTCCTGAGGCTCGAAGGGTGTATTTATACTTTTATAGTCAGGAATGGGGCATGCAAGAGTGTGTAAAACTTTGCTCATGTCACGATCAAACTTTTATAGCGCGCAAGGCATATCTCGTTCCGTCGTTGACCCTGTCTATGTTTCTACGATGGCTCAAGAACACGCTCATTCTTCAGAAGTAGAGAGACATTTAAATTGTTAGGTACCATTACGAGCTCAAGATACAAGAGTGTCATACAGTGGTAGCAACTAGCAACTGCAATTTTTTCTCTAAAAAAGAAATGTGATCCAGCCTACCCAGCACCCAAAGGAAAGATCGATGCAGGAGATGTTTCATAGACCGCCGCCATTGCGTTATCCCCGAAGCGACATGGCGCGGCCACATGCCCTGGAGCGCTCCGAGTCGCGCCCCGTCCGCGCCCTGGTGGTCTCCGTACGGGCCCTGGTGCCCGCCGTGCGCGTCCAGGACATTGGTGACGCTGCGCCCGTGCCAGAACTCCCGCCGCGCCTGGTGGTTGTGCTGGTACGGCGGGACGTTGCCGGCGTAGACAACTCGTGCCGCCGCTCAGAGAGAATGTTGTGCCAGAATGAGTTGTCCACGGCATACTACGGCATCGCCCTTGCCTCCGGCGCAGGTGAGGCCCACGCGAAAGAGGTGGATGGCGCGATTGAACGACCGCGTGCCGATGGGCGGGACAGGCGCCACCGGGATGCCGCCCAAGCTGAGCTTCCAACCCTTCGGCAGCCATATGTCTGGCAGCGCGAAGATGTCGAGCCTTGCCATCTCCTCTGCCTTGGCGACGGTGAGGCTGCGCGCTGGCCAGCTACTGCTGCTGGCTTCATGGTCGTTTTGAGGCATTGTTGGGCGCGCTTTGGCTGTATGCGACGACGTCAGAGAGGGGTGGCGTGAGCGATCTAGGTGCATGACGTTGAGGTAGAGGGCATGACGTTGGTTTGAGTTTTAGGCAAGGTGGGAGGGCTGGTTGGTGGCCAAAGGGTGTCCGGCGTTATGCCGCCATTAATGGTAGTGGGATCGGAATCCACCCGGCCACGCGGTGGGACGACGAGACAGCAACGTTGCGTGTGAGCATGCACATGTGCAATCAAAAGCTACAGGCGTTCTTGTCAATACAGGGCGGCACACGATTGCACGGCTAAGACGCCACCCTATCACAGCGCCGTGACCTGCGACGGGCACGGCCACGTGGCACGGCTGTACGCCGTGTGCGCTGCGAGGCATGGCGTACGTGGATGTACGCCGAGTCTCATGGGTTCGTGTTGCGGCGCATGTCCGACGCACGGGGAAAATATCCTGTGCTCCAAAGGATTCAGTGCTCCGGTTGCACCCAGCCATCCCACACGTTGGATAGAGAATATAGGGACGGAATGGAACCGGAACGACACAGCCTTCAATTTTTGCAAAAAGCGCCTCAGCTAAGTACAGAATAGCCTGTGCTGCCCCAAGCTTGAACAAACACGAACAGACAGGGATACAGGGGGTCCTGCGGCGGACCTCGCCGTGTGCTGCGCCTCGACCTCACCGGCTGCTGCGCCTCGACCTCACCGGCTGCTGCGCTGCGACCTCGAGATGTTCCGACGTACAGCGGACAGCCCGCCCCATCCCAACGCCGCCATTCTTCACCTTGGCGCCACCCCCTCACCACACCAGGCACATACCTCCGCCGTCCGCCGCCGGCTAGATCTGCCATCCGCCGACGCCGTAGAAGAGAAATCCAGCCTTCAGGTATCCTTTTCGATGATACAACCTTGTCCTTTTATTGTGTATTTTGGTTCTAATCCATCATCCCCTTTCTGCTGATTTGTTAGATGTAGGTAAAATGTGAGGATATCTCTCTGTATCAGGGCGCAGGAACAATAATCACTGAAACAACATGCTACTTTTGTTTTGTATAGACTACATATTCAAGCAATTACTTTTAGCAAAATGTCAGCAACTTGTGGCTTGAGATGAGTTCAAAGTAATTTTAACTGACTTCAAAGTAAAATGTCAGCAACTTGCCTATAGAAAAAATGTCAGAAACTTAGAACAAGTAGTTTTGGTTTGATGTGGATTAAGCACCTAGCACCTTTTACAAATTAATGAAGGTTAATAATAGTAAGTCCACACCCATCTACTCAGATCATCTGGATGTGGTTGAACCATTGGTTATATTTTACAATCAATCATTTTGACACAAGTCACACAACCAAGAGAGAAAATGGCGGGTATGGATAGGGAAGACAGTTTTTTTAGAAGGAAAGGAAAACAAAAAGAAAAGAGAAGCTAGATGCAGTAGAACATCTATTATTGTGCAAGTTTTGGTTCAGAGTCCTTTCCTTTTCCGCATGTTCATCCTAATCCTATGTATGGGTGAAGACCGAATATTACAAAATAGATAAGCTATTGTCTCTACATTTCCGTTTGTTCATTCTGAAGTAAGTGGCGGCAAGCAATGATAGGACATTTAATTTCATTTCCTCCTCCTCTGCTACTATGACCACCATTCCAATTAGGATGGAGCTGAAATAGTAACAGATAGATTTCGTTTGGAAAAAAATTAAAAAATATCTCATCATGTAAGGAATGAATCTGCACCTAATTAATTAGAAGTAGCAAATTAAGCAGCGGATGAGGTGGGATTGGTGGGCATACTATCGTTGGGTCCATGGAAGTGGATGGAGAACTTGTGCATCTCATCGTTGACCATAGACACCTTGTAATCACTCATCATCCTGACACAACAACAGAAAAACGACAGCCCAAAGGATTCTTCTTTCAGAACAAATTTTGGTCTTTGGTCTTCCTCATTCAGGTGTAAAAAAGTAATTACTTATAGAAGTGGTTTTGGTTGACTGAATTAAATGTATTTGCTCTTTGATCTTCCTCATTCAGGTGTGAAATATGGAACTACATTCCTACAGATTTAGCATTTTTGTGCTATGTGTCATGACATGGCTTAATGCATTGGTAAATATATGCTGCTGCACTCAGGAATGTTCTTTATTAGCGCCAGTTTCATAACTCTCTTTTTCTTAATACATCTTAGTGCCAATGCATTACATATTTTCTTTCTTCGCTACTTTAGCATGGGACTGTTACTTTTTACACTTTATTGTGCTACAACTCTCATGACAAGCTAACTCATAGTTGCACCTGGATGTAATATCTTACACTTTTTTCTGTGCCGAGTAGGGAATCATGGAGTCAATGCCGTCTTGTCATGTTTAAAAAGTTAAATAAACCATAATTTAAATAGTATATCTCTTGTCATGTTTTCATAATTCGCTTTTCTTCTTGTTTGCAGAGCAAGTAGCGTCTATGAAGGTTCAGCATCAGCAGATTGTTCTAGTTACCTTCTAATTTGACAAAGGTGGTATGCTCGGTTGTATGCTCTTGATGGTTGGTAATCATGGTGAAGTGCCTCTCCGTATCAGCAACAATTGAGACCAGGAACAGTCATTGCCGGATTTGACTCTTGCACATCTTTGCCGTAACTATCTAAGCTGCTAGCATATATTGATCAGCTAAGCTCGTGTGCTTACCTTTATGGCCTGTGTGCCGATTGTGCTTCATTGCTTCAAAACAATGTGGAGCAATTATCTACCTTCGTGCTTATATTTTGCAAAACTAGAAGTGCTCTTGTTGAATGTGGCACTATGTAACGATGTATTACTGGACATGTCCACTAATTCAGTTATGAAGTGAAACCTGGACATATATATGTAACGTCTGTCGGTGATGTTCCATCTTAATGCCTGCTATGCTAAAGTTGTTCGGTATATTTAGTTTATCGTGATGATGTCCACTTTAGTTTTTCAACATTTTGCTAAATTTTTACCAGGGTGTAGTTTATTTGGTAAACCTGTGGTCTGTACTATGGGCATTTTGCTCCATCGGGACGCATTTTGCCTCTGAAATGCTACATTTGTTCTGAGATGATTAGTATGTTTCAGATTTTGGAAGAGAAATGTTGAATGTAGTGTTACCTTATAATTTGACACCAGGTGATTAGTATACCTGAAGGTTTGTGCTCAGCACTTCCTACAGACCATATGTCCATTTATATATCATCTTGGAAAATCCATGATACTATTTGTACCATAGAGCTGCTATTGTTTATATTTACGTGTTTGTTGGATCAGCTGAATGCGTTAGCATGGAACGGACGGCTAAATAAGGTACATGATGTGCCTGTTCTTTATGTTCCAAACCTGGGCAATATATCATTTTGGAGCTAGATTATGAGTCTGTTATAGTTATTTTGTACTTATGCAGGGTGTTTCTGCAAATTTCGTAGGATGGGGGTGTCGACACTATCCTGTACCTACATGTTCCATCCAACGACTGTGATATAGTTGGTGCAGCCGGAGTACTGCATGCTCGGGAGTACAGGATATGCTCTCCCGACGCACGCCTTATAGCCTTATACGTCGGGTGACCGATATAAAACTCTCGGCGTACACGTGGACATAAGGTGAAAAATAAATTTTCCTGGAGTGATAGTACATGATGGCGAGGCGGTGTTAGCGCTCGAAGCACCATGCCGGCGGTGTCATCTGCTCGCCGCCGCCCACAAGTCACAGTTGGACAACCTGCAAGAAGAAGGCCGTTCTGATGGGTCAATCGGCTCCTGCACAACAAAGTACGTATCCGAGACTCCGAGTGCGTACGTGCATGATCCGTAGGCCTCGATCGGTACGTGACTACGTGGATGATCGTGGGCCGCTCCGAGAGTCCGAATCCTAATCGGGATGGGTCAGAGATTTACTTCGAATTATGATTGTGGAATCTGGAATCTAGTTTTGCTGGAGTACGAGTACAACTGAGGAGTTACTCTTCCTCTGAGAGCGCAATTCGGAATCGGCAGACGAATCATCGCCCATATAAGCACGCACAGGAGCATATGCTTGCACGAACGCACTACCAAAGCAGGCGATCCATTGACGGGACGGGCGAGAGGTATTGTTCACCATCGAGGATCACGCACTACTAGAAAAAGCCCTACTAATGGCGCACCAGTTTTGCCTACTAATGACGCACTACTGGTGCGCTATTAGTATCACGCCACTAGTATTTTTTACTAATGGCGCACCACTGATGCGTCATTAGTATCTGGTATACTAATGGCGCACCACGCAGTGCGCCATTAGTATAAAACACCATGCGCTATTAGTATGCCTCCCAGGGGGCCATATTTAACCATGTGCTTTGGCATACTAATGGCGCACTGCGGGTGATGCGCCATTAGTATCCTTTGGCATACTAATGGCGCACTCTGTAGTGATGCGCCATTAGTATCCTTTGGCATACTAATGGCGCACCTTGAGGTGATGCGCCATTAGTATGAATATTAGGTTTTATTTTTTTTTACTTTTCTGATTTTTGCACAGGTTACAAAATATATTATTGGACAGAATATAGACAGTAGCACACAGCAACAGCAGATTCATCGAATACAATAGAAGATTAGTCTCCGAATACAATTCATCATATTAGTCTCCGAATTCAAAAGACCGAACAAAGATAAAACATTACAAGTCTCGAGACCACGAGTATCAAGTTTGTCTTCACATTACAAGTCGATATCGATCATCTAAACTACCATCACATAGAAGAGAGCTGCGGTCATCACGATGAGCATCATCGCGATGAAACTGGTCTTCATCCGGTTCCTCCAACGCTCCCTCCTCTCTCCCGCTAGATAGCGGGCGTATCTAGATTCCGCCTCCGCCCTAGTGGTGTACCCTTTGTAACTGTTACCGCTGAAACGGTGAACCTGTCTCCGACACTCCTCCCAGTCGTCGTAGACTCCGGGAACCTTACCCTTGTACACGACATACGACGGCATCTCTATGCACAAGCCAAACAACAGACAATACATAAACAATATATAAGTATGCAACAAAAGGATCGGAAGAGAAAAGCAAGACATTAATAGCACGATTCATGGTCCTACTAATAAATAGCATCGATTACATCTAAGTTGAACGACTGTCCAAACCAAAGAGACATACAATTCATTAAAATTTAATTACAACATGAGCCAATCAATGTTTCAGAACTACACATCACTACTTTCGACTCGACTCATGGGACAGGAGCGTGGATGAAGCCGCCGTCTGTCGTGATGGTCATGAAATCGCGGGCGTTGTCAGCCTGCATTTGTAGCGTTCCGTCTATCTCACTGTTGGACGGTTGATATCTGAGGAAGAACTGCCCCGAGGTATGAAGGACATCTTGATGGATGATGTCGGCAAACTCTGACTGGATGCGAAAGAATTCTTGTCTGATGTCCGCGTCCTGAATTGCCGACAAGCTCGCGGCCCAATCTTTGAGATTATCTGGTAGCAGAAGGTGATGATGGTCCCTTACGATCGCCCGCATGTGATGGAGGGCGTAGTAGGCATCCTTCTGACCGCCAGGCGGCTGCTTGACGCAGCAGAACGTCGTATTGTGGGCGAACACGTGCTTGACGTACTTACGAACTGCCCTGGTGAAGGTGCCTCCATATTTGGCGTAGCCAGGGAGAACATCATCAAGAACTTTCTTGATATTTCTGTAGTCTATCTTGGAGCCACGGTTCAGGTCGAAATACGTGGCCATGGAATATTTCGGGCTTAAGAGGATGAGTGTGCAATGTGTGTCACTGCACAGAACACGGAATGTTAGAAAAAAAAGAACGATCGAAATCTAAGAAATCATATGTTACGGGGCGGTTAAGGGATGACTTACTCGGGAAAGTAAGCCACAAGGAAGTTATCCTTATCTGGGTTTGCCAGAATGACGCCTTCGAGGTGTGAACTCGCGACTTGGCGGTCCCCAGCGCTGCTCAAGAGCTTGGCACGCATGTAGAAGGGGTCGACTATCACGATGTCCGGGGTCTTGTCTCTAATGATCCGCATCTCCATACTCAGCGAAAACAGCCGAACGAAGGTGTAGTGCAGCGGATGAAGGTTAAACATAGCAAAGATGTCATCAAACCGCAGGACGATCGTACCCCCGATGTCGCCATCCACAAAGCCCTTGCCCTCTGGCACCTTGGCCACGAAAACCGGGTATGCCACATCATTCTCTCTAAGACGCCGCTTCTCCAAAGAAAGAACACTGTCGTGCAGACTCCGCATAGCACCGGTTGCAGCATTGAGCATATTTGTCGGTAGCATCGCCCTACCCGCCACATGCACCCACCTCGAGATATCCTTAGGTGAAGGTGGCCCGTCCTGAGCACGGATCGTACTCGGTGCCGGCTGGCTCGCATCGGTGCCCTTTTTAGTCTTTCGTTTCCGGCTCTTCTTCTTGATCTGCTGTAATGGGACCGAGTTCTGCTCACAGACCGCCTTCTTGAGCGTGTTGGGGCTGATAATATTTCGCACCTCAGCTATCTGAGGCTCGGTGAAGGCGGCAGCTGGAGGCGTCTCCTGAGAACTGAACGCCAGACGACGCCTGTTGCAACTGGGTTTCTCCGTCGTACCAGCTAGATCGCGGTCGTCTTGGTTGGGTTCTTGAGAAGGAGGCCCGCAGAACTCGTCACCGTACCCATGTTCGGCAAAGTACTTATCGACGTTGGTAAATGTACCGTCGTCGTTGTCGTCGTCGTCCGGATCCTGTGCCATATGCATGTCCGGATCCTGTGCCATAGGGATGTCCGGCATGTCCGGTAGCATTGCGGTGTTCTTGCCATGGCTTGGCGCCGGCACGACTGGCGGTCTTGTCTGTGGGGTGGTGTCCCCCGCCCCCAAACGAATCTGGCTCTTCGGCCAAAGCAGGGGCCAACTTACGCAGGCGCTGAGGGTCATCTCATCTTCTTCGTCGGCCCCAGCGGGTCGAATCGGAGGTAACAGCTCGTCGCAGCCTGGCAGCACCCGAACCACTTCAACCCTATACACTGTGGGTGGCATCGGATTACCGTGGAACACAGGGTTGCCCGGTTGAACGATTCTGCCCTTGGCGACATTGACCAACTCGCCGCCCACGAAGTGCAGGAGAGTGCAAGGAACGTCGGCGGCGCCCTGCGAAAACATGTAGGGCGTCAGGGATGCCCAGTCAAAGGCAAGGAGATGAAGTCATCGGCCGAGAGGCTTAGTTACCGTGATGCCGTCGAGCTCGGCTAATGTCGAGGCACCGCCAACGGCGGGCGTGCAACTGACGGAGGGGCCGCTTGCTGGCGAGGTGCCGGCCGGCGTACACCCGGGTGCATTAAGCTCCAATGCCCGTGCCGGCGCTGGAGAAACGAATACCGCCTCCGCCGGAGACACCAATGGCGCCGCCTGCGCGCTGTGCGAGTTGCTGGCCGTGAAGCTGGGAACCGGGGGAGGCCCCTGTTGGCCGCCCGCAATCCACGTCGTCAGCCCATGAATCAACGTAGGCACCATGGCGTTGAGCTTCGTTCCCAGTTGTTGTTCCACTTGCTCTTGGACAAGCTCCGGAATCCGCGCCACTTGTGCCTTGAGTGCTTCAACCTCGCGCGACTGGCTTTCCGAGCTGGTCTTTTTCTCCTTTCGCCCACCAGCGGTATAGTATAACAACCATTTTGTGGACAAGCCTTTGCCGGCCACACGACTAGCTGACGTCGGCTTACTGATCTTATCCTTGTTTTTCATTACGTTCAACGCCCTATTCAAAGGGGTGTCGAAAGGGGAGCTCTGAGACGACCCCGCGCTACTGCTTTCTTTGTCCTGCGGAAGGAACGTGAACCATTTAGAAATATTGGGGATTAATTAGAATGCAACCATATGGAGCTAATTACGCGGGGGTGTATTCCTTACCAGAACAAGCTCAAGCTCCTTGGTCTTCGGATCCGTGGTAAGCTCCTTTGTTACCGGGTCCTCCTTGTACCGGGCCCTGAGAAAGTTCCTGGTCTGCTTGTCACTCTATTTCTCGAAGCGGGGCGGTAGGCCTTGCTCGGCACGCTCCGCGTCCTCCTTGTCCCATATAGGCTCCGCCACTCTGTAACCGCCGGGACCGAGTTGGTGGACCCCTAAGTTCAACTGCCGCATTTCTTTCCCCCACTGACTTGATTCGGAGGTTGCGGGGCTCTCGCACTTGATCTTGAACTCCTTGTAGTCATCTTCGCTCATTAAAGGATATTTCGCCTTGATCTTGTCATAACTATCACCTTTATCAATCATTGCCTTCACCGTGCTTCTCCAAGTAGACAGGGCTGTGCTCATCTTCGTGAGGACGGCACTGTTCACTTTATTCCCTGAGAGGCGTGTGTTTGCAAACTCAGCGGGGAACTTGTATCGTTCGTGCAGCTTCGTGAAGAGGAGGCTGCGCAAATTCCCTCGGTCCTTATGCCTTAGGTTCTCGGTGTTGATCGAGACGGTGCTCCGGAGAATGCACCCGAGCTGAACCGAGTACCCCTTGACTACTTGTTTGGGCGCCGTCGGATGCCCGTCGGAGTTCACTTCAGTAAATTCCTCCCTGACGGTGCCGAGCATGCTCGGGCGCCGGTCCTTCCGTTGCCTCTTCGGTTGGCTGCCATCTGTGCGTGCGCCGCCATCATCAGTGGTGGCATCCTCGGCGGCGCCATCAGTGGTGTCATCCCCGACGCCACTAGTGGTTGTGTAGTCAGGATCGGTGTCTTCCGCGGCGTCCTCATAGCGGTGAGGTTGTTCCTCCATCTCCTGGGACAGCTCCCAGAATTGCTTGCCGCCCGAACCGCCGGCCTCATCGTTGTGGGCCATGTTTCGCTCTAAATAGGAAAAAAGTTTGGTCAAAAAGTTGGTTATTGTCAAGGAACAAGATCATGGTCTCATCATTTAGGGTTTGTCGACACCGAGGCATCCTAAAAGCTAAGCTTTTATCATTTAGGGTTTGTCGACGCCGAGGCACCCTAAAAGCCTAAGCTTTCATCATTTAGGTTCTTATCGACACCGAGGCACCCTAAAAGCTAAGCCGTGAAGGAGAATTCTAAGTTGGGCACCCTAAAGGAAAATTTCAGCATGACCTTTGCTGAAAATAGGACATATGGAGTACCCGAATTTGCCGGAACGGAAGTTAATCGACATTCCGGCAAACTCAAGGGCCTCTCGGGGTACCTGCAAAATCATCACGACACGATGGTCGGAGACAAAACCCAGCAAACTAGCACCACAAATATGGGACAAGTACAATAGTTTAGCCAGCTCACAGTATGACATTTCTCTCAGCAGAGCACAAAATCAAGAACCAAAACTGCTCCCTTGTCACTGGTTCTAAAATCTTAACTTATATGTTCCTCACATGGACTTGACCACAACCTTGGAAGTAAAAGGTGTGAAGAAATTCAAAAAACAGTCTATTAGTCATTACTATCATAGTTGCATAATTATGAATGCTACTACCAAAATGGATACTTTGAGCAGTTGTTCGGACCTTTATACCTAAAAAGGAAGCGACAGCTATGATGTTACAAATTTGATGAGTTAAAACAATTTAGGGGAAGGGCTAGAGATGCTCTTACCCATTGAGGTGGGGGATAATAGTTGAAGTATGTTCATAATTATTTAATGCTTGCAGTTTATAAGGTCACCTAGGACCCACATTTTCATAGCCGTTCAAATGCTACCATTTCATGATCGTTCCAATACCAATAATTATATAGCTGATCCAAGGCTAGTAATTCGAGTTGAATTTCTGTGATATTCTTAGAACAATTTGGTTAGAGATTGAAGGCTTCCAGTCCCCTGGTAAAACTGAGAACAACCTTGTACACATGGGAGAAATGTCGCCATGTTGGTCTTCCGATAAATCGTACACTCTACTCACCGCTGAACTAAGTAAATCTAGGTTGCTGCCAATTACAAAAAAAGGTAGGTTACTATAGTAAGCGCTGCTATACTCTAATTCTGGATATTGTTGCCATGTGTGGTACCATTCGAAGATCCTAGTAACTGGTATTGAACTCACATGGCTATGCTCGGTACCATTTACACAACTACACTGAACCCTAAACATTGGGCCGTCTTTCTGGATGTTGAATTGAATTGAATTCGAAGATTTGACAAAAAATGTATGCCACCGAAATGTCGATTCACTGGCATTATGCCTCTTAAATTTCAGAGAAAATGGCAGGCAACTCTGTCTGGATTGCAAACTGGGAGGAAGGAGGAAGGAGGAGAGGTACCTGGGCGGGCGCGGCCGGTCGCCGGAGGGGTCGGGGTCGGCGGCGGCGGCGGCGTCGAAGGGATGGCTCGAGGGCGTCCGAGCTCGTCCGGGTCCTCGTAGTCGAAGAAGAAGACGGCGGCGGTCCTCCTGGGCGCCTCGGTTGGTCGTGGGGAGGCCGGCAGCCACGTGCTTCGCGGGTCGGCGGCGGTCGTCGTCCTGCACCCCGTGCCCGGACTGAGGTAGAGGCGGCGCAGGGCAGGGGCCGACGCGGGGAGGCTGTCGGCGACGGCGAGGTCGCGGAGGCGTCGGCGATGGCGGAGCTGCAGTGGTGGGGGGCGCGGGGGCGGCGGCGTCGTGGTCGCGGCAGCGCACGGGGGGGGGGGGAGGGAAGTGGATCTGGCGAGAGGGAGGGACGAAGGGGTCGGGCGAGTTAGAGCTAGGGGGGAAGCTTACTAATGGCGCCCCCCCGAGCGGTGCGCCATTAGAAATCTTTTTTTGATAGCAATGGCGCACCCCCTAGCGGTGCGCATTAGAAATCTTTTTTTTAGATAGCAATGGCGCACTACCCGAGCGGTGCGCCATTAGTATGTTTTTTATATTATTTTTTGTTGCTATTTTTTATTTTTTTATAAAAACAGTAATAATTTTTTTATAAAAACAGTAATAATTTTTTTATGAATATGAAAAAATATCATCAAATTTATTATTTGAAAATATCATCAAATGGGGGTGCTCGGCGGCGGTGGTGGAGCGGGGGAGGGTGCGGTGGGTCGTCGGCGGCGGTGGAGCTAGCGGGGGAGGGTGCGAGGGGGATAGCGATCGAGATGGAGGGGGATAGCGATCGAGATGGAGGGGGATCGAGATCGAGTGTCCTCATGAATATTCAATATTTTTGCCCATGAAATTTCAAAATATATTCATGAATTCAAAAAGTGCCCATGAAATTTAAAAATATTCATGAGTTCAAAAAGTGCCCATGAAATACAATCAAGAAATGAAGACTACGATTTAAATACAATCGGTCTTAGCTAGCTATCTGTTCACAATCTTCTTGCCCTTCTTTTTCGCAAATGGAGTTCTTCTGTGGAACGGACGTCCTTTAGGTAGGGTGGTCCTGCTTCTTCTTGTGGTGTATGCTGCTACTTCATCGTCGTCGTCATGTTCCATCTTTGGGTCGCCGTACTTGTCAAAGTCTTGCTCATTGGCGACTCCATCCATTCCGATGATCTTCCTTTTGCCTCTCCTCTCGACAACACGACTGGGCTTTGACGGGTCGGTAATGAAGAAGCATTGGTCCACTTGGGAAGCCAGTACCCATGGCTCATTTTTCGCGGTGACGTTTGCGCCCGCGGTCTTGGATTTGGCTTCGGGTATAACCATGGTGGTGAAATACCGGTCTTCTTTTAGGACGCTCTTGGCCCATCTGACACGGAACATCGGGACCTTCTCTCCAGCGTAGCTCAGCTCCCAGATCTCCTCGATCCTTCCGTAGTATCTGTCCTTGTCGTTACCGGTGTAGGATTCCATCGTTACCCCGGAGTTCTGATAACCATCGCTCTTCATGTCCTTGTCCTCGGTGTAGAATGTGTAGCCGTTGATATCATACGCCTCATAGGTCATCAGGTTGTGCTCGGCGCCCTGTGACAAGGCGAATATGAGTTGTTCTTCCGCGGAAGAATCCTCATGTAAAGGGTACGACAGAAGCTTCCGCTTGAACCAATGCGTGAAACATGAGTTGTGCTCTTTGATTATATCTCCGTCCGTCCTCTGTTGGCCTCGGTCATTGTACGTCTTCTCAATAAAGGTTTTGTGCTCTACCACCCAAGGATCGACCACGTCTATGTGTTGTAGCGCGACTAGGTTTGCTCTTTCAAAGTCGGCGAGTCGACCCTCGAAGTCGACATGCATTTCGCGGCGACCCTCACGGTGACCCCATCCAACGAGCCTGCCGAGGTGCCTGTTGACGGGCAGACCAACGGGGTTCTCGATGCCTAGATAATTCGTGCAGTAGGAGATGCACTCTTCGGTCAGAAAGCCCCTGGCTATGCTTCCCTCTGGACGTGACATGTTGCGAACGTATCCTTTGATGACACCATTCATCCTTTCGAACGGCATCATGCTGTGCAGGAACATCGGCCCGAGTTGGATGATATCCTCCACGATATGGACCAGCAGATGCACCATAACGTCGAAGAATGCGGGCGGGAAGTACATCTCAAGCTCGCATAGTATCACCACGATCTCTTCCTGTAGCCTTCTGAGTTGCCTCACGCCAACCGACTTCCGAGAAATGACGTCGAAAAAGTTGCATAGGCCAAATAGCATTTCACGGACGTGCGCGTCCATGATCCCACGGATTGCAACTGGAAGTATCTGCGTCATCAGCACGTGACAGTCGTGAGACTTCATCCCGCTGAACTTCTGCTTCGCTGGGTCTAGGTATCTGCTTATCTTCCCCGCGTAATTGTAAGGAAGTTTTACTCCTACGAGGCAGGTGAAAAACTGCTCGATCTCCTCCTGACTTAGAGTGAAGCACGCGGGAGGGTAGTCATTTCCGGTCTTCTTGGCCTTTTTGCCTTTGCGACGACTTTCTGTGTCCTGCTTTCATCATCATCATCATCATCATCATTAGCGTGAAGCTCCTGCCTGATGCCCATTGATTTCAAGTCTGCCCTTGCTTTCGGCCCATCTTTGGTCCTCTCTGGCATGTTGAGCAGGGTACCAAGCAGACTCTCGCACACGTTCTTCGTGATATGCATGGCATCAAGGCTATGAGGCACACGGTGGATCTTCCAGTACGGCAAGTCCCAGAAAACAGACCTCGTTTTCCATACCTTCAGCAGCGGCTCTGGCGCCTTTCGCTTCTTTCCCGGCTCTGGCGCCTTTTGCTTCTTTCCCGGCAGTGGGCAATCTTTCCAATTTTTCAACAGCTCGTCTATTTCCTCGCCGCTCCTCGTACGCGGGCGTCTTCGGGGTTCGGTTTCACCATCGAACAGATCCTTGCGTTTCCTCCACGGGTCATCGTCGCGAAGCCACCTTCGATGTCCCATGAACACGGTTTTTGAAGACCCGGGATCTCTATCTAGCTGGAGATACGTTGTGTCATCCATGCACCTGACGCATCCAGAAAATCCGTGGACCACCTGCCCCGCGAGATATTCGTAACCGAGATAGTCGTGCACCGTCGTGAGCAGTGCGGCTCTCATAGGGAAATATTCTTTCTCTGCGGCGTCCCACGTATTGGCTGGCGTTTTCCACAGCGTGTCTAGCTCCTCTTTCAGCAGCCCCAGATACAGATTGATGTCGTTCCCTGGTTGTTTCGGCCCTTCAATTAGCATACTCATGTGAATGTACTTCCTCTTCATGCACAACCAGGGGGGAAGGTTGTACATCCACACAAACACAGGCCAGGTGCTATGTGTGCTTCTCTGGCTGCCAAACAGATTGACTCCATCGGTGCTCGCGCCCAGCACGATGTTCCTTGGATCCTTCCCAAATTCTGGGTGTTCGTAGTTCAACGCTTGCCACTGGCTCCCATCCTTAGGGTGACTCAGCATCTTGTCTTTTTTATTTATCTCCGGATCATTTGCGTCATCTTCTCGCTTCTTCTCCTCCCTATCCACGTGCCAACGCAGGAGCTTTGCTACCTTAGGGTCCGCGAAATACCGCTGCAGACGAGGAGTGATCGGAAAGTACCACACCACTTTTCAAGGAGCTTTCTTCCTCTTCTTGTATCGAGTGACGCCGCACACCGGACATATGGTAGACTCCGCGTGCTCACCCCGATAAATGATGCAATTGTTCATGCACACATGGTATTTCATGTGCGGTAAATCCAGAGGACACACGACTTTCTTCGCCTCCTCGAAACTGGTCGGGCACTTGTTCCCCTTGGGAAGACGTTCGTGCCAGAATGACATGTTCTCGTCGAAGCATGCGTCGGTCATTTTGTGTTTTACCTTCATCTCCAGAGCCATGAGCGTTACTTTCAGGCGGGTATCCTCGGGTCTGCATCCTTCATACAATGGAGTAACCGCGTCTATCTCCAGTTGATCCAGCTTGGCTTTCTCTCGGGCGGCAGCTCTTGCGTTATCCGTCTGCTTGAGAAGCAGCTCTTGAATATGAGGGTCCTGCACCCAGCCCATCGATGGTCCATCGTCGTCTGCTCCGCCGGCATCTTCATCTTCATGATCATGCCCTTCGTCTGCTCCGGCATCTTCCTCATCATCATGTCCGGCATCTTCTACATGATGACTGTGTACAGCATCACCGTCGTGATCATGTCCTGGAGATTCTTCGTCTTCTCGTCCGCCCGAGCCGCGGTGGTTGTCTTGCTGCCCTTCCTCATTTCTTGCCCGGCCCCCATGGACGACTTCATAGTCATCTTCATCACCTTGCCACCGATAGCCATCCATGAAACCACGCAAGAGCAGGTGGTCCCGCACCTGCCCGGAATCCGGGTCCGCAATAAGGCTCTTCAGCTTGCATCTTCGACACGGACATCTTATCTCCGTCTCGTTCTTTTGAAGCATCTCGGCCTTCGCGGAGCTCAAAAACCTATTCACGATGCCTTCGGTCATCGTGCGGACCATGGTCGCCTGCGGGGTAGAGCAAAACGATATTTTAGAACCAAGAAAAAATTTGGCATGACTTTCCCTAAAAATAGGACCAAAAAGAATGCATAGTGCCAAAATTCTCGCCGAAACGGAAATGAATCAACATTCCGGCAAAATATTGGCAACTATCGCATTTCAAATACCGGTACCTGCAAACACAAACATATATGCAACACCACAAACATATGCAACACCACGAACATACATAGATCTAGCTAGGCCACAAAAAGTGCATATGCACGTTGTTGGAGCGAGCTAGGGAGAAAAAAAGTAGATCTACAACATGAAGATAGCTTTCCCCTTACTTACCTATCAAAAAAAGGTAATTTCACCACTTAATTTTGATGAATCTATGGTGCAAATGAGGTGAGGAGGAGGAGGCAGCCGACAAGCTTGGAGAAGGAGGTGGAGGGAATGAAGTGGGGAAAATGAGTGTGTAGGTGTGGCTGTCCAAAATATCTAGCTGGTCCCAGGTTACTAATGACGCACCACACAGCCATGCGCCATTAGTAACACAACATACTAATGGCGCACCTGCTGGCCGTGCGCCATTAGTAGTTTTGCAAAAAAGTAAAAAAAAGTATATATATACTAATGGCGCACCGCGGCATAGTGCGCCATTACTAGTTTAAACTAGTAATGGCGCACTTTACCACGGTGCGTCATTAGTAGTTTTGCAAAAAAAAGAATAAAAAAAAAATA
This sequence comes from Thinopyrum elongatum, assembly GCA_011799875.1. Lineage (NCBI taxonomy): Eukaryota > Viridiplantae > Streptophyta > Magnoliopsida > Poales > Poaceae > Thinopyrum > Thinopyrum elongatum. The sequence goes on along the minus strand of CM022301.1, from coordinate 395,149,629 downwards.
CTGTACTGGCGCACTCTGTGGCTGGTGCGCCATTACTAGTTACTAGTAATGGCGCACTTTGCCTGGATGCGCCATTAGTATATTTGGAAAAATGAAAAAAAAAATTGTTACTAGTGACGCACCTTGTGTCTGGTGTGCCATTAGTGTCATCCACACTAATGGCGCATCACCACATGGTGCGCCATTAGTATATAGTAGTGGCGCACCACTTCTCTGATGCGTCATTAGTGTCAATTTCATCTATAGCCCTTTTCCTAGTAGTGACGCACAGGCGGACAATATCCAGATACCAACCACTTCCAATAATAAAAGATCACATGGACGGACCGAGCGTCGCCCAGCTTGAGTGTTACCCTCCTGCTACGCCCAAGGTGGAGAAAGAGGTGGACGAAGATGAAGATGAAGAAGAAGATATGCTGAGTTCCGATGATGACTACGAGAGAAACTACGACGAGTTATGTACTGGGGCCTCGATGATCACGTCGACGCTGAAGAGCAATGAAAAAGGAGACGACAAGCACATCGTGGTGGTCTGCCGTCACACCCTCTTCTCGGCGGCGTCGGACGGAGGCGAGCAGCTAGTGCGGGGAGGGACGGAGGGGCACACGATCCGGTTCGTCGTCCCGCCTGCCGCTGCCGGCGACACTGCGAGGGCTCTGCGGTTGGTCGGCGCGTCGCTGTCCGCGACGGTACACTCCGCCCACCACAGTGAAAGGCTCCGGGAGCTATGGTCGGACATGATCTCGTTACCCGAGACGATGCACGGCCTTGGGTCGCGAGCCGGAGTGGTGCACTTTAACGCATTTAGCTTCCCGGACGCTGACGACACCCCGGAGCGCAGGGAGAGCGTGTTCGCGGTGGCAGATGGCATGTCGGAGGAGCCGTGGCCCGAGTGCCAGTGCCATTTCGGAATGGAGTACCGCCTGCCGGAAACGGTGCCAATGCGGCGCAGCGCGGAGACCGAAGCAGCCGGGCAGGATTGCCCCATCTGCTTGCAACTGCTCGAGGGAGACGATCTTGCTGCGTGGCCGGGGTGCTCTAGGCCCCACATCTTCCACGGTGTGTGCTTGAAGCTCGCCCTTGAGAAGATTGACAGGTGCCCCGTCTGCAAGTGCTTCTTGCAAATCGAGCCCGAACCACTACCACTAGAGACCACTCAGGATAAGGAGAGCAACGGCGAGGGTGTAGCTAGAGCATTGTTGGGTATCGTTTTATTTGTTTGTATCATAGGGTTTATCAGATTCATGATGCATTACGGGTGATAAGATCCTAGTTAATTACTACCAAGTTTCCGGATTCGATGGGGTCGAGAGACTGGAACGAGGGTCGAAGATCGCTAGGTGCGTGGCTGTTTGATGTGTTTTGTGCTTTGTGCTAATCAGAATATTTTAAGTTCAGATTTGAATGGTTTTTGTGCAGATTGTGCACGTTTATATTTAATAAGTACACGTACGCGCGTGTATGCACCTGCACTAGTCAATCCTTGGATTAACTTTAACTGATACTAGATGGTTTCCTCGCGTGTTGCGGCGAAAATGATCCAAATCAAGAGTTACTATATGTAAACAAAGAGTATGCATGGGGTTGCAAAATCGTGTTAGCAGATGTTGACACGGCACACTTAGTGAGGTGAAAGGCCGCATATTGAGAGAATTAGACATAGTGGGGATCAGCTATTTAAAGTTCGTAGATTTGCTTGCACTAGATGGTCTGGGGTATAGCTTTACACACGCATGCCGGTTAATATTCTACACGTACATCCAAGGTTTTTAGTTTCGGAAACAAAATAATTTCAGACCTCGTCGAAATATGCGAAATTCCGGAATTCACATATTTCAGAAATTATTTCGGATTTTAAGATTTCAAATTTCAGTTGATCTTATTGAATCCTAATCAAATTTAAATTTATTTTGAATCTTTCTCAAAATTTCAGGGTTAAAAATCGTTCGGACCCGACTGAAATATGCGTAATTTCAAAATTTTCACTGAAATTTCGTTGAAATTTTTACCCCTTCATACGTCTACTATTTTGAATGCAAGTCTACATCTGTAACATGCACGCAAGGTACCTGGCAGTATATGTATGAGTACCGGCGTACTGGCCGGCCAGCACGCGTACATATCCAAATACCCGTATAACCAGCTAAAATTGAATAAAATGGGTGAACCTCCGAGATATAAGCACATGGAGATGGAGGTGTCTTGTTTAGGCGGCATCGAAATTTCCATGAAGGTCCACGTACAGCCATTCAGGCATGTGAGTTTACACAGTATGATTCGATATTTTTCTTAGTTTTGCGAGATACGATTGAGCGAGATATTCTAGCTTTTTTCGATAATGGAAATATATTAATATCAAGCGGATATCAATTACACGCGGCATCTGCAACAACACAATGGCAGGAGCTAGCCGAGACGTCGAGGATGCACACAGTCAAAAAAAAAAAAGAAAAAGAAAAAAATTGCCAAACTGATCAGCGAAGCAGCAAGAACCACCACCACCAGAGTCCACATCCGGACTGCAAAAAATGTTCTCCAAGAATGACACCTCCAAGAAGAAAACCATGCACCAACACCATCGTCGCCTGATCATCGATCATGGGTTTTCACCCTGAGGAAAGTCCAACCAGACTCCAGGCAATACCTTCAACAAGGAGACGAATAGAGATCCGCCATTGCCAGGTACAACCAGTGAAGGTCAGACCTAGGGTTTTCACCCCGGAAGTCGAGACTTTGTGCCCAATGAGGACCACCAAGAAGAAGTCCCGCTGTGTTGTCGCCCTTGCTAGCCGAGACTCTTACAAAACACCGGTCATCCGGTCCACAGTCTTCACCACATGCAAACTCGCCTCCGTATCACTTGAAATCTCGAACTCAACATGACCCATCAAGATCCACTGGTCATTCGATCCGGTACAACCAACTTGAAATTCCCCATCATTATCAGCACCACGATGCTCGCCGGTAAATATGTCGTTGCGTACCTCATGGTGCCGACAAATCGGAGTGTGACAGGTCCACAACAACGACAGATGGCAGCAACAGAAAATCGGGCTATTTGCCGGTGCGGAGATCTGGACAAGGTGACCCCATGAAGCAATACCCGCCATGTACTATCCCTCTTGAGCCCAATGTTGGGGACGATGAACCCATCGCCGTTCGTCCATCCCGCTCCCGCGAGCGGGGGGCGAACCCTAGGAAGCGCCGCCCCAGCCCCCCTTCTCGCCTCCCTCCTCCTCGCCGCCGCCGGCGCGCGCCGCCGGGCAAAGCCCGGTCGGCGTAGGCGGCGGCGGGGCTGTCTTCCTCCCTGGCGGTCCCCTGCAGCGCGGGATGCGGAGGCTCCTGGGGACGCGGCGTTTGCGCGGGGCGCCGCGGCGGCATCGTGGTCGGCTGCGCCGGCGGTGCGGGCGGCCGTGATGGCTGCGGTGGCTGCGAGGCCCCGCCCAGTCAAGGAGCGGTATGGGCGGCGAGCGGCTGGTGCGGGCGTACATGGTGGCGGGTGGATCTGGCGATGGCGGCTGTCGCGGTGAGGCAGGGGATCGGTGGCGGGGTCCAGCGAGGCCTGGGCCGGCTCCTGGCTTGGCGAGTTGGGTGGTGTGGGTCGCGGGCGACAGGATCTGCGGGCGGCCGCCCCTGCCTCGGCTCCGGGCTGGTGGGGGTGGCGGCGCAGTGGTGGTGGATGGCGGGGCGTGCTGGTCGTGTCCGTGTCGGGACCTTCCTGGTCCGGCGCTTGGACTTCGGCGGGCGGCGCGAGGAGGCATCTCCGGTGAGCTTCCTTGGCTGCGGCGGCGGGTCAATGCGGTGCCCCTCTTCGGCGGGCGCGCGTTTGTGGGTGGCCTTGCGGAGATGTGTGCCAGCTACCATGGTGGGGCGACTCGAGGGTCTCGCTGGGGAGTTCTGTAGGAGGGATGGGTGGCCTCGATGCGGTCGCGCCACCTGTCGCCGGCACGTTTGCCGGTCCGGATGCGTCTGCTCCTCCTTCTCCCCCTTTCCTCTTGTTCGGCGGGGAGCTTGGTTGGAGGGATGGGTGGCCTCGATGCGGTCGCGTCACCTGTCGCCGGCACACCTCTGTGCCAGTCCGGATGCGTCCGCTCCCCTTTCTCCCCCTTTCCTCGGCCATGGGCGGGCTGGCGCAGGACTACCAGGGGAGCGCCTGCGGGTGGTTCTGTCGGTCGAGGGCCGCTGATTGGCCCAAAGTCGGGGCCTTTGTGTAGGTCTCGAGGTGGTCTGGTTGCAGGGCGGCGGCTCTGGCGGCGGGAGGCGCGACGTTTGGGGCGGAGCCTGCGTCTCTGGTGCGGGCAGGCAACCATGGCCACGTGGGTGGCGTGTTTGCGGGTGGTTGACGGAGTTAGGGTGCGATGGAGGGGTGTGAGCGCCGAGGTACACCACTTGCCCAGTCCTCTGACTGGCCGACGGTGGCGGTGGCCGTTGACATCATTCCCTTCCTGAAGGCTCCATCGTGGCGTTCCCACTCCTTTCGTCTTGCTCCGGGTGAAAACCTGATCTTCGGGATCGGGCGGTGGCGGCTATCCATGGTCGTAACCTTCTGGGAGGCACCTCTTTGGAGTCCTAACTTCGTCGGTGTTTGGCTCACCTCTCTTTGTGGAGATCTCCGTCGGCCCCAAGCGGTCTTCCTTGCCCATCTGTAGTTTGCTTGGTTGTCGGTGGGGTGGTGTGTCGGTGCCCGGCACCTTTGTATTTTGCCCTGGGTGTGTGGGTTGTGTGCGGTGGTGGCGTGCGTTTGTATCAGTCTTACGAATGTAATCGGTGATGGTTGCTTTATAATCTAAAGCGGAGGGAAACCCTTTTTCGATAATGTCGGGGACGATCACTCATGACGCCCGACGGTCCATGTGTTGCGGCAGCAGATTGCCAGCAACACCATAGACACTTCTGGCACCCGCGAACTCATTCCGGTCGCAACTCTGCGTTGCGTGGACCAGACGCACGTCCGTGAGTGGCTCATCACCCAGCGGTCCATGTGCTGCAGCAGCAAATTGCCGGCGACACCACGGACTTCACTGAACCCACGAACTCGGTGGCAACATAGTGTCCCGCTGACCAAACCCGCGTGCACGAGCGGCTGCCGGTGCTCTAATGATCTGACCGCTTCCATCTTGTGCCGTCGGCCTCACGATCCGGCCGCTGCCGTCATGTGTCGATGGCTTCACGATCTGGCCGCCGCATTCCTGCATAATGGCCTCGCGATCTGGCAGGTCGTCGGCCTTCCGATCTGGACATCGGAGTTGGATGCACGTCAAGCCACCAACGACTTGCATGCGACTTGCAAGCGAGATATTCTAGCAAGCGCACAAGATAAAGATTTGTTAAATTGTTCCCGATCCTCTCGGCCAAGTAACGTGTACGCGTTGGGATAAGATCAATCGTCTTTTGTTTGCAGGACGATGATCAGGGGGCTCACCGTCACGCAGCCTGCCATTCACTTCGTCGCGCCGGCCTGACGCCGCTGAAGACGAGGACGCGGTGCTCAACGCCACGCTGCCGTCCGCCGTCCACGTCGTCAAGCCGACACCATGAAGGACGAGGAGCTCACTGCTATGAAGCCGCCTACCTTGTATGTCGTCAAGCCGGCGCCGTAGAGGGCGATGACACGGAGCACGTCATCACAGAGCCCGCCCTTTACTTCGTCGCGCCGGACGGCCGCGGGAGACGAAAACTCGGAGCTCGCCGTCACGCCCTTCGTCCACTTCATCGAGCCGGCGCCGTGGTGAACGAGGACGTATATCTCATCGCCATGACGCCACCTGCTCTCTATGCCGTCAAGCCAGCACCGTAGAGGACTAAGACGTGGAGCTCACCGCGTCTTCAAACCGGCACTGTGATGTCACCCGCCGTATGTCTTGTCAAGTTGGAGCTGCTGAAGACGACAGCGCGAAACTCACTGTTAATCCTTCGTTGCTCCGGATGCTACTATAGATGAGGTTGACACTGAACCACTGCCCGGTGCGGGGACTCCTTCATCATCACCCGGAGAGACGACACCGTCAGGCTGTCACGATAAAGTCCATGTTCCGCTCGCCCGGAGATGACGACGTGGCGCCGCTCACGTCCAGCTTAATAGAAGCTGGAGTCAATGAAGTTGAAGAACAAGGGGAGAGGATTTGTGACACGCAGGTGCGGGGACTGAGCCCCTCGCGCGTGCTTTTTCTTTCTACTTCCGATTTTTAATCTTTCATATCTTTTGAATAAAAAGTTTAAATCAAGTTATGTTTTCATATTCGTGTTTCTCATGACGAGGGCTTTCAAATACGATTTGAGGAGTTTTTAAAAATTCTGTTAAGTTTTAACATTTGAAACTTAGTACGAGCGACAAACAAAAACACAACTTTAGTATTTGCGACCGACAAACAAAATCGCTTAAAGTTTCAACTCTGAATTTGATTTGAGGGACCAATAAAATTGCAAGTTTCAGATGCAAAATTTTAGGGATCGAACTACTTTGCAACACCCGTACCCAACACGTAGGCGACATCATCAACACCCGTTGCTACGGCAACATTGATGCCATTGCCAAGGATGCTTTCTACTGTCTACTTCACCACCGAGATAAAGTTTGACGACGGCAAGGTGTTGCCCAGGACGCCATCAACCCAAAGTACATCTCAGGACAGTGGCAAGCAATCGTCCGCGCCTGGGAAAACGTCGCCACACGGAGGTACCCGTCTCCCGCTCAAGAAGGACAACACCCCGCCATGACGCCACCCACATCCCATTCACCGGAGGTCGGGGTCGAGGAAGTCAACGTGACCCGAAGACGAGGCGCAATGGAGGGACAGGACGACGTGGTTTCATGGACATCACTTCTCCACGGGCCTGTGAGGTGGCGGCCTTGTCTTCGGGGACTGTCGTAGGCTCAGCATCCGGCCGAGACAAGGTACCAACCACACCGGCCATGTGAAAGGAAACATGGAAAATAAGCATACGGAAGGAAGATCTATAGAAAATAATTTGGCACTAGCAGGCAGAGGCGCGGCGGCACGCCGCGCCCATCATGAAGCCCATGAGCAAGTCAATTTAACTTAGATAGATACCGAAAGGTACGAAGAAACTGTTCATCAAAAGTTACAAACACTTAGCTATATATTTTAAATGTCTCAGCCAAAGTTGTTCCTATGAAGATTGTCAAAATTTGAAAATCATCTTGTGGAACAAAAACTTGTCAAAATGATGCTTCCTTCGAACCGATGGAAAAGTGCTCCGGTATACATTTTATAGATAATACCCCATCCTACAATAGATGAAAATTTGTATTAGTGAACGAAGCAAGATGCAGAAGAAGGAAATACAACAGAAAAAGAGCATTAGGAAATAGAAAGGGTTAACCTTCATGCAAAGGTCCACTCTTTTAGGCTCGGTGTTGGCAGCCCAGTCAAAAAGTCAACAATATCATTGTTTCCTGTAATGCATACAAATTTTAGTTCACAAAAAAAATTAAAGGAAAATACTCTAGTAAAAAGATAAAACCTTCGATATTATAGTGCAGTGACGATTTCTTTATACATGACATTTTGAGTAATATATGTTGCATCTTGTAACCCTTAGCTGTAAAAAATAGCACGCATGAGCAAAAAATATAGAGATGCATTATCAATCAAAATCGAAATTAATTCTCACAGTATAAATGGTACTAACTTGGATACTCTATGGCACATAATTTTCTTTGATTTTCTTATCCTATGGTGTCCTGTAGAATAAGTTGCTAGATATCGCATCATAATTAACTTAACTTTATATAGAAGATAGAATGAGCAAAAAAATGACACGCTTTATACTACTCACAACGTTATAGGGGTAGGGTGTGTGTGCGTGCATTCATAGGGGTTAGTGTAACTAAGCATATATGTTGTCTGTGTTTGCACTGGTGCTCAAATTTTTCTCGATTTATTTCAGGTTCTCTTGATAGCGTTATAGGGGTAGGGTGTGTGTGGGTGAGTTCATATGGGTGAGTGTACGTGGGCACCTGCGTTATACTGTGTTTGCATTGGTGCTCACATTTTCCTGGATTTATTTCAGACTCTCTAGTGATATTCGTTCTGTGCGAGGAGTCGTTTCCATCGACAACGAAGACGCCTGCGGTGACTTCGTCGATCTCAAGATGTAATGCCGGCTCAGTATCTCGAAGGTTCTGATAATGATACGGTGTGCATGCATGCGTTCACAAAAATGAGTGTATATGGGTATATATGAGCATCTGTATTGTACTGTATTAAAAAAGGGTAGCAAACACAAGAGAAAACCTATTAGTGATAATTAACCTAACTTTATATAGAAGGTAGAATGAGCAAAAAAATGATACGCTTTGTACTACTCACAGCGTTATAGGGGTAGGATGTGCGTGCGTGCGTTCATAGGGGTGGGTGTAACTGAGCATCTATATTGTCTGTGTTGGCACCGGTGCTCGCACTTTTCTCGGTTTAGTTTAGGCTCTCCGGATAGCGTTATAGAGGTAGGCCATGTATGGCTGCGTTCATAGAGGTAAATGTATGTGAGCACTTGTGTTGCACTGTGCTCGCACCGGTGCTCATGGAGGCTGGACACCCAAGGGTACGTGGAAATATCTATTTAGAGTCAAACGATGAGACCAGTCCAAACCACAAAACCAGTCAAAGCAACAATGAATCATGAAAAATTCAATTCCACGTGTCACCACATGATGAAATGACGTCTACAATTGGGAATGCATAGGAGAGGGGCTAGCTTAGCCCCTTTAATACCTTTATTATATATTATATTTACTAGCAGGCGGAAGGCGCGGCGTGTCGTGCGCGCCTCTTGTGCTTGTTTTTATAAGTGTTAGTTGATTTTTCTGTATATCAAGCTGATTTGTCTGGTTTTCTTGTTTTAACTAAACGGGTAATATAGAATTGGGGGATTGCTGATGCAGAAGAAAACAAAGAGAGTACATATTGAAATGCAAACATTATCTAATATGTGATCACTGAAGCACTTTTCGTTCACCTGGACACAATGCAATGAATGTCATGCTATTTGGAACTGTCTCAGCTGTCATAAAAATCAATATCCAGTCTATGCCAAGGCAAGTGTTTAATCCTGATATGAAAAAACTGACTTTAGCATAGTTATTCTTACAAACCCACAAAAATGTCATAATTTAGAAGTTTCTTTAAAATTGAAGCTTCCAAAAGGCATGTTAACTCACGGTTGGACATGTACATATGAATATTTATGAACATGGTATAAGACAATAAGCAGTAAGCATGGACTGTTTTATATATGTTTTTCATAGATTTAACATAGAGAGAACAAATGGTTCCAGAATAGTAACAATGTACAGTTTCAACTGTGTGCATCATAAATTAAGGTATAATGCAGGTTAAATATCCCCCTGATTTGTATCTGCTTTTCAAAGATTCAATAGTCTGCTTAAGAAGGCAAAGGTAATCTTTGTCCCCCAAAATAGAAAATAATCAATCAATATAAATATGTTCCATCTGGAACCAAAATTGCAATAGACTGTTTTCCATGTTCCATATATGATGGCAAAAATTCGGAATGAGGCAAAACTCTGAACTTACACTGAAACATGTGTACACAAAGTGGGAAAACAGAGCATGATCACTGGCCATCCTATGAAACTAACCAACCTTGTCAAATTCCCATCAGTTCACCAGTTTCTACTGTACCTCCACCATCTTCTCCTTACGGGTCCTCGCCATCATCTCCATCGTGTACATGCTTAAAAATCCACGAAACACAACTTGATTAGTTGATCTGATGCTCAAGAAATAACACAACTTAGAAGGAAAAACATGGCATAAATGGTGTCTTTCAAATAGTAATAAACGTCCAAAAGGATTCCAGTCAAAACAACCCACCATGTACGCGCTTAACAGTCCGAAAGGCAAGACAACTTATAGAACCTTGTCGGCGTTTTTCAAATATTAACGCATACATGGAATTTACCCGCATACCGTTAACTGCATGGATATTTTTTATGCAGATTACAAAATAAAAGGAAGTCAAGTTAAGGAAAGTCTATGACCTTAGCAGAGGAAAAAAAAAAGTAAATAGTCGGAAACATGTGATGGATATGTACTATGAGCATCTCTATTAAGTCCATGTCGGTTCTAAATGGCTGCAGTGCAAAGGCAATAAGCAAGTTTTTTGTACTGAATCCAACCACCAAATGTTTTAAGGATAAAATTTAATTAGGTGATCTAGCATTCAGAATACTTGTAGATTATATGATAAAATATGAATCACCATTTCGTCTGAAAAATGTGAATCGCCATGTATGCTGGTAATAACTTCGCAAGCCACTCAACTCATGGCAATGTTTGATGAAAACATATCTACAGAAAATCATCAAGTTCATGGGAGTTCATATAAACATCAGGTGATCAAATTTTGGTGCACACTAACAAACAAACCTTTGTCAGAGTCGCTGAAAAATGAGCATCTCGACTATTATTTCTAAATCGGTAAGGAACTTGATTGATATATTTAATCTGAGCTCTCACTTGTGGCATCTTTTGGGAATTGAAGCATCGTTGCACTATGAGAGCCGGTGGCCACTATGTGATTGCACATTGGGCATGTACATGAAACATGTGTGTGCCCCTTGCAGCCAAGTTCCACCAAGCACGGAGAGGAATGATTTGTTTCTTCTGAACAACTTACTGCCGTCAGTCAAAAATGAGATAGATTACGAAAAGATAATACTATGTTTGCAACCAAAACCTAGGGTGCAATTTAGTTGTACTTGTAGCAGGGGATAACAAGACAATACCAGAAGTTCAAGCCGCTTGACACCCCTGTTAGCATTTTCAGCTCTCTCTCTCTCTTTTGCAAGGGTAGCCTGTCAACAGTTCAAAGAACAATATAAATTGTAATGGCTTCACCTTCTACAGGTTTCTTGCTTATTTCCGAAAATTCCAACATAACCTCCAACTTATATCAATGCTTGCCTGTCAAGAGTTGAAAGAATAGTATAAATCGTAACAGAAAAAGGGATTGAAAGTTATATGTCCTTGCCAACAGTATCATTTTTTTCTCACAAGTTTTAAGAAAAAGTTATACTGAATTTATGTAGTTGTTTTTATGATCATAGGAGAAGATAGTACTCTGAATAAAGCTCGATAACGATGAGTTATAGCAGATTTTTTTTTTTTTTGGTAAAGTGATGATGGGTACATACCTTCGCAAAACTACAATGTTGCTGTAAGAAGACACATCACGTACGTACATGATGTTAATTCCAGTTCCAACTTTTGTACTTTAGATTCCATTTCTTGCAGCTTAGACAATTGTCATTCGGCTTGTTTCCTTCGACCCTGCTACTCCAATAGCTTTTCACTTAGCGACTCAACGTTTCTGAAGGAAGATTTGAATCTTCTAGCAGCATGCACCTCTTTTATTTTGAAATTTACATGGCAGATTATTATTGAAAACCTATATAACAACAGAAAAAACTCAGATATGACATCAGTAAGTCTATTCCAATACGTTTCTGAAGTTCTCAAAATGGAAGTGCATTATGGGCCAGTAGAGGAAAACCCATCGGATGTAGGGTGATTGGGGTCACAGATGTCGAATTAATGAAACAGAGTCTCGAAGGATGATCCGCTGCTTTATATTTGTCTTTTGCCTTCCATATCATGTAGCGTTCAATTCTATATACTGACCCCTCCCCGAGACTGTTCTTGAATTTAGGCAACTTATCTTTACGTATAACTCCCTTGGGTACCCCTCCCTGTAGGTCAAATGAATCCAAAGATCTTAGTGTAACTAAACTATTTAAGAGATAACTCGGTCCACCATGACAAATTTCGTGCCGAAAAATGTAGATAAATCGGCACTCTTGTGAGCCCAGATTCTTCCAATACAGACGACGAATACATGCTCATACACTCCGTCCACCAGATCTTTTAGAAGCGCGGTCTCCATATTAACCTAAGTTAAATAAAGATAATTTTGGATCAGACTAAAGGAATGCTCATAGTAGATCTGGATGCAGAGACAAAGAGGCGAATGAAAGATACAAAATACACACTGAACTGGATTGTTTGAAAGAAAGAAAAAGAAAGAAAAATGAAGAGCCGGAGAAGTAAAAACCTTGAGCCACATGCAAAAATAGAACAAAACTGGATATAAGATGAAGCACACAGTATAGAACGAAGAGGAAACAAAACAGAAAATAACAAAGAAACAAAAAGCTCACCTAAAGAAGCCAAAAACGACACGCTTTGTTGGCTGTACCTGTATAATAGGATGCTTTCCTTCCCAAATCTCTCGGCGACGGCGCCGCGCCTCGGCAGGATGAATCCGCTGCCCTACAAAAACAGCCACAAAAACAAATTAGACTGCAAGAACAAACAAAACCAGAAGATCAAGTATTCATACAGAACATAGCAAGCCGCCACCGACACAGAAGCAACTCCCACCGGAGGGATCCACCTACCAGAGGAAGAACCAACTCGTCTACCACGCTGACGAAGAGGCGGACCAACGAATGCAGGGATCCCAATCGAAGAAGAAACCGAAAAGGAAGGAGAGGAGGCACCAGCTGCAGCGATCCCCCACGCTCACCTGGCCCAACACCAACCGAAGCGGTAGCAGATGACACGGCAACGACGCCCCCTAGCTCCTCTATGACCACGTGATTCAGCACCAACCGAAGCCGAAGCAGATCGCACACCACCAGCAGGGCTCCCCTTAGCCCTCCCATGTCCACGTGATCCAGCATCATCCCGCCCCCTCCCGTGGTTCACCAAGCCCTACGCTGCTGCAGCTGCCGCGCGCCGTTCTTAGCGGAGCCTATCACGGGAAGGGAAGGGAAAGGGTCAATCTTTGTTATTGGTGAACGACAATGACGACATGATCGAGGGAGCCCAGACCGCGTCAGAGGGAGGAAAAATAGGAATAGGCAGTGTTTCCGTGTGGGTCGGTCGCTCATTCCAGAAATATCTTGACACACCCCTGATCCAAACTCAACGTGGCAACTAACAGCCCAGCCTAGCCGGGAGCTGGACACGCATAAGCGGTGAACCGGCTGGCCGATCAATTTGGTGGCCAACAGAGAAAAAAACGGCAGTAAACCAATTCCACGCGTCAATTCACCGTTGCACATCACGTTACATTGCGGATTCACCAACCTGTGGTTGGATGGTTAAAGGGACTGTGGTATTCCCAGCCCATCAGGGTTCAAATCCTGATGCTCGCATTTATTTCTTGATTTATTTAAGGATTTCCGGCGATGCGCATTCAGTGGGAGGAGACGTTCCCGTCGACGACGAGGTGCCTACGGTGACTTCGTAAATTTCAAGATGATATGCCGGCTCAGTCTTTCGGAGGTGCTCATAGAGGTAGAGTGTGCGTGTGTGTGTTCATAGGGGTGAGTGTATGCGCGTGTATATGAACACTTGCGTCTGTACCGTATTAAAAAAAAAAACACCGTTGCACATCACGTTACATTGCGGATTCACCGCAGGTGGGCTTGCTTAGCCACTTTAATACTTTGGTATATATATGTGGATTGTGGAGTTAGCACTATAGAAATGTTGGGAGTGCAAAGCAATGTTAAAGAGGCAGGAAAAGCTAGAAGCGGGATTTGAAATGGAGAAAGCAAGGTTTTTAGTTTCAGAAACAAAATAATTTCGGGCCTCATCGAAATATGCGAAATTTTGGAATTCACATATTTCCGAAATTATTTCGGATTTTAAGATTTCAAATTTCACTTAATCTTAATGAATCCTAATCAAATTTAAATTTATTTTGAATCTTTCTCGAAATTTCATGGTTAAAAATATTTCGGACTTGACTGAAATGTGCGAAATTTTAAAAATTTCACTTAAAGTTCGTTGAAATTTTTAACCCTGGGAGAAAGTATTCCATTTAGGCGACAAAAGACACAGTGTCCCAAGGTGTAGATTGGCTCTGTATGATCCCGAATTTCCAGTATCTTTTTTAATTAAGTGGTAGCAGCTGATGACTGGTTAGCCGGAATATCTCCTTTTCGCTCGACTAAGAACGAGTGGCGTTCGCGTGCGGGGTAGTAGGGAGCGAACGCTCACTGTGTGATTTGTGAGGGGCGATCGAACGCTATACAAATATCAAGATTGGTGCCGCCACATCCGATGGCAGAAGCTGCGCTCGCTTCAAATGCTATAGAAATGACGCCAGTTATATGCTATATAGAAATGACACTAGTTCTATAGCATTTGGGGAAATAAAGGATAAAAACAGGCACAACCGGACTAGCCCCCCAGGCCGTCGGCCTAGATCTATGCCGACGGCCACCGTCGGCATACACTCGTCTGCGTAGATAACGTCAGCGTACTTGTGTCAGACCGTCGGCATAGGCACATATGCCGACGGCGTCCGTACGGCCGTCGGCATAGAAACACCGTCGGCGCAGATTCTCACCAGACGGCAACAGACGGCGCCGTCACACATGCTGTCCAACCAGGGGCTGACGCGTGGCAGTGGTATGCCGACGGCAGCCGCTGGGCGCTCCTGGCAACAGTGGTATGCCGACGGCCAGGCCGTCGGCATACCACTGCCACGCGTCAGCCCCTGGTTCTCCTGTGCATGGCTATGCCGACGGCAAGGCCGTCGGCATAGTTCTGATCTGTTTTTTTATATATGCTCTGTTTTGCTCATTTCATTCAAATTCACAGCAGATTCAGCACATAAATATGACAGATCACAGCAACATCATCTCAAGATCATCATCATCATCATCTAAAGATCATCAAGATCATCGTCATCATCTAAAGATCATCAAGATCATCATCGGTGAAACTTAATGAACACAAGTATGAGAACATAAGTATGAGACACGGACATCATCATCGTCATCTAAAGAACGATAAATAAGAACTACGGAACATGAAAAGTATGGCACGACATGCACCAACACAGGTATCATCATCGACATCAGCCAAGACCGCCACCGCCAAGACCACCACCGCCAAGACCGCCACCACCACCGCCAAGACCACCAAGACCACCACCGCCAAGACCGCCACCACCAAGACCGCCACCTCCTTGCCAGATCGGAGTGACTGGAGTCGAGCCGCCGGTCCCCTACATGATTGAGAAGAGATTGTAAGGGTAAATACGATATGATAGTGTTGAATGAAGAGATTGTAAGGGCAATTGTACGAACCGGAATATCACTGCCTAGTGCCACCCATTCATCGAACGTGGGCACGTGTGGGGGTTCTCCCGCAGGTGGTGGTGGGGGTCCCATTTGTGGTGGATCCGTGCGGTTAGTCCAAGACGCCAACATAGCCTGGATGTTAGTTAAACAAGCAAACTAGAAGGTCAGAAGGAATGAAAGTGCAAATTTTAGCTTGGTTTTAAGAGGGCAAAACTAACCGTCATCATCTGACGGTTGTAATCATCGTTTGCCTTCACTCGTTGCAAGTACTCCCGCACCTCGAGATTCCTATGCTCGACAAAGGCCTTATATGCCTACAAAATTCAGGTTGTTTCTAAGTGGGCAATGCTAAAAATAAACTGAGAAAGTGAGAGAGAAAGAAGATAAGGGGGAAGTACTTACAGCATGCTGGCGGGCTAAGGGAGGCTGTGAACGCCCCGTACTCTCTAATTGGCTTGGGTTGGTAGCTCGAAGCCGTGTGTACGAGGCAGAAGGAGTGATCAAGCCATCGAAACACGGGTACCGGCCATGGGACTTCGGCTGGATGGCCACCACCGCCGTGTCGTCGATCTGAGACTGGACGACGTCAGGAGCATCTGGACCAGGCGGATGCAACCTCTCAAACTGCTCCTTGTAAGACTCCAGGTGCTCCTCGGTGTTGCCGTAGTACTCGCTCTCGTCGGCCTTGCGATCACTCCGCTCACGGACCATCTTCCACGACTCCATGTATGAGAGCGGCCTCTTCAACTTGTCCTCCTGCAACGTCAAACAGAAGTTAGCCATACATAAGAACATGACGGTAAAAAAGAAGAACAAAAATGCATCATGCTTATAGATATACCTTCATGGCCTTGAAGCCCCAGTGGTTCCTGTTTCCTTGGCCGTGTGTCCCGTCTTTTCCACGGTTAGCCCGGGCCTTGCTGCTCTTGGCAGCAAACTCTGCATCCTCGCCGAGCCACCTATCCACCAAACTCGCCCATCCATCATCCTTTGCAAAGCACCAAGGAGGAATAACCTAAATAATGGAAGCATGACATGTGAGCACGAAACAATTAAATTGACTGCTTATATGTTGGAATGAAAAGTCAGTAATACTTACCTTCATGTACTGCTCCCTGTTCAAGGTAAGTCATTGCTTCTGCGCTTCAGTTTTGCTCATCTTTTTGATGAAGGTAGGTGTGGTATGTGACGACCCCGGCTTAATCATGCATTAACCATACACGCAAATGCACACGATCAAGCCTAAGGACTCACTTGAAGATATCACAACACAACTCTAAAACATAAATAAATTCATACAAGCTTTATATTACAAGCCAGGGCCTCGAGGGATCGAATACATAGCTCGATGGCATACAAGTGTCAGCGGAAGCATCAGATATCTGGGTACAGATATATTACAGAAATAGAGATAAGCCTTTAGAAAGGCGGGGCAAAATAAAACACTACGATCGAAAGGCGTAGGCCTCCTGCCTAGGACCCTCCAAATCCTACTCCTGGTCGTCAGTCGGCTCCTCGTAGTAGTACTCGTCGGGAGGGTAGTAGTAGTAGCCGTAGTCGTCGACGGGGGCAGCTAGCTATCTCAGGGGCTCCGTCATCTGGCGGCGTCAATTGGATATGGGGAGAAAAATAAAATAAAGTAAACGTGAGTACTCATCCGAAGTACTCAGCAAGCAAGGATCTACACTACATATGCAACATTTTCAAAGGGTGTCTGTATATGTGGACTGGGCTGCAGAAATGCCAGAATAGAGGGGAAAGCCTAGTCCTATCGAAGACTAGCATCTTCAGCATCTTCAGCGGTCTTGCAGCATTAGAAGAGTGCAGATTAGCATAAAGTAAAGTAATAGTAGTGTTATCAACCTCGTCCAGAGATCCTTTCTCGACTCCCTGCGAGAAAGCAATCCCAGAACCATACTATCCATTTCATCTCAAGTTCTAGTTGTACCGATCGGGATACAACTCCGAGTGTCCGTTACCGTAGGACAGGCTATCGATAGATTAGTTCTTCCCTGCAGGGGTGCACCAACTTACCCACCACGCTCGATTAACTCCAGCCGGACACACTTTTCTGGGTCATGTCCGGCCTCGGCCAAACGATACGTCGCAACCCGACCAAATACCTAACAGAGAGGTCAGCACGCCGGACTAAACCTATGCCCCCAGGTGTCTTGGGCCATCGCCCCGGGAACTCCAGCACGTTGCGAACGCGAACGCGGCCGAGAGCAGACCTAGCAACACCTTAATACAAGCGCAGTTGCGTAACCAGTCCAACTCGGCGCGCGCCGCTCAGTCGCTGACGTCCATTAAGCTCCGGCTGAAGTATACGACGCAGAACGCCCATACTATGCCCACGTGATGGTTAGTGCTATCAGGCCAGAGGCCCCTCAGATCAAATATCCAAACCGCTAGTGTGTTGGTAGGGCGGTAACGAGCAGAGACTCATGAAAGATGTGACCCCGTCGCCCCGTCTCGAGGACTTGCGGCAAGGGCTAGGAATGCCCGGCCACGCCTCGTGTTCAAATCTCGGGCACCATCCAGGTCCACCCGGTCACACATCACTCGCAATTAAGCTCGCGCGGGTACCCCTTAGGGCCGACCCGTCTTTAGTAACATGTTTCAGTGTAAGTCACAGTAACAACAGTAACCGTGTGTCTAACACCAAGGGAACCCTGAGGAATCACCCTCGATGGAGTCCCACCTGATGTTCTCATCAAGGTGAACGAAGGAGGTATCACCCTCGAGGTCCACACTTGAACAGTTGCACGACGATGTCATTATCGGGGGTGGTGTAGGAGGAATCACCCTCGCTTACCACGACCGATTAACTAACCTACAAGTTTATCATCAGAAGTGCTGACGAGGTATCACCCTCGGCACTCGATAGTAACCTAGTAGTGCCGGCAACTAAGGGAAAGTGACGTGCGGTGTCGGGGCCTGGTCTTCAATCCCGTTGTTCGGGTCTTCTGATCATCCAGCGGGGTAGTCGGGTTAAGTGGGGTCTCTGATGGTCTCTACCCAACCTATTCTAAGCAGTTTAGGATAACAGGTAATTATCAACAGCAGGTTACAAGTAAACAGGCTATGCAGCAGATATAGGATACAGTAACAGCATTACTTCTAATGCAAGCATAAGGGAGAAGAGAGTGGGCGATATCGGAATGCTCAAAAGGGGGTGCTTGCCTGTAAGCTCTGGGGCAAGTGGCTGGTCGTCGGGGACGTGGTCGTACTCCGGAGCGGCGTCTACCTCAGGAGCTACGTCAACGTCGGGGTCTAATCGAGAGAGAAAAGGGGGAGGAAACAGGTAAACATATTGCAATCAAATGCAACATGGGGCATGCTATGCTACAATGCAGTGCAGGGTTGCCTAAAGATATGTCTAAGTCATTTGGTTATTTTAGGATTAAAGTTGGATTTATTAACCGGTAGGTATGCACTATTCATCTACAGGAATCAGACTAAAAATTACGGGTTCTCCTACGTAGGGGGTTCCGGCACCGAAATAGACGACACGATTAGATTCGTCTTGTCGTTCTGAGCAACTTTCATGTTTTAAGTTTTTCGATCTGAGCTATGGTTTAAAAGTTATGAATTTCTGAAGATTTACTGAATTTTTGGTATTATTATAAAATCAGCAGAAATGAAATATTGCGTCAGCCTGACATCACTGTGACGTCAGCGAGTCAAACCCGCTGGTCCAGGTCAAACCTGACCTGCGGGTCCCACCTGTCAGTCTTAGAGGGATTAATCAGTGTTTAAATTAAACTAACAGAAAGTTTAGCCAGTGGGCCTGGCCTGTCAGTAGCACAACTAATTAACAGAGTTAACTAATTAACCAATATTAGTTAGTTAACTAGGCGGGCCCACATGTCAGCTGTAGGGGATGAACAGTAACCATGTTGACCCAGGTCAACGTGGTCAAACAGGCGCATGGGCCCACTCGTCAGTGACCTGGGGTGGACCCCACGCGGCGCCACGTCGGCGGCGTCGCCGGAATCGCGCCGGTGAACATTTCCGTGGTGGAAGTTCGCCGGAGTTGCCCGGATTCGCCGTACACGGGCTCAAACGCGGCGCGACAACTTGCGTTCGAGTGCTGGCGGTGTCGTGCATCTAGTGGAGGTGGTCGCCGAGGCTGGGGTGGCCAGAAACGGCGGCGAGGGTGAGCACAGGCGGCGGCCGGAATCGGGAATCGGGGCATTCGGCGTTCGGGTTGGCTAGCGCGCGAACTGAGGCCTAGAGTGGCTCTAGGAGGTTACCCCGAGCACGTAGGCGTGCTCGTTTGGCCATAACAAGGACTAACGCGACGGCGGCGAGCACATCAGCGGAGCTCGAGCTCCGGCAACGGTGCCGCGGCAAGGTGGGGCTCGCGCGGGAGGAAGGAGGGAGGGGAGTGGCGTCGGAGCTCACCTAGTGGGCGCATGAGGGCCCGGCGGAGGCTTAGGAGCTGCTGTGGCGTGGATTCGGGGCGGCGGCGTTCGTCTGAGCCGGGGGCAAAGGCGAGGTCATGGCGGTGCTGCGGGGCCGTCCCGGTCCGTGTGGCACGGCGGGGAGGAAGAAGAGGTCGAGGCAGATCCTGGGGGCACGTTGGCGAGGCGAAGGCCGGCCGGTGGCCGCGGTGGAGTGCGGTGAGTGGCGACGGAGAGGCGCGGCCGAGGCGGATCTGGAGGGGAGAGAGCGCAGGCGAGAGAGAGAGGAGGTGAGGAAGTGAGGCGAGGCGGCCAGGGGGAATGGCTCGAGCACGGCCTTATCCCCCTCGGCTGTCGGTGGCCGTCGCCGTGTCGACGCCCGGCTGGCGCGCACGCGCGGCCATGGCGCGGCCGACACGCAGGGGAGAGAAAGAGGGGATGGGCCAGCTGGGCCGGATGGGCTGGTAGTCGGGGCACTGTGCACTTAGGCCCAGTGCATAGTGCCTCGTTTTATTTTTCTTATTTCTGTTTTCAATTTTCTTTTATTTCCTTACTGTTTTGAAATAGTTAGGCCACTTTCCCCAATATTACAATGCAGTATTCCCTTCCACCAAAAATTGGTTTGGGCAAAGTAGATTTTTATTTGAATTTGAAATGAATTTAATTCGATTAAATAATTCTGTTTTGGTGCTGTTTCATGTTGTTGGAGCCATTTAACTAATCCAAGTTTTATTGGTCATATTTTTATAAGTGCTTCTGGAATAATTGTTATTTAGTGAACATTTTTCCAAAGGTGTTTGAACAAATTTATTTTGCACTTTCGAATTTGAGTTGATTTTCATAATAGAGTTTGAAATGTTTTGATTAACCACTATGACTAGGCACTGCAAATGAGATGACTTGGCACTATTAGCAGTTGATCACAGTGGCTATTACACAGGGGTGTTACAAATTCTCCTCCTCTAAAAGAAATTCTCGTCTCGAGAATTTAGGAGGTAGAAGGGAAGAGGTCGGGATATTCTTCCCGAAGATGATCCTTGCGTTCCCAAGTGGCTTCATCTTCAGTATGATTCGACCACTGCACTTTCAGGAACTTGGTCGTCTTCTGACGAGTTCGACGTTCAGCTTCATCAAGGATGCGGATCGGATGCTCCTTATAAGATAAGTCATCTTGCAATTCAAGCATCTCGTGATCCACTGCGCGGTGCGGAGATTCCTTGAAGCATCTACGAAGTTGCGACACATGGAAGACACCGTGGATATGAGAGAATTGCAGTGGCAACTCCAATTTATATGCCACCTGTCCATGTCTAGCAACAATGCGGAAGGGACCAATGTAGCATGGAGCTAACTTGCCCTTGATTCCGAAACGACGGGTGCCCTTCATAGGAGTGACACGAAGATAAGCATGATCACCTGGTTGATAGGTCAAGCCCCATCATTTGCGATCGTAGTTGCTCTTCTGGCGGTCCTGAGCCGCCTTGAGATTTTCTCGGACAATTCTGACTTGTTCTTCGTCGTGTTGGATAATGTCCGGTCCCACGAGAGGTCGCTCCCCAGTTTCAGACCAATTCAGAGGGGTTTGACACTTACGTCCATAAAGCACTTCGAAGGGGGGCATTTTCAAGCTGTCTTGATAACTGTTATTATAAGATAATTCGGCAAACGGGAGAGATTCCTCCCACTTCTTACCGAATGATATAACACAAGCGCGAAGCATATCTTCAAGCACTTGATTAACTTGCTCAACTTGGCCTTGGGATTGAGGATGATATGCTGAACTCCAGGTAATGTGAGTTCCCATAGCTTCTTGGAAACTTTCCAAGAATTTGGAGGTGAAAAGACCGCCACGGTCCGAACTAATCGCCTTCGGAATACCGTGGAGTGAAACAATTCTGGAGATGTAAAATTCTGCTAACTGACTAGCTGTGATAGTCTCCTTGACAGGCAGAAAATGTGCAACTTTGGAAAGTTGGTCGACGACGACAAGAATAGCATCATGACCTTTCTGAGACTTGGGAAGACCAGTAATGAAATCCATCTGCACTTTATCCCATTGCCACAAAGGAATAGGGAGTGGTTGAAGAATTCCAGCAGGCTTTTGATGTTCTGCTTTCACGCGACGACATACGTCACATTCAGCAACATATCGAGCAATGTCCTGCTTCATTTTGGACCACCAGTACCTCTGTCGAAGATCCCGATACATCTTGGTGCTAACCGGATGGATAGACAGTGGTGTATCATGAGCTTCTTTCATGACCTTGTCGGTCATAAGTTCGAAGCGAGGTACTACAATGCGGTCTCTGAAATATAAAGTACCATCTTCTGCAATCAAGAAATCCCTGTACTTCTCAAGGTGAAGCTCTTTCTTCATCAGATCGATTTCAGCATCTTTGGCTTGCGCTTCTTTAATAGCTTTCTCAAGGTCTGGCTGTACCACAAGGTTATTAAGGGAACCCTGCAGAACGATACTGACGTTCAACTTGCGCAGTTCTTCATATAGCTGGGGTTGAGATTGCTTAACCATACGGTTATTGCAATAGGACTTGCGGCTCAAGGCATCAGCCATCACATTAGCCTTGCCAGGGGTATAATAGATACCACAGTCATAGTCCGTAATTGTTTCCAACCATCGCTGTTGGCGGAGATTAAGATCCGGTTGAGTGAATAAATACTTCAGACTTTGATGATCTGTATAAATCTCACACCGGTTACCAAGAAGGTAATGTCGCCGCTGCTTCAAAGCATAGATCAGAGTAGCGAGTTCGAGATCATGCACTGGATAGTTTTCTTCATGCGGACACAATTGTCGCGAGGCATATGCAATTACCTTTCGCTCTTGCATTAGGACACAGCCTAATCCCGGACGAGAAGCGTCACAATATATCACAAAGTCCTTGTGTGAATCGGGAGGAGCAAGCACTGGAGCAGAAGTAAGCTTGTCCTTGAGGGTCTGGAAACTCTCCTGACATTTGTCTGTCCACTCAAACTTAACGCCTTTGTGGAGCAGATTAGTCAGGGGCTTGGCAATCTTGGAAAAGTTCTCGATGAATCGACGACAATAACTTGCAAGGCCGAGAAAACTTCGGACTTGCTTGGCATTCTTCGGAGGAGTCCAGTCAAGAATAGCCTGAACATGCTCTGGGTTAACGGCGATACTGCCCTTGGAAATCACATGTCCAAGGTAGGTTACTTCAGAAAGCCAGAATTTGCATTTGGAGTACTTGGCATACAACTTGTGTTCTCGAAGCCTCTCCTGAACAAGGCGAAGATGCTCGGCATGTTCTTCCTTATTCTTCGAATATACCAGAATATCATCCAGATATACCACGACGAACTTGTCGAGGTAATCCATGAATATATAATTCATCAGACGGGAGAACGTAGCTGGAGCATTCGTTAGGCCAAATGACATGACGGTGTATTCATAGGAACCATAACGAGTGACGAATGCAGTATTGGGAATATCCTCTTCACGGACATGGATCTGGTGATAACCCAACCTCAAGTCGAGTTTAGAGAACACCGATGATCCAGCAAGTTGATCATATAAGTCATTGATCCGGGGAAGCGGATATTTATTATGAATGGTTGCCTGGTTGATAGGACGGTAATCTTGAACCAACCTATTCGTACCATCTTTCTTCTTGACAAAGAGAAATGGTGCTCCCCAGGCAGAGGAACTAGGACGGATGAAGCCCTTCTTAATTGATTTATCGATTTCTTCCTTAAGCTCAAGAAGGTGATGTGGTGGCATGTTGTAAGGGCGCTTCGCAATAGGAGTGGTGCCAGGCTTCAAGTCGATGACAAACTCGACAGCTCTAGCAGGGGGTATTCCTGGAAGTTCTTCTGGAAAAACATCCTGGAATTCGCAGACAACTGGAACGTTTTCGATCCCCTCAAGTGCAGAAGCGTTCAACACATTTAAGGCATAAATCTGGGCCTCGGCGTTCTGAGTGATATGAGCATGATAATGCACTAACCTAGCTGTTGGGTGCCTGAGATGTACGACTTTGGTGGCACAATTGATTGAGGCATACTGAGCCTTCAACCAATCCATTCCCAATATAAGATCAATTTTTGAATTATTTAGGATAATGGGGAAGGCCTGAAAATTCCTCCCTTCAATCACAACATTGACTTCTGGGCTAAACATTGAGGCTTGGCACTGACCCGCGGGAGTGTTTACTGCTAACGGATGGTGCAACTTCTCATATTTAATGCCATGTATGAATGCGAAATGTTCAAACATGAATGAATGCGATGCTCCTGAATCAAATAAAACTGAAGCTGGTACTGAATTAACAAGAAGTGTACCCATCACGGTTTCAGGTTGATCCTGAGCTTCAGTCATGTTGACATGATAGTTCTGTCCACGACCATAAGAAGGTCTGGCATTGTTGTTACGCTGCTGAGGAATTCCACGGCCATTACCACGGCCAGCAGAAGGAAGAGCTAGCTGATTCTGATTCTGAGAACAATCTCTGGCACAGTGACCTGGCTGGCCACACTTGAAGCAGAGTCCACTGTCAGGACGTGGTGCGGGAGCTAGAGGTGGTGGAGCTCGAAGAGGCTGCCTCGGTGGTGGAGGAGGCAGGCGAGGTGCAGCATATGCAGGCCTATACATTGGAGCTGTTGGACGGTACATGCTCTATGGAATCCATATGCGGCGCTTCTGGGAAGACGAGCCCGAGGATGAGCCCGCTTCACGAGTGCGTCTGGTAGCTTCCTTGTGCTTCTTCAGACTAGTCTCGACCATGATAGCCTTATTCACCAAGGTGGCGAAGTCAGGATAGTCTTGGACGAGCAGGGCTAACTGAATGTCATGGTGTAGCACTTCACGGAACTTCTCCTGCCTACGAGCATCAGTGGGGATGTCTTCTTCAGCATAGCGAGACAAGTCAAGGAACTCTCGCTGATAGACTTCTACAGTCTTGTTGCCTTGAACAAGGTTGCGGAACTCAGCCTTCTTGCGTGCTATAACTGCTTGAGGAATATAGCGGGCGCGAAAATCAGTCTTGAACTCCAGCCAGGTAACGATAGTTCCATGAGGTAGGGTCTGTCGGTGAGTTGCCCACCATTGTGCGGCGGGTCCCTTCAGGAAGTATGTCGCAAAGGTGACATAGCTGACAGGGGAAAATCAGCTGGCTCCATCTCATAGAAGATGTCACGCAGCCAATCATCAGCATCCAGCGGATTAACAGTGTTGCGGAATATCGATGGGTTGAGACGCACGAACTCTGGCACCGTAATTGAAGGTGGCTGCTGGTTGACATTGGGACGGGGAAACTGATCGATCACCCCTTGCATGAACTGACGGTTCAATTCAAACTATTGCATCATCGCTGCCATATAATCAGGCGGTGGCGGCGGTGGTGGATTGTTATCAGCCATCCTGCTAAATTCAACAGGGGTAGTTTAGCAGAAGCCATTTCGAGTGTTTAGCATCATGCATGATGTAACGCGATGGAATTTAAGTAGTACAACAGATGCTTAATAGTAGTCATTAAGTCATACAGATCCATACAGAGTCGGTTACATTCGGGTAGCATAACGACGCAAATTTAAAAGCTAGACATACTAGGCGGCGCGCAGGCACGCGGTAAGGAAGTACACAACGAGACATAGCAAAGGCTACATCAACGTCGGAGAAAACCACTGAAACGGGGTAGCTGCAAGTGCGGACGATGGATGTTCATCGCAGAAGGATCCTGCGCTCCATGTGCACTCTGATGCAGAACCCGGTCTCGAGCTGAAAGAAGAGGTCCACGTGCAGGCGTGTGACCTCCCACAGCAGGCCAATCAATCCCTGGAGGCATCTCAGTCCTGCGCGGGTAAAGAATGTGCTCTGGATGTATCCCTGCATGAACAGCTGGTAGCAACTGCGTCATAGCATCGTAGAGTCATGCTCGAGTGGCAAACAACTCGACGGCCAGAGCCCGAACAGTGCGATCCAGAGCCTGAGTACACTGAATCAGAACTCACGGATCATAGCGACGAGGCTCGTACGGGGCACAAACAGCTGTGTAGTATCCAGTAGCATCTCCAGCAGGGACATACGGAATGTATCGGAACTCAGAGTCATCCAAGCTAGCACTGTGCTCTCCTCGGAGACGTGCGACAGCAGAGTAGGCGGCATCATGGACTGCCATCTCAATCGTCACGCCGATACCGTGGAAAAGATACAGCTCAGTGTCTGAGTCGTCCTGCTGATCATAGATGCGAACATCAGCATAGTACTGCTCCTGGTTGAACTCGCGGTAAACCTCATAGACCATGTACTCAGGGTACCAGCGGTAACCCAGTCTGGTCAAGAGAGCGATCAGAACAGCTGGAAACCCAGGGGCATTACGAGCCCAAGTGCGAAGCACAAGCTGGGTCGTAGGATGTGGCGGCAACAGACGATCCATCTGAAACAAAGGAGTTCAGGGTTGTCATATGACGATGAGAAATATAACAAATCTCGGAAGGAAAGGTTAAACAAAACAATGGAAAGGAAAATGATTATCAGACTAATCAGATCAATGTCTGGGAAATCGCACAGAATCCAGCTCTCCGGATGGACGGAATTTACGAGATCCTAAGTGTCGGTGTTAGTAAATTTATTAAACCCGAATAGAAGAGATATTAGAGTCCTGGAATAAAGATGAGAAATAAAAGATCCTAATACCACCCAGTTGGCGACGTGGGCCAGTAAGCCACACATCCAAGTTAGTAAAACAGTTTTCGGTTTCTAGATTCAACTTCGGCCAAGGAATTGGAAAGGGGGACTCCTAGAGGTAGTCGGCTCTGATACCAACCTGTGACGACCCCGGCTTAATCGTGCACTAACCATACACGCAAATGCACATGATCAAGCCTAAGGACTCACTTGAAGATATCACAACACAACTCTAAAACATAAATAAATTCATACAAGCTTTATATTACAAGCCAGGGCCTCGAGGGCTCGAGTATATAGCTCGATGGCATACAAGTGTCAGCGGAAGCATCAGATATCTGGGTACAGATATATTACAGAAATAGAGATAAGCCTTTAGAAAGGCGGGGCAAAATAAAACACTACGATCGAAAGGCGTAGGCCTCCTGCCTAGGACCCTCCAAATCCTACTCCTGGTCGTCAGTCGGCTCCTCGTAGTAGTACTCGCCGGGAGGGTAGTAGTAGTAGCCGTAGTCGTCGACGGGGGCAGCTATCTCAGGGGCTCCGTCATCTGGCGGCGTCAATTGGATATGGGGAGAAAAAGAAAATAAAGCAAACGTGAGTACTCATCCGAAGTACTCAGCAAGCAAGGATCTACACTACCTATGCAACATTTTCAAAGGGTGTCTGTATATGTGGACTGGGCTGCAGAAATGCCAGAATAGAGGGGAAAGCCTAGTCCTATCAAAGACTAGCATCTTCAGCATCTTCAGCGGTCTTGCAGCATTAGAAGAGTGCAGATTAGCATAAAGTAAAGTAATAGTAGTGTTATCAACCTCGCCCAGAGATCCTTTCTCGACTCCCTACGAGAAAGCAATCCCAGAACCATACTATCCATTTCATCTCAAGTTCTAGTTGTACCGATCGGGATACAACTCCGAGTGTTCGTTACCGTAGGACATGCTATCGATAGATTAGTTCTTCCTTGCAGGGGTGCACCAACTTATCCACCATGCTCCATTAACTCCAGCCGGACACACTTTTCTGGGTCATGCCCGGCCTCGGCCAAACGATACGCCGCAACCCGACCAAATACCTAACAGAGAGGTCAGCACGCCGGACTAAACCTATGCCCCAGGGGTCTTGGGCCATCGCCCCGGGAACTCCTGCACGTTGCGAACGCGGCCGAGAGCAGACCTAGCAACCCCTTAATACAAGCGCAGATGCGTAACCAGTCCAACTCGGCGCGCGCCACTCAGTCGCTGACGTCCATTAAGCTCCAGCTGAAGTATACGACGCAGAACGCCCATACTATGCCCATGTGATGGTTAGTGCTATCAGGCCAGAGGCCCCTCGGATCAAATATCCAAACCGCTAGTGTGTTGGTAGTGCGGTAACGAGCAGAGACTCAGGAAAGATGTGACCCCATCGCCCCGTCTCGAGGACTTGCGACAAGGGCTAGGAATACCCGGCCACGCCTCGTGTTCAAATCTCGGGCACCATCCAGGTCCACCCGGTCACACATCACTCGCAATTATGCTCGCGCGGGTACCCCTCAGGGCCCACCCGTCTTTAGTAACATGTTTCAGTGTAAGTCACAGTAACAACAGTAACCGTGTGTCTAACACCAAGGGAACCCTGAGGAATCACCCTCGATGGAGTCCCACCTGATGTTCTCGTCAAGGTGAACGAAGGAGGTATCACCCTCGAGGTCCACACTTGAATAGTTGCACGACGATGTTGTTATCGGGGGTGGTGTAGGAGGAATCACCCTCGCTTACCACGACCGATTAACTAACCTACAAGGTTATCATCAGAAGTGCTGACGAGGTATCACCCTCGGCACTCGATAGTAACCTAGTAGTGCCGGCAACTAAGGGAAAGTGACGTGCGGTGTTGGGGCCTGGTCTTCAATCCCGTTGTTCGGGTCTTCTGATCATCCAGCGGGGCAGTCGGGTTAAGTGGGGTCTCTGATGGTCTCTACCCAACCTATTCTAAGCAGTTTAGGATAACAGGTAAGTATCAATAGTAGGTTACAAGTAAACAGGCTGTGCAGCAGATATAGGATACAGTAACAGAAGTAACTTCTAATGCAAGCATAAGGGAGAAGAGAGTGGGCGATATCGGAATGCTCAAAAGGGGGTGCTTGCCTGTAAGCTCTGGGGCAAGTGGCTAGTCATCGGGGATGTAGTCGTACTCCGGAGCGGCGTCTACCTCAGGAGCTACGTCAATGTCGGGGTCAAATCGAGAGAGAAAAGGGGGAGGAAACAGGTAAACATATTGCAATCAAATGCAACACGGGGCATGCTATGCTACAATGCAGTGCAGGGTTGCCTAAAGATATGTCTAAGCCATTTGGTTATTTTAGGATTAAAGTTGGATTTTTTAACCGTTAGGTATGCACTATTCATCTACCGAAATCGGACTAAAAATTACGGGTTCTCCTACATAGGGGGTTCCGGCATCGAAACAGATGACACAATTAGATTCGTCTCGTCGTTCTGAGCAACTTTCATGTTTTAAGTTTTTCGATCTGAGCTATGGTTTAAAAGTTATGAATTTCTAAAGATTAACTGAATTTCTGCAATTATTATAAAATTAGCATAAATGAAATATTGCGTCAGCCTGACGTCACTGTGATGTCAGCGAGTCAAACCCGCTGGTCCAGGTCAAACCTGACCTGCGGGTCCCACCTGTCAGTCTCAGAGGGATTAATCAGTGTTTAAATTAAACTAACAGAAAGTTTAGCCAGTGGGCCCGGCCTGTCAGTAGCACAGCTTATTAACAGAGTTAACTAATTAACCAATATTAGTTAGTTAACTATGCGGGCCCACATGTCAGCTATAGGGGATGAACAGTAACCACGTTGACCCAGGTCAACGTGGTCAAACAGGCGCATGGGCCCACTCGTCAGTGACCTGGGATGGACCCCACGCGGCGCCACGTCGGCGGCGTCGCCGGAATCGCGCCGGTGACCATTTCCGTGGCGGAAGTTCGCCGGAGTTGCTCGGATTCGCCGTACACGGGCTCAAACGCGGCGCGGTAAATTGCGTTCGAGTGCTGGCGGTGTCGCGCATCTAGTGGAGGTGGTCGCCGAGGCTGGGGTGGCCAGAAATGGCGGCGACGGTGGGCACAGGCGGCGTTCGGAATCGGGAATCGGGGCATTCGGCGTTCGGGTTGGCTAGCGCGCGAACTGAGGCCTAGAGGGGCACTAGGAGGTTACCCCGAGCACGTAGGCGTGCTCATTTGGCCATAACAGGGACTAACGCGATGGCGGCGAGCACGTCAGCGGAGCTCGAGCTCCGGCAACGGTGCCGCGGAAAGGTGGGGCTCGTGCGGGAGGGAATAGGGAGGGGAGCGGCGTCGGAGCTCACCTAGTGGGCGCACGAGGGCCCGGCGGAGGCTTAGGAGCTACAGTGGTGCGGATTCAGGGCGGTGGCATTCGTCGGAGCCGGGTGCGAAGGCGAGGTCGTGGCGGTGCTGCGGGGCCGTCCCGGTCCGCGTGGCTCGGCGGGGAGGAAGAAGAGATCGAGGCAGATCCTGGGGGCACGTCGGCGAGGCGAGGGCTGGCCGGTGGCCGCTGTGGAGTGCGGTGAGTGGCGACGGAGAGGCGCGGCCGAGGCGGATCTGCAGGGGAGAGAGCGCAGGCGAGAGAGAGAGAAGGTGAGGGAGTTAGGCGAGGCAGCCAGGGGGAATGGCTCGGGCGCGGCCTTATCCCCCTGGGTTGTCGGTGGCCGTCGCGGCCGTCGCCGTGTCGACGCCCGGCTGGCGCGCGCGCGCGACCATGGCGCGGCCGACACGCAGGGGAGAGAAAGAGGTGATGGGCCAGCTGGGCCGGATGGGCTGGTAGTCGGGGCACTGTGCACTTAGGCCCAGTGCACAGTGCCTCGTTTTATTTTTCTTATTTCTGTTTTCAATTTTCTTTTATTTCCTTGCTGTTTTGAAATAGTTAGGCCACTTTTGCATTTTTGTAAAATATGAGAGTTGTCCCCAATATTACAATGCAGTATTCCCTTCCACCAAAAATTGGTTTGGGCAAAGTTGAATTTTATTTGAATTTGAAATGAATTTAATTCGATTAAATAATTCTGTTTTGGTGTTGTTTCATGTTGTTGGAGCCATTTAACTGATCCAAGTTTCATTGGTCATATTTTTATAAGTGCTTCTGGAATAATTGTTATTTAGTGAACATTTTTCCAAAGGTGTTTGAACAAATTTATTTTGCACTTTCGAATTTGAGTTGATTTTCAGAATAGAGTTTGAATTGTTTTGATTAACCACTATGTCTAGGCACTGCAAATGAGATGACTTGGCACTATTAGCAGTTGATCACAATGGCTATTACACAGGGGTGTTTCATGGTAGTAGTGCGAGACGGCAACCCAGCGCACCTCGTACTGCAAATGACGAGCTTTCTTCTTCGCAGCCGCCCGCAAGACCACGTCGGCTCTGGCCTTGTGCTCGTCAAGAACTCTATAGAATTGCTGCAATCATGCATAAAACCAGAAGCAAACAAGGCATGAGTTGAGTGATTCAATGATAAACTATGAACGAAACTGAAGACAAGTGATTCAGAAGAGAACTTACCCAAAATTTGGTGATCACGACCTTAGCGGCCGTCCCGTACTCCGCGTGGCTGGAAGCCTTGTAGTGGGCCCAAATCATGGCCAAAACCCGCAGCTCCGCGTCCCTGTCTGGCCGCGGGCAGAATAGGCCCGGCCAAAACTCCTTCAACAGGACAGTGATAAGGCTGTTCGGTTTACGGCCCTTTCCGTGAAGGATCCAGTTCCTGCAAAAGAATCAAAGAATTGGCATGTGTACAATAAGAAAATGTTGTCATGTGTTCAAAATATGATTGAGAGGCACTTACTCTGTCCCCACGGGTTCAATGAGCCACTTGTGCGCCTCAATAGAAGGTGGTGTAGGTAGTTCTGCAATACCACGCAGCCACCCCTTCGGAGCACCCGACGGCAAGTCACCCCACAACTCGGGGTCAACCTCCCCTCCACCCTCCTCCTCACCCTCCCCTCCACCACCCTCCTCCTTGCACTCCTCCTCCTCGCACTCCTCATTGCCCTCCTCCTCCTCGCCCTCCTCCTCCTCACCCTCAGGAACATACTCCTCCTCCTCAGACTCAGAAGGTGCCTCAGTATAGGAGGGCATCGAAGAAGACCCCCCTATTTCGGACACGGCCCGGAGTTTTTTGACCCGGGTGCCTCTCCCCCCACCTCCTCCTCCTCTTGGGGCTCTCCCCCCACCCCCTCCTCCTCTAGGGTCTCCTCCCCCGACCCCTCGACCTCCCTGTGAGGTGTCATCCTCGCGTAGTCGGGGGGGGGGGGGGGGGGGAACCTTGTGGGCTCGTCCACTCCGAGTAAGTCCTTTGAATTTGCTGAGGAAACCGGCACCACTGGACTTGCCCATGATTAGCAAACCTGCATTGAGAAGAGAATAAACAATTAATAAGGATATCAAATAAACAAGCATACAGAAAAGAACATTAATAACAGAAGAGCACATTAAGCATACAGAAAAGAACATTAATAACAGAAGAGTACATTAAGCATACTATTGTAATCTACCTCAATCATCACTATTGTAATCTATTTATCGACCGGTCTCACCATCACTATCACGCATATCTTCTTCATTGTCCGATGGAGGTGGAGGCTCTTCCTCATCGTCAGCGTCTTCATTTAACTTTTCAAGCATAATTATGTCTCTTTGATTCACAACTGCCTCACCATCAATCCGTGCGTCATCATCGTTTGGGTCCAGGTCAACATAACCCAAGTCATCACCATTCTTGTTTCGGACCACATCATCATGTTGCTCTTGAAAGAACACTCCCTCGTATGTCATGGGGTTTATGTTGTAGTAATCATCATCGTTCGGGTCCAGTAGCTTACCATGTGGCGACACCTTGAACACAACTTCCCAGCCCTTTAGGTACTCTTTCTGGCATGGGTAAGGCAGATAATATACTTGTGTGGCCTGGGTAGCGGCGATAAAGAGATCAGCTCCGGCATAGACGGTTGATGGTTTAACTTCAACTAAACCAATAGAAGGCGTATGTCTCAGACCCTTTTTGGGGTCGAACCATAGGCATTTGAACACAGTGAGACTTAGGTGTTCGCGGCCACGTTTGAATGTAAGCTCGTATATTTTTCCTACCCTTCTGTAGTAATCTACTTTATTATCTCCTTCAGTGAAGACTCCAGTATTTATATTTTTGGGATCAGGCTGACTGTTCTGGTGCTCCTCTGTATGGAAGCGATACCCATTCACATCATACTTTTCGCATGTCATGACCCGACTGTTAAAACCCATGGAAACCCATCTCAATTCTTCATCCATTGATGTGTTCAGATCTTTTCCCTACAAGTTTAATTGAAATTATAGGGTGCATGAGTTTAATTGGAATTGTAGGGTGAACTAGGTAATAGGGAAGTGTGAAAATTTACTTTCTCCATGAACCACGCAACAAAATTTTTCCTTCCATCGGCACCCTTTCGGAGAAGAGCAAGTGCCTCCTCTTCAGTAGGAGGCAGCATTCCCGTCCACTCTTCATCAACGAATCGACTAAAATAAGAAAAGCGGTATTAGAACGAGGCAGAGTGAACATAACGAATTGACTAAAAGAATGGTGCAAAGGTATTACCTCATCCACTCATCCTCAACTTCCTTGATGTTGTGCAAGATATGGAACATGACATCCTCCCACTCATCTCGTGGCATGCTATAAGGTGTCGAGCATCCAGCCCTGCCACCTTGCCCGTTGAATAGATGTAGCCTGGGTTTATACTTGGGTTCTTCTGTATTGTATCAAGACACCTTATTATGCAACGTGGGAACATGGTCCGGATAGTACGCTGTCCTGAGGTCTGGCACCTCCTCTAGGATAACTGCCTCAGCTATGGAAGCTTCAATCTTAGCTTTGTTTCCACATTTCTGTCTTAGATGCTTGTTCTGTCTCTCAGGGCCATACTGCCAACGATTCTGCACAGGACCCCCCAACAATACCTCGTTCGCGAGGTGCAAAATGAGATGTGTCATCGGAGTAAAGAAGCCTGGCGGGAAGATCTTCTCTAGACTGCATATCAACTCCGGCGCCTTCTTATGCATTTCTTTTATCATCTCGGGACATACTTCTTTAGCACAAAGCGTACGGTAGAAATGGCTTAGCTCCGCAAGCACACACCAGACACGCTCGGGAACATAGCCCCGAACCATCACCAGCATAATCCGCTCAATCCACACATGATAGTCATGACTCTTGAGCCCGGTCACTTTGCCCGTTGAAAGATTGACCCCCTTACTTATATTCGACGCATAACCATCAGTGAACTTCACGACATGTTTCAGCCACTTGAATGCCTCCATCTTATTATCCTTTTTAAGTACGAAGTCAGCATCTGGCTTGAACCAAGATTTTTGACTGCCTGTGGGAGGCTGCATGTGTAGACGTGGTCTATCACAAATATTCTGTTGATCGACTCTAGCATTAACATTATCCTTTGTCTTATCAGGAATGTTGAGGATCATGCGAAAAAGGGCCTCTGCGACATTCTTTTCGGTGTGCATCACGTCGATGTTGTATGGAAGTTTGAGGTCCTTGAAATAGGGAAGCTGCGTGAAGGGGGTAATGTGAGTCCAGTTGTGCCTCTCACCATATCCTTCAAAACTTTTTTCCCTTTGCCTTTTCCTTTGCCCTCGCCCTCGCCCTCGCCTTCGTCTGTGGCTTTGGCTTTGGCTTTGCCTTTCCCTTCGTCGGGAGGCTTAAGAACTTTCAGCTGAGCAAGCACATCCGCACCAGAAAACGTTGGAATCTCATTTACTTCATGGACGACTAGGCCTTTTGTGAAGTTCTTCTTGTCTTCCCTATCAGGATGGTCTGGAGGGAGGAACTGTCGATGCAGGTCAAAGGCAACATACTTGCCACCCTTCTTCAGCCAAATGAAACGCAAGGCCTGCATGCACACTGGGCAAGGCATCTTCCCACTTGTACACCATCCGCAGAATAGGGCATAGCCGGGAAAGTCATGCATGCAATACTGTAGCCAAACTTTCATCAAGAAATTTTTCTGCAGATGCCGGTCGTATGTCAACCTCGGGAAGTACCAAGAATGGTGCAAATCATCCACCAACGGCTGCATAAACACACTCAAATTCTTCCCCGGATATTCAGGCCCCAGAATTACAAGCGACAGGAACATGGTCTTGCGTTGCATTATGGCGCCGGGAGGGAGATTGAGCGGAATAACAAACACGGGCCAGCAGCTGTATGGATTAGACGACATACCATATGGATTGAACCCATCACCTGATATAGCAATTCTGACATTCCCAGGCTCGGCTGCTTCCTCAGGGTATTCTATATCGAATGACTTCCATGCTTCACCTTCTGATGGATGTACAATTTTATTTGGATTGTAGCTTTCCCCTTCCTTGTGCCACTTCATCATTTTGGCAGACTCCTCAGTGATGAAAAGGCGCTGCAGTCTTTCTATGAAATGAAGATACCGAAGAACCTTCACAGGGATTTTTAGCTGCTTCTTCTGACCCTGCTCATCGACCACCTCAATATACCGAGAGGAACCGCACTTCCTACAGTAGTTGTCATTCGCATACTCATGCCTAAACAAAAGGCAATTCTTTGGACAAACATTTATTTTCTCATAATCCATGGAGAGCGCCTTCATGATTTTCTTCGTAGCGTACATGGTTTTTGGCAGTTCATGGCCCTCAGGGAGGCTGTTAGCCCATACTCCCAGAAATGCTTCGAAGCAACCTCGGCTACAGCCGTATTCGGCCTTGACTGCCATCAGTTGTGAGATGGCATCCAACACAGAGAGCTTGGCACCCTCATAAAGAGGTTTCTTTGACGAGGCCAAGATATCCAAGAAGGCCTTTGCGGTTTCCTCCGGCTCCTCCAGTTCATTCGCTGAATGTGTCAGAGGTGTCGGCTGTGCAGCAAAGACATCATCTAGCATGTCTCTAACCCCATCGTCCTCATAACCAGCGATGCGTTGTCGTATCACCTCCTCTCTACCACGGTCCCGCTGGGCAAAGTTTATTGGCATATTAAAGTTTGGCATAAATCCATGCGTGCGAAGGCGCTTAGTCATCTCACTCTTATCTTTGCGCATAAGTCTCTTACATTTGGCATAGGGGCATTCTGGCACCATCCTCATTGGACTACAGAATATCTCTTTCAAAAACACATCAGTTTTGTCGACCCACTCTGCTGTTACTTGATTCCGACGGAAAAACCCACTATACATCCACTGATTATCTGCCATCTCTGCTTTATTGGAAGCCACACAACAAAATTAAGGATTTATTTAAATTACTCACATCAATGTTTTATTTTTTATAGGGTTGACGAGAAATGACATTTAATCAACCTACATCTCTAATAGGTAAAGATGGGTCCTAATCCCACCTGAGAATGTGTAGATTGAGTACGTTTTCCATGCTCTACCCCATTCCGAGACAAAATTCGGCAGCACCTCCCCGCTGTTCTCCAAATACACGTCTCGGCAAAATGTCGAGAGAATGTGCATCCGGAGAACAACGAGGAGGCGCCGCCGAAATCCTGTCTCGGAACGGGGTAGAGCATGGACAACGTACCCAATCTACACATCCTTGGGCTGTCCATGGAAAACGCTGGACAATCCGAAAGAGCTGCGGTGATAAATATGCAATTGAATGCATATTTATCATTGCAACCCTTTCGGACGGGAGATGCCTAGGTTACGCGACTTGATGTGAAAATTTAATCTAGTGACATCGAAAAAAATGGACGAGGTGCTGGAATTGTTGCTCACCCTCGGATGTAGAGGATTTAGTCGATCAGAGGAGGGACGACCGTGGACCAACACCTCCAACGTCGACGATCACTCCACGAAGATGGAACACCACAAATCCTGTTAATTCCACCGAGTGAAAAAAATTTAGGTCATCACCTCACATTAAGCATTGGCACTTTAAACTATGAAAAAAAAAATCATATTTTGTCAAGTGTTAAATTTTGTCCTTCAATTTTTTTTAGCAAGATCATCATGATGAAATAACCACTTATCATATCCCAATTTTGAAGCACATCTCACATAGCTACTTAACAACATCTCACACAACTATTTTAGAAACTAAATGTCACATAGCAAGGATTTAGACACAGCTCCAGCTCCTGTCCATGTCATCTCTAGACGTCAACAACTCAAAGAAGATGACACAAATATCAACTAAAAAAATTGTTTTGCATGCATATGTGAATAGACTTAGGGGATGAATACACCATGCTTGAGACTCACAAATATCAACATTTTCTTGTTGATTAATCCCATATGCTTGTTCGTGGCAGCACAAAAGAA
The DNA here is from genome assembly GCA_011799875.1 of Thinopyrum elongatum. Lineage (NCBI taxonomy): Eukaryota > Viridiplantae > Streptophyta > Magnoliopsida > Poales > Poaceae > Thinopyrum > Thinopyrum elongatum. The sequence goes on along the minus strand of CM022301.1, from coordinate 395,113,062 downwards.
GATCCGGCTTATGGACATTATATATATAATGTTGCCATAATCCATTAATCTCACATGCATATATTGTCATATATTGTCATTAATCTCACATGCATCTATACATAGTAGTTATTTGCAGAAAATTAACATGAAACTATGAATGTAACAGTACGAAGAAATGAAAAAAAAGAGACTAGCTCACCGGGCAGAGGGGTGTCACGGCGATGGAGGGGACGGGAGGGACGGGGCCGGGCCTGGCCGGCCGAAGAAGCAGAGGAGGCCGCCGGCCGGAGCTAGCAGCAGGGCCGGCTGGGCAGGGGAGCGGGCCGACCGGAGCCGCGGCCAGGCGTGCTCGGGGTGGCCACAGTGCGGGGTCGGGGAGGCTGAGGCGGGGTCGGGGAGCCCGGTGCGGTGGTGCGGCCTGCCGGGGTGGCGGCGGGCGGGGTCAGGGAGGTTAGGGCCGGGGAGGTTGGAGAGGCCGGGCCAGGGTCGAGGCGGGGCAGACTCGAGGTGTAGGCGGGGCGCGAAGATCTGGGCGACGACGGCGGGTGGAGGCGGCGGCGGCGGCGCGGGTGTGGAGGCGCGGGGGCTGGATGGGGGGAAAGCAAAATGAGTGGAGGGGAGGGCGCCGCGAGGGGATAAGGCAGACTATGCCGACGGCTTAGCCGTCGGCATAGAAACAATCATGCCACGTGTGCATCTATGCCGACGGCTAAGCCGTAGGTATAGATATTTCTTTTTTTTCTTCTTTTTATGCATCAACCTTAATCTTTTTCTAAAAAAAATTCTGTTACCAATATGTTAATTATAGACTAGCCTTCCTATACCCTCCGACGACCACCGAGCGACCTAACCACAGCAAGATTGACTCGCAAATCTACGGTGCCAGCGGCGGCACCGTCCGTGAAGGGGGTCCCACTCCGGAGATGCGTGTCGGGCGTTTGCAACTGCCACAACACTTACAGACTTGTGAGAGGCCGAGACGCAAGATTTGGCGGCATTGCTACCCCCCAAGGCCCCCGCCCCGCCTAACCCTGGAGCGGTTGACCACGAGATCTAGCCCTTTGACTTTCCCCGTACGGGCTTTGACCAGTGGACATCTCCACCCGGTTGTGGTAGGTCAGCCCATAGGAACACTTGGGAGCAACGTCCCGGCCAAATCCACAGCAAGATCCCCTCCGTGTAGTCCTGACGCGGCCGTTTCCCCCCTCCAGGTGCCGGCGGCGGCGCCGTCCGTGAGGGGGGCCACACACCGTAGACGCGTGCCGCCTCTTCAGACATGCCACCACACCGTACGGCATGTATGAGGGCCCGGTGTGACGCTTCGGCGGCATTGCTGCCCCCAAGGGCCCCCGCCCCGCCTAACCCTGGAGCGGTTGACCACGAGATCTAGCCCTTTGACTTTCGTCGGACGGGCTTTGACCAGTGGACCTCTCCACCCAGTTGTGTTAGGTCAGCCCATAGGAACACTTGGGAGCAACGTCCGGGCCAAACCCACAGCAAGATCCCCTCCGTGTAGACTCGACGCGGCCGTTTCCCCCCTCCAGGTGCCGGCGGCGGCGCCGTCCGTGAGGGGGGCCACACCTCTGAGACGCGTGCCGCCTCTTCAGACATGCCACCACACCGTACGGCATGTATGAGGGCCCGGTGCGACGCTCCGGTGGCATTGCAACCCCCGCAGGGCCCCCGCCCCGCCTAACCCTGTAGCGTTTGACCACGAGATCTAGCCCTTTGACTTTCCACGGACGGGCTTTGACCAGCGGACCTCTCCACCCGGTTGCCTTAGGTCAGCCCATAGGAACACTTGGGAGCAACATCCGGGCCAAACCCACCGCAAGATCCCCTCCGTGTAGACCCGACGCGGCCGTTTCCCCCCTCCAGGTGCCGGCGGCGGTGCCGTCCGTGAGGGGGGCCACACCCTGGAGACGCGTGCCGGGCGTTTGCAACCGCCACAACATTTCCAGACTTGTGAGAGGCCGCCTACGCAAGATTTGGCGGCATGCTAGCCCCCGGAGGCCGCCGGCCACAGTCGTAGAGACACGAAGAGCAATCCGCGTAGAGGGAAGTGTTCAGATACTTCTCCATCACAAAAAATTATGAAAAATTACCATCAGTCCTATAGCACATGTGCCCACGTCGTCTAAAAAACTCATGATTTTATCGCGCTCCGAGTGTTCAATACTTTTCACGCCGCACCGTTACCGCAGAACGTCTACTACCGTGCCATCGCCGTCCGTTAGGGGGGCCACCCCCCAAAGACACGTGCTGCCTCTTTAGACATGCCACCACATCGTACGCTATCTATGAGGGCCCGGTACGATGCTCCGGTGGCATTGCTACCCCCCCAGGGCCCCCGTCCCGCCTAACCGTAGAGCGGTTGACCACGAGATCTAGCCCTTTGACTTTCGCCGGACGGGCTTTGACCAGTGGACCTCCTGTGACGACCCCTGCTTAATTGTGCACTAATCATACACGCAAATGCGCATGATCAAGCCTAAGGACTCACTTGAAGATATCACAACACAACTCTAAAACATAAATAAAGTCATACAAGCTTTATATTACAAGCCAGGGCCTCGAGGGCTCGAATACATAGCTCGATGGCATATAAGCGTCAGCGGAAGCATCAGATATCTGAGTACAGATATATTACAGAGAGAGAAATAGGCCTTCACAGAGGCGGGGTAAAATAAAAGCTACGATCGAAAGGCGTAGGCCTCCTGCCCTAGACCCTCCGATCCTACTCCTGGTCGTCAAACGGCTCCTCGTAGTAGTAGTACTCGCCAGGCGGGTAGTAGTACTGGTCGTCACCTGGGGCGTCTGGCTCAGAGGCTCCGTCGTCTGGTGGCATCAAATGGAAAATGGGGGAAAAAGAAAATAAAGCAAACGTGAGTACTCATCCGAAGTACTCAGCAAGCAAGGACCTACACTACATATGCAACATTGTCAAAGGAATGGCTGTATATGTGGACTGGGCTGCAGAAATGCCAGAATAGAGGGGGAAGCCTAGTCCTATCGAAGACTAGCAGCTTCAACAATCTTCAGCAGTCTTGCAGCATAAGAAGAGAGCAGAGGTACATAATGTAAAGTAGTAGTAGTATCATCAACCTCGACCTGAGATCCTTTCTCGACTCCCTGCGAAAAAGCAATCCCAGAGCCGTACTATCCAGTTCTCCTCATATGTTCTAGTTGTACCGATTGGGATACAACTCCGAGTGTCCGTTACCGTAGGACAGGCTATCGATAGAAGTTTCTTCCCTGCAGGGGTGCACCAAGTTACCCACCACGCTCGCTTAACTCCGGCCGGACACACTTTTCTGGGTCATGCCCGGCCTCGGCTAAGCAACACGCCGCAACCCGACCTAGGCTCTAAAGAGAGGTCAGCATGCCGGACTAACCTATGCCCCCGGGGGTCTTGGGCCTTCGCCCCGGGAACCCTGCACGTTGCGAGGACGTTTCAGAAGCAGACCTAGCAACCCCTTAATACAAGCGCAGTTGCGTTCCCATTCCAATCCAAAACGGGCCGCTCCTCGCTGATGTCAATAAAGCTTTGGCTGATGTATACGACGCAGAACGCCCATACTATGCCCACGTGATGGTTAGTGCTATCGGGCCAGAGGCCCCTCGGATCAAATATCCAAACCGTAGTGGATTAGGAGCGCGCGGAAACGAGCAGAGACTCACGATCGATGTGACCCCGTCGCCCCATCTCGAGGACTTGCGGCAAGGGCTAAGAATGCCCGGCCACGCCTCATAGTTATCTCGCGGGCACCATCCAGGTCAACCTGACTCCACATCACTTCGCATTAAGCTCGCGCGGGTACCCTTCAGGGCCGACCCGTCTTTAGTATCATGGTTTAGTGCAAGTCACAGTATCAATGGTATCCGTGTGTCCAACACCAAGGGGGAACCCTGAGGAATCACCCTCGATGGAATTCCCGCTGATGTTACCGTCAAGGTGAACGAAGTAGGAATCACCCTCGAGGTCCACACTTGAGGTGTTGCACGACGACGTCGTTATCGGGGGTGGTGTAGGAGGAATCACCCTCGCTTACCACGACCGATTAACTAACCTACAAGGTTATCATCAGAAGTGCTGACGAGGTATCACCCTCGGCACTCGACGGTAACCCAGGAGTGTCGGCAACTAAAGCAGGAAGTGACGTGTGGTGCCGGGGCCTGGTCTTCAATCCCGATGGTCGGGTCTTCTGATATCCAGCAGGGCAGTCAGGACCAAGTGGGGGATCTCTGTCGTGTCTCTACCCAGCCTATACTAATCAGTCTAGGATAACCAGAAAGGTAACAAGGCAGGGTACAATAATCAGGCTATGCAGCAGATATAGGAAAACAGTAGCAGTAGCAGTTCTAATGCAAGCATAAGAGAGAAGAGAATAGGCGATATACGCATGCTCAAAATGGGGGTGCTTGCCTGTTTGCTCTGGAGCAAGGGCAAGGTCGTCGGTGGTGTCGTCGGGGACGTAGTCGTACTCCTGAGCTGCGTCTGCCTCGGGAGCTACGTCAATGTCGGGGTCTACTGAGAGAGAAGAGGGGGAAGAAACAGGTAAACATAATGCAGACAAATGTAATACGGTGCGTGTGATGCTATGATGCAGTGCAGGGTTGCCTAATTATGCATCTAAGTCATTTTGGTTATCTTTAGAATTAATCTAGGATTTAATATCCGACGTGTGTGCACTATTCATCTGCCGGATTCGGGTCCAGAGTTATGAGTTCTTCTACGTAGGGGGTTCCGATGAAGAAACAGACGGCACGATCAGACTCGGCTCGTCGTTCTGAGCAACTTTCATGTTTTAACTTTTTCGATCCGAGCTACAGTTTAAAAGTTATTAATTTTTAAAGATTATTTGAATTTCTGGAATTTATTTATTTACAGAAAATGAATTATGACGTCAGCATGACGTCATTGTGATGTCAGCCGTCAACAGGCGCTGACCTAGTCAAACTGACCAGCGGGGCCCACCTGACAGCCTCTGTTTATTAATAGAGTTTATTTAAACTAAACAGGGATTAAATTAAGGGGTGGGCCCCAGATGTCAGTGAGTGTTTAGACTAACTAATCAGTTTTATTTTTTAATTCTGTTTAATTAGACTAATTAGCAGTAGGGGCCCACATGTCATACTCTGAGGTTGAACATTAATTCGCGTTGACCAGGTCAACTGGTCAACGGGACCTCACCGGGCCCACCCGTCAGCCTCACAGAGGAGGCCACGCGGGCGCCACGTCGGAGTGGCCGGCGGCGAGGCTCCGGCGACCTCTCCAGCGGTGGAAGTTCGCCGGAGCTCGTCGGAAAACGGCTACGGGGCTCGGTTTCGGGCGCGCTTGGGTGCTTTCGAACGGGCCGTGAAGCGCGCACCCAACGGCGGTGGTCTCCGGGCCGGAGGTGGCCGGAATCTCGCCGGCTTCGAGCCGCAGCGGACGCCGGCGTTCAGTCGCAGGTGCAAATGGGGCTAGAGGGTTCGACTAGCAGCGCAGCGAGGCGCGTTGGGCTCGCACAGACGGGCTGGACCCAAAACCGAGCTCGGTTGAGCTCGACGGCGAGCGTGGCCGCGACGGCGAAGCTGCAGGCGGTGGCCGGAGCACGACAGTGCGGCGAGACGGCTACGGCCACGAAAAGATCTAGGGGAGAGAGGAAGAAGGCAGCAGTGCTCACGTAGGGGCACACGGTGGCCGGTGCGAGGTTTAGTAGCTGCAGAGGAGTTGCCGGAGACGAAGAAGACGGCGACGACCGAACGGAGGAGGCGGCGTTGATTCTGCTGCTGTAGTGGTTCCCTGCTCCAGCGGAGGCCAACTGTAGACGTGGCGGTGCACGGCGGTCCTCCCTGACGCAGGCAGCCGACGCGAGGAGGCCGCTGGCCACGACGGTGGAGAAGCGCAGTGACGGCGGCGCTGGGCTGGAGTTGGATCTGGAGGGGGAAATCACTGAGGCGGAGCGAGGGAGAGAAGAGAGAGTGGGGGGAGAGACCAGGGGGAATGGCTCGGGCTCCCCCTTATCCTCTGGCTGTCGGTGGCGTCGGCGCCATCCCCGTGCCGCCGACCGGCTGGCGTGGGCGCGCGCGGCCAGGGTCGCGCCGACACGCACGAGGAGGGAGAAGGGGTGGGCTGCTGTTGGACTGGGCTGTACACTGTGCACTTAGGCCCAGCCAACAGTAGCGTTCTCTTTTTTTTATTTCTCTTCTTCCTTTTCTTTTATTCTTTTTCTGTTTTGAAATAGTTAGGGCATTTCTACACTTTTGAAAAATGTGAGAGTTGTCCCAAATATTGCAATGCAATATTAGCTCTCACCAAAAAGTGGTTTGGACAGATTTGGAAGCCATTTGAATTTGTAATGATTTTAAATGAATTAATATTGCTGTTTTGGGTGCTGTTTCACCTTGTTTGAGTCACGTGTCCAACTCCAAATATTTTGATATTGGTTTTAGAAATGTTCCTGGATTATTTGCCATTTAATGAACATTTTCCCAACAGAGTTTGATCAACTTTATAATTCACTTTTGAATTTGAGTTGATTTTCAGATGTGAATTTGAATTGGATCATTAACCCATAAGACTTGGCACTGCAAATGATCATGACTTGGCAGTTTTTAACAGAGTGTCACAGAGCTTATTACAAGGGGGTGTTACAAGTTCTCCTCCTCTAACAGAAATTCTCGTCCCGAGAATTTAGCAGGTAGAAGGAAAGAGTCCGGGATATTCTTCCCGAAGATGATCCTCGCGTTCCCAAGTGGCTTCATCTTCAGTGTGATTCGACCACTGCACTTTTAGGAACTTGGTCGTCTTCTGGCGAGTTCGACGTTCAGCTTCGTCGAGGATGCGGATCGGATGCTCCGTATAGGAAAGATCATCTTGTAGCTCGAGCATCTCATGATCCACTACATGGTGCGGGGATTCCTTTAAGCACTTTCGGAGTTGCGATACGTGGAAGACATCATGAATATGGGAGAATTGCAGTGGCAACTCCAATTTATATGCCACCTGTCCACGTCTAGCCACGATGCGGAAAGGACCAATATAGCGAGGTGCTAGCTTGCCCTTGATTCCGAAACGACGGGTGCCCTTCATCGGAGTGACACGAAGATAGGCTTGATCACCAGGTTGATAGATCACACCCCATCACTTACGATCATAATTACTCTTCTGACGGTCTTGAGCTGCTTTGAGATTCTCTCGGACAATTCGGACTTGTTCTTCGGCATGCTGAATAATGTCTGGTCCAACAAGAGGTCGTTCCCCAGTTTCTGACCAATTTAGAGGGGTTCGACATTTACGACCATAAAGAACCTCGAAGGGGGCCATTTTCAAGCTGGCTTGGTAGCTGTTGTTATAAGAGAACTCGGCATACGGGAGAGATTCCTCCCATTTCTTACCGAAAGATATAACACAAGCTTGAAGCATCTCTTCAAGCACTTGATTAACGCGCTCAACTTAGCCTTGGGATTGGGGATGATAAGCTGAACTCCAGGTAACATGAGTGCCCATTGCTTTCTGGAAACTTTCCCAGAAATGGCCAGTGAAAATGCTGTCACGGTCTGAACTGATTTCCTTGGGAATACCGTGGAGTGAAACAATTCTGGAGATATACAACTCTGCTAACTGACTAGCAGTAATAGTCTCCTTAACTGGCAGGAAATGTGCAACCTTGGAGAGTTGGTCGACGACGACAAGAATAGCATCGTGACCCTTCTGAGACTTGGGAAGACCAGTAATGAAGTCCATTTGCACTTTATCCCACTTCCATAGAGGAATAGGGAGCGGTTGCAGAATTCCAGCAGGTTTCTGATGTTCTGCCTTCACGCGACGACAAACGTCACACTCGGCAACATAACGGGCAATATCTTGCTTCATTCTAGACCACCAGTACCTTTGACGAAGATCTCGATACATCTTGGTACTACCCGGATGGATAGATAGCGGTGTATCATGGGCCTCCTTCATGACTTTGTCAGTCATCAGCTCGAAGCGAGGTACTACAATGCGGTCTCGGAAGTACAAGGTTCCATCTTCAGCAATCGAGAAATCCCTGTACTTTTGGAGGTGAAGCTCTTTCTTCATTAGGCCAATTTCGGCATCTTTAGCTTGCGCAATTTTGACAGCTTTCTCAAGATCTGGCTGTATCACAAGGTTATTAAGAGAACCTTGCAGGATGATGCACAGATTCAGCTTGCGCAATTCTTCATACAGCTGGGGTTGAGCTTGCTTAACCACGAGGTTACTACAATATGACTTGCGGCTCAAGGCATCAACCATCACATTAACTTTGCCGGGAGTGTATGAAATTCCACAATCATAATCTGTGATTGTTTCCAACCAACGCTGCTGACGAAGATTAAGTTCCGGTTGAGTGAATAAGTACTTCAAGCTCTGATGATCGGTGTAAATCTCACACCGATTACCAAGGAGGTAATGATGCCACTGCTTCAAAGCATAAATGACAGCAGCAAGTTCGAGGTCATGCACTGGGTAATTCTCTTCATGTGGACACAGTTGTCGTGAAGCATAAGCAATTACTCTTCGCTCTTGCATTAGGACGCAACCTAGTCCTTGGCGAGAGGCGTCGCAGAAGATCATAAAATCTTTGCGAGAGTCTGGAGGAGCAAGGACTGGAGCAGATGTCAGTTTGTCCTTGAGGGTCTGGAAGCTTTCCTGACATTTGTCTGTCCACTCAAACTTAACGCCTTTGTGGAGCAGATTAGTCAGGGGCTTGGCAATCTTAGAGAAATTTTCGATGAAACGACGACAATAACTTGCAAGCCCGAGGAAACTTCTGACTTGTTTGACATTCTTCGGAGGGGTCCAGTCAAGAATAGCCTGAACACATTCAGGGTTAACTGCGATACCATCCTTGGAGATGACATGTCCAAGGTAGGTTACCTCAGAAAGCCAGAATTCGCACTTAGAGTACTTGGCATATAATTGGTGCTCTCGAAGTCTCTCCAGAACAAGGCGAAGATGCTCAGCATGTTCTTCTTTGTTCTTCGAATAAACCAGAATATCATCCAGATATACCACGACGAATTTGTCGAGGTAATCCATGAATATATAATTCATTAGGCGGGAGAAAGTAGCTGGAGCGTTTGTTAAGCCAAACAACATGACTGTGTACTCGTAAGAGCCATAACGAGTAATGAATGCAGTCTTCGGAATATCCTCTTCGCGGACACGGATCTGGTGATAACCCAACCTCAAGTCGAGTTTAGAAAACACCGAAGATCGATCAACTTGCTGGATCCTACTCTCCGTGTGCACTCTGATGCAGAATCCGGTCTTATCGAATGACAACTCGGAGTATAATACAACTCGGAGAGAAAGGTTAAACAAAACAATGGAAAGGAAAATGATTATCAGACTAATCAGATCAACGTCAGGGAAATCACACTGAATCCAGCTCTCCGGGTGGATAGAATTAACGAGAACCTAAATGTCGATGTTAGTAAATTTTATTAAACCCGAATAGATGAGAGATTAGAATCCTAGAGTAAAGATGAGGAATAAAAGATCCTAATACCACCCAGTTGCGACGTGGGCCCGTAAGCCACACAGCCAAGTTAGTAAAACAGTTTTCGACCACTAGACTCAACTTCGGCCAAAGAGTTGGAAAGGGGGACTCCTAGAGGCAGTCGGCTCTGATACCAACCTGTGACGACCCCGGCTTAATCGTGCACTAATCATACACGCAAATGCGCACGATCAAGCCTAAGGACTCACTTGAAGATATCACAACACAACTCTAAAACATAAATAAAGTCATACAAGCTTTATATTACAAGCCAGGGCCTCGAGGGCTCGAATACATAGCTCGATGGCATACAAGCGTCAGCGGAAGCATCAGATATCTGATTACAGATATATTACAGAGAGAGAAATAGGCCTTCACAGAGGCGGGGTAAAATAAAAGCTACGATCGAAAGGCGCAGGCCTCCTGCCCTGGACCCTCCGATCCTACTCCTGGTCGTCAAACGGCTCCTCGTAGTAGTAGTACTCGCCAGGCGGGTAGTAGTACTGGTCGTCGGCTGGGGCGTCTGGCTCAGGGACTCCATCGTCTGGTGGCATCAAATGAAAAATGGGGGAAAAAGAAAATAAAGCAAACGTGATTACTCATCCGAAGTACTCAGCAAGCAAGGACCTACACTACATATGCAACATTGTCAAAGGAATGGCTGTATATGTGGACTAGGCTACAGAAATGCCAGAATAGAGGGGGAAGCCTAGTCCTATCGAAGACTAGCAGCTTCAACAATCTTCAGTAGTCTTGCAGCATAAGAAGAGAGCAGAGGTACATAATGTAAAGTAGTAGTTGCATCATCAACCTCGACCTGAGATCCTTTCTCGACTCCCTGCGAGAAAGCAATCCCAGAGCCGTACTATCCAGTTCTCCTCATATGTTCTAGTTGTACCGATCGGGATACAACTCCGAGTGTCCGTTACCATAGGACAGGCTATCGATAGAAGTTTCTTCCCTGCAGGGGTGCACCAAGTTACCCACCACGCTCGCTTAACTCCGGCCGGACACACTTTTCTGGGTCATGCCCGGCCTCGGCTAAGCAACACGCCGCAACCCGACCTAGGCTCTAAAGAGAGGTCAGCACGCCGGACTAACCTATGCCCCCGGGGGTCTTGGGCCTTCGCCCCGGGAACCCTGCACGTTGCGAGGACGTTTCGGAAGCAGACCTAGCAACCCCTTAATACAAGCGCAGTTGCGTTCCCAGTCCAATCCAAAACGGGCCGCTCTTCGCTGACGTCAATAGAGCTTTGGCTGATGTATACGACGCAGAATGCCCATACTATGCCCACGTGATGGTTAGTGCTATCGGGCCAGAGGCCCCTCGGATCAAATATCCAAACCGTAGTGGATTAGGAGCGCGCGGAAACGAGCAGAGACTCACGATCGATGTGACCCCGTCGCCCCGTCTCGAGGACTTGCGGCAAGGGCTAAGAATGCTCGGCCACGCCTCGTAGTTATCTCGCGGGCACCATCCAGGTCAACCCGACTCCACATCACTTCGCATTAAGCTCGCGCGGGTACCCTTCAGGGCCGACCTGTCTTTAGTATCATGGTTTAGTGCAAGTCACAGTATCAATGGTATCCGTGTGTCCAACACCAAGGGGGAACCCTGAGGAATCACCCTCGATGGAATTCCCGCTGATGTTACCGTCAAGGTGAACGAAGGAGGAATCACCCTCGAGGTCCACACTTGAGGTGTTGCACGACGACGTCGTTATCGGGGGTGGTGTAGGAGGAATCACCCTCGCTTACCATGACCGATTAACTAACCTACAAGGTTATCATCAGAAGTGCTGACGAGGTATCACCCTCGGCACTCGACGGTAACCCAGCAGTGTCGGCAACTAAAGGGGGAAGTGACGTGCGGTGCCGGGGCCTGGTCTTCAATCCCGATGGTCGGGTCTTCTGATATCCAGCAGGGCAGTCGGGATCAAGTGGGGGGTTTCTGTCGTGTCTCTACCCAGCCTATACTAATCAGTCTAGGATAACCAGAAAGGTAACAAGGTAGGGTACAATAATCAGGCTATGCAGCAGATATAGGAAAACAGTAGCAGTAGCAGTTCTAATGCAAGCATAAGAGAGAAGAGAATAGGCGATATAGGCATGCTCAAAATGGGGGTGCTTGCCTGTTTGCTCTGGGGCAAGGGCAAGGTCGTCGGTGGTGTCGTCGGGGACGTAGTCGTACTCCTGAGCTGCGTCTGCCTCGGGAGCTACGTCAACGTCGGGGTCTACCGAGAGAGAAGAGGGGGAAGAAACAGGTAAACATAATACAGACAAATGCAATACGGTGCGTGTGATGCTATGATGCAGTGCAGGGTTGCCTAATTATGCATCTAAGTCATTTTGGTTATCTTTAGAATTAATCTGGGATTTAATATCCGACGTGCGTGCACTATTCATCTGCCGGATTCGGGTCCGGAGTTACGAGTTCTTCTACGTAGGGGGTTTCGATGAAGAAACAGACGGCACGATCAGACTTGGCTCGTCGTTCTGAGCAACTTTCATGTTTTAACTTTTTCGATCCGAGCTACGGTTTAAAAGTTATTAATTTTTAAAGATTATTTGAATTTCTAGAATTTATTTATTTACAGATAATGAATTATGATGTCAGCATGATGTCATTGTGATGTCAGCGGTCAACAGGCGCTGACCTAGTCAAACTGACCAGCGGGGCCCACCTGACAGCCTCTGTTTATTAACAGAGTTTATTTAAACTAAACAGGGATTAAATTAAGGGGTGGGCCCCAGATGTCAGTGAGTGTTTAGACTAACTAATCAGTTTTATTTTTTAATTCTGTTTAATTAGACTAATTAGCAGTAGGGGCCCACATGTCATACTCTGAGGTTGAACAGTAATTCGCGTTGACCAGGTCAACTGGTCAACGGGACCTCACCGGGCCCACCCGTCAGCCTCACAGAGGAGGCCACGCAGGCGCCACGTCGGAGTGGCCGGCGGCGAGGCTCCGGCGACCTCTCCAGCGGCGGAAGTTCGCCGAAGCTCGTCGGAAAATGGCTACGGGGCTCGGTTTCAGGCGCGCTTGGGTGCTTTCGAACGGGCCGTGCAGCGCGCACCCAACAGCGGTGGTCTCCGGGCCGGAGGTGGCTGGAATCTCGCCGGCTTCGAGCCGCGGCGGACGCCGGCGTTCAGTCGCAGGTGCAAATGGGGCTAGAGGGTTCGGCTAGCAGCGCAGCGAGGCGCGTTGGGCTCGCACGGACGGGCTGGACCCAAAACCGAGCTCGGTTGAGCTCGACGGCGAGCGTGGCCGCGACGGCGAAGCTGCAGGCGGTGGCCGGAGCACGACAGTGCGGCGAGACGGCTACGGCCACGAAAAGATCTAGGGGAGAGAGGAAGAAGGCAGCAGTGCTCACGTAGGGGCACACGGTGGCCGGTGCGAGGTTTAGTAGCGGCAGAGGAGTTGCCGGAGACGAAGAAGACGGCGACGACCGAACGGAGGAGGCGGTGTTGATTCTGCTGCTGTAGTGGTTCCCTGCTCCAGCGGAGGCCAACTGTAGACGTGGCGGTGCACGGCGGTCCTCCCTGACGCAGGCAGCCAACGCGAGGAGGCCGCTGGCCACGATGGTGGCGAAGCGCAGCGACGGCGGCGCTGGGCTGGAGTTGGATCTGGAGGGGGAAATCACTGAGGCGGAGCGAGGGAGAGAAGAGAGAGTGGGGGGAGAGACCAGGGGGAATGGCTCGGGCTCCCCCTTATCCTCTGTCTGTCGGTGGCGTCGGCGCCATCGCCGTGTCGCCGCCCGGCTGGCGCGGGCGCGCGCCGCCAGGGGCGCGCCGACACGCACGAGGAGGGAGAAGGGGTGGGCTGCTGTTGGACTGGGCTGCACACTGTGCACTTAGGCCCAGCCAACAGTAGCGTTCTCTTTTTTTTTATTTCTCTTCTTCCTTTTCTTTTATTCTTTTTCTGTTTTGAAATAGTTAGGGCATTTCTACACTTTTGAAAAATGTGAGAGTTGTCCCAAATATTGCAATGCAATATTAGCTCTCACCAAAAAGTGGTTTGGACAGATTTGGAAGCCATTAGAATTTGTAATGATTTTAAATGAATTAATATTGCTGTTTTGGGTGCTGTTTCACCTTGTTTGAGTCACTTGTCCAACTCCAAATATTTTGATATTGGGTTTAGAAATGTTCCTGGATTATTTGCCATTTAATGAACATTTTCCCAACAGAGTTTGATCAACTTTATAATTCACTTTTGAATTTGAGTTGATTTTCAGATGTGAATTTGAATTGGATCATTAACCCATAAGACTTGGCACTGCAAATGATCATGACCTGGCAGTTTTTAACAGAGTGTCACAGAGCTTATTACAAGGGGGTGTTACACCTCTCCACCCAGTTGTGTTAGCTCAGCCCATAGGAACACTTGGAAGCAACATCCGGGCCAAACCCACAGCAAGATCCCCTCCGTGTAGACCCGACGCGGCCGTTTCCCCCCTTCAGGTGCCGGCGGCGGCGCCGTCCGTGACGGGGGCCACACCCCAGAGACGCGTGCTGCCTCTTCAGACATGCCACCACACCACCCGGTTGTGGTAGGTCATCCCATAGAAACACTTGGGAGCAACGTCCCCTCCGTATAGACCTGATGCGGCTGTTTCCCCCCTCCAGGTGCCGACGGCGGCGCCGTCCGTGAGGGGGGCACACCCCAGACGTGAGGGGGGTCACACTCCGGAGACGCGTGCCGGACGTTTGCAACCGCCACAACACTTCTGTCGGCATAGCTGTTTTTTATTTTAATAAATTATAAGGACCTATATTCAAAAGAACATGACGGCACATTATTAACGTACTCGAAGAAAATACAAACTACATATATATTCATAATCTATGGAAAAAAATCCACCAAATCGATAAATAATGTATGTATGTTTATATTTACACATGCTACATGTAAGTTAATAAAATAATAATACATCAAAAAACATCAAAAATTATATATGAAAAAAAAATACAACTATGCCGACGGCACTGCCGTCGGCATAGCTGCGGCCAGGGTGCAGATGGCCGGCGCGCCGCGGATCGATGACGTGGCGGCTATGCCGACGGCAGCCGTCGGCATCGATGTTGGTCGGTGCGCTTCGGATCAATGATGTGGCATGCGTATCTATGCCGACGGCCGCCCTTCTTGGCCGTCGGCATAGTTCGGACGCCGTTAGCCGCCCGTCACGAGCGGGGTCGCCGGGCCCACGGGTATGCCGACGGCCCGTGTATGCCGACGGCAACTATCGACATGCTCGTATCTAGGCCGACGGCCTTTCTGTGCCGACGGTGGCCGACGGCTTATATAGGGGTAGCCCGACGGCCTGGGTACGCCGACGGCCTGGACTTGGCTGTCGGCATAGCGCGGAGTAGGCCGACGGGGGCCGGCGGCATATATTCGGCCGTCGGGGTAGTGCCCTGTTCCAACTTCCGGTATTGAGGTCATTGTGTGCTAAGTACCAACTCCTACTCGTATTGATTTCCACAAAAAATTCTATCAAGTGGACACTCGGGAAAAAAAGGACAAGACCTAGGCCAAGGTACATCCATGTGGAAGCTAGACCCTAGAATCCATTGTTCAGCCGTTGCCGGAACCTCTTGATGAACATATCGGCAGCCTGGTCAATCTCTTCCTCCATGTTGAACTCCAACCCCTCAACCTCTCTCTTGCTCCTGATCACATCCAGGACCAACAGCTCATCATCGTCATCTTGATCGCATGCATCCAATAGCACGTGCGCATCATCATCATCACCATCAGCACTGTAACAGCAGTTGACATGGTCGTCGTTGAAGAAGGGATGTAGTGACCTGTCAGCTTGGCAGCCACCATGACCATCGTATTGACCCAACATCTCCAACTGATGAGAGAGGTTGGCCGCGAAGTCACCGCCATGGACCATGACTGGTCTCTTCTCGATTGTGCCGAGCGCAAAAGCCTTGCGATAGTCCACTCTCTCCCGGTCAGACAGAGTGAGTGCGTGGATCTTCTTAGATAGAGACCATGGGGCCCGGGGCCATCCTGCGGCGCTGAAGCGAGGCGAGGATGAGGAGCCTGGCGGCCTTGCTCTTGCACATCGCTGCCGCTTTCTTCAGGATCTCTGTAGTCTTTCCAATCTTCATCTTTGTTGCTGATAGGTGGCCGATCAGCTGCTTATGAAGGGCAGCAAGTAAGGAGCTGTGATGCCTCACGCTTGAAAAAAGAAAGAAATGGTGTAGGTTACTGGGATCCAGAGACGAAAGAAGCTGGCTTGAAACGAGGCATGAGATTTGTTCTGATGCTCCAATGGTGTATTTGTAGTCGGAAGCTGGGGATGCAACTAGCCGTATAATTAACTACCCTTGCCCATGTCACCATCAAACTATTTGGTACCTCGCGTGATAAAGCATGTGAAAGCAGCTAGCATATGTTGGAGAAAAGAATTCGACATGTGGAGTGAGCACTATAAGAATGTTGACAGTGTAACTAAGCAAGGAACTTATGGCCAAGTATATATATTCGATTTAAATGAGATCACTCTCTTAGGTTGGGGGTCCCAAATTGCCTTTAATCAAGTTGTAAAGGTCATGATCAATGGCTTAATAAAGTGTTTTGCCAAAAGCAACGAGACTGGCCGCAGCTTTATTCCGCGGTCTACGGTCCGGCCGTGTGATTCACGCCCAAAAATTCCCAAAAGTAGCAGCTAGCGCGTCTCTTTTTTTTCCCCTTCTTTTCTGCTGCTTTGTGTTGCTGTACGTGAGATCTGCGTAGCTTTGCCTCTCCTCCGTGCTCTTTGCTGCTCGCTCGTCAACCTGTACAAAGTAGAAGCGATCTCCCTATAGATTGATGGGAGCTTCCATTTCTCTTCGATGCAGTCAAAACTCAAAAGTCACAACGCCATCATGGAGTTGAAAACCTCGATGTAACTTTTGTTAAGTTTGGGCTGCTTTGTACTTCAGATGAACCCGTTGTACATAGTTCTCGTTGGCTTGCGCATCTAGGGGCTGTTTGCCTTGTACAACGGGTCCCGACATTTGCCAGGGGAGAACACACCTAGGGGCTGTTTGGCTTGCGCCCAAGGTGGCCCTGCCAATCCGCGCCGTGCCAACTAATTGGCGCAGGAATTGGCCGCCCCGTCTCGTAAAAAAGATGGCGCAGAAATGAACTAGCGAACGCGAGGAGGGCTGGGCGCACCAAAGTTTTCGTGTCCATCCAAACAGCTTCCCAAGGGCGGTCAACGCCAATATTTTTGTCGGGCGCTTCAAGGTACCAATCCAGACGGCCCCCTAGTGCACCGGATGCACCCTTGTCTCTGCAGCAATTGAATTGAGAAGAGATGGCAATTATCTCTTGACCACTGCCACATGTACAGAAAGAATCTTGTATTGCATCAAAATCAACATGCACTCCCGCTTTATTCGGATTCCGCCACGGGCACGTGTACAGAGCATGTATCGCTTGTCTTGTTTTCGGAAATCTTCTCCTCCATCTCACTCCAGTACTCTACCACCGTGGGCAACTGACTAGTTTTGTGTTATGTGGTTCTAGATTAACAAGAGCCCCCGAGTTTACAGATACTAAGTGTGTGGTGGGGGGGGGGGGGGGGGGGGGGGGGGGGATTTCTGAGCCTTACTGGATGCCTAACAATGCGTCAGGTCAGACCCTCCAAGAATGGTAAGCAATGGAGGTGGACTAGTCGAAAACGGGAACTCTGGCAACTCAAGAAAAAACACAGGAAGTCTGGAAGAGAGATATTCGAGTGGTTGATCCTGCGATAGCTTTGGTTGTCTGGCAGAGGGGTAGGTATAGCGGGCTAGCATCAACGGAAGGAAGCCGGCTATAGTGAACTAAGTAGGGATTGGAGGTGCGAATATCCAATTCTGAGCTCGGGCTTATCTGCACCTAGTGAACAGTAAATTCCAAAAAAATACTAGACAAATTTTAAAAAAAATCCGATTTCTTGCATGAAAGATATTTTAGTGCGTGAGGTGCTTGACAAATTTCAAAGCATTAGGTCATCTGAGTAGCTCTCAGCAAAAATACAAAATCGGATCCAAACAGTGCACAAACAGTAAACTTATCCACAGATCCTAAATTTGTTTTTTTTTTGCTGAGAGCTACTTAGACATTAGAATCCTCTGAAATGGGCAGGGACATCACACACTTAGTCATATTTCTCCACAAAAAATTAGATTTTTTTAAATTTATTTAATATGTTTAACGTTTTTTTGTTCACCCCCGGCCTTATCTCAGCCCGGGAGCCTAGAGTATATCCTATCAGTGGTGGTTTCTTTAGTAGGTGATGAACTCTAGATCGAACAATGTAGAAAAAAGATTTGCAGTCCAAAAAAACATTTAGTATTTTTCTTTTATTAGAGATACACACAATGAAATACACATTTTAGCATGTAGATATCTGTCAAAACTTCTAACTAGAGGACACCTGCAAAAAATCTCCTATCCTAGGAATGCCAACAGTTTTATGCACCCTTTCGCCCCAACCTATCTATGGGCCTATGGCAACGATCTCACTCCCACCCACCACTAGTGTCACTTTGTTAGTGGTAGCATTCGTTCGAAGTACATATGGAATGAAACCTCATGAAAAGCTCTTGTTCATCTGCTCACGGAACCTTCTGATGAACATTTCGGCAGCCTGGTCGATATCGTCGTCCATGTTGAATGCCAGCTCCTCAACCTTCTGGTTCCTCCTCATTGCATCCACCACCGAGGGCTCATCTTCATCATCGTCATCGTCGTCGTACTCATAAATGTAACAACAATTGTTACTGTCGCCGAAGATCGGGTGCAATGTCCAGTTATGACAGCCACCAACACCATCCTCTTCATCAAACTGCGCGAAATGGTGACACAGATCATCAACCATCCCATGGCATGCTTGCCTCTCAACCTTGCGGACCAATGTCTTGTGGTAGTCCACCTTGGCACCCTTCTCCTGATTAGCCAGAATGAGGGTGTGGATCCTGTGAGAGATGGCGCCGATCGTGGCCATCCTGCAGCAGGGCGAGGCGAGGTCGAGGAGCCTGGCTATGACGACGCCGGTCTTGCCTTTGCAGATAGCCGCCGCCTTCTTCAGGAGCACTGGTGCCTTGCCGATCTTCATCTTCATTTCTGAGAGTTGGCTAAGCTAGCAGCTGCTTGTCAATGGCAACAACTGAGGAGCTAGACTGCCTCAGGCTTGGCAAGCTGGTTTGAGAGTGATGGCCTTGTTGAAGATCTCCAAGGATCTTGAGAAAAAAGAGAAGCACCAAGAATCGAAGTTGGTACCTCATCCTTCTGATTAGAGGAGTTTACCACTCGACTGCACCAATGCTGGTGATGTACAAAGCACGAAATATTCTATTAGTTATTCTCTGTAGATCTCAAGGTCATCGTTGCTCTTTTTGACATCAACCACGTGCATGCAATTTATTCAAAAGGTTCAGGATTCTCTGAAACTACAATACTGAGAATACAATCAGGAGGCTGAAGCGTCTAGACCTGACACATCCTACGTGGAATATGATGTTTTTTAGATATTCTTGAATACAAGGTTATGAAAAAAAATGGGGCCATTCCAGGGATGTTCGAATTATGAAAAAGTTGTTCGAAAATGGGGCCATTCCATTGGTTATAAACGCCGCCTCCCGCCGTCCACGCACCCGACGCCTGCTTCTTCTCTCCCCCGCCGCCGATCACTTCTCCTCCATCCTGCCGCCGCTCTCTTCTCTCTCCCTTTCGGCGACGATGTCGTCCAATGGGGCGGGTAGTAGCTTCGGCAGCGGCGGTCCTCCGGTGGGCACGCCTCCTTTTTGGCCTCACGGTGCCATCGGTCTGCCGTCTCCGGAAGGAGTTCAAAATCACCGCCGACGGGTACCCGACGAGGGGCCCCGGTGCGACACCAGAGGAGGACCACCGCATCGACTGGGCCGCCGCCGCCCAGAGAAGCGACGACGGCGGTGCGGGATATCATCAACCTCGCCGTCTTCGACGACGATTAGATTATGGTTTAAATTTTGTAGTATTAATGTTTAATTAAACTTCGTTATGTCGAATGTAATATGAATGAAATTTCGTAATGTTTCATTAAATTTTGTTATGTTTGAATGCAATTTAGATGCAAAAATAATTGTAAAATATTTAGATTAGGTTTTTCAATTTAGAATTTTATTTATTAAAAAAATAAAATATATACAGTTTAAAATATATTTCACAAACAAGGAATTTAAAAAAAAAACTCCAACGACGCCAACAGGCTGGCTTAGCGGATGCGAATTATAAAATTTTAAATATAAGGTTCACAACTTTTGCCAGCTAATGGGCATGCCGATTGGACCACTCCACGAAAAATTTGAACAAATTTGGAGACTGAACGCACGTTGCGTCACGCCCGGCCACTATTTTAGGGTTTTTTCGCCGAGAAAACCCTAGAAAATGCATGCAGTGTCAAGAATCATTGAAACTTGGCACAGATGCTTGCCATGGTGGTTGTAGCATGTGGAAAAAATTTGAGCCCGTTCGGTGGATGTGAGAAAAGAAGTTGTACCAGACGAACCCTTCCGCCCTAACCGATACCCTCCGTTCTACAGCAAGTACCAGTGGACATTCATAAAATTTACCCAACTTTTGCCAGCTAGTGGGCATGCCCATTGGATCACCCCACGCAAAATTTGGACGAATTTGGAGACTGAACGCACGTTGCGTCACGTCCGGCCACTATTTTAGGGATTCATTTTTAGTGTCATAACCCCTTTCAAATACCAATTCAAATTTTAAAGTGAATTTAAAAGTTGTTCAAATCAAGGAACTGAAATGTTCATAATGTCGCAAATAATTCTCAAAGCAAATATAAAAGTGAATCCAACATTATGTAAATTCCCCAGTTGACCCTAGCAACAAAACAGTGGATCAGCAGCACGTTTTCTTTCCATTTAAATTCAAATCAAATTTAAATGAAAACATTTATTCATCAAACCAATTTCTATTGTTAGATGATATTACACTGTAATTAATGAGCTAAGGTACCCAATTTACAAAAGTCATTTAGTGGCCTGTCCATTTGCAAAACAGAAGTAAAAACAGAAAACAGAAGTAAGAAATAGAAAAAAGCCTAATGACTACTGTGCACTTAGGCCTGTGAGCTACAGGAACCGGCCCAGCCCGCCAGCCGGGTCTTCTCCCTCCTTCCGCACGCGTCAGCGCGTGCGCGCATCCGAGCTCCGATCGACGCCGTGTCGTTGATCCCGCGGCTCCTCGACTCCGTTAAAGCCTCCCCTGGTCGCTTCCCTCCTCCCCCGGAACCCTAGCACCCTCATTCCCCCCTCTCTCGCCCGTCTTGTCCCTCCCCGCAAACACCCGACACCGACGCCGCCGTGGCTCGCCATAGCCGTGGCCCCTGACCCCCCCGCGCTTCGTCTCCGTGCTGGATCGAACCGTCGCCCTCGACTGCGCCTTCTACACCGACCAACGCGGGCCGTGGAGCACTACATCGCCGGATCGCGCCGTCGTCTTCCTCGGATCGCCGCCGTCTGTCGCCGTCGATTCCAGCTGCTCCGCGCCTCCCCGAGCACACTGCCACTTCCCTACGGCTCCCGTTGAGCCTACACATCTTCTCCCCCTCAACCCGGCCTCTTCCCGTCGCCATAGCTCGCCGCATTGGAGATGCCCGAACGCGCCGCCGCCTGACCTCGTCGCCGGCGAGGCTCCGATGACCAAATGGTCTCGGGCTCGTGCACATTGTGTTCGCGCGCGCATGTAGATCATCCCTAGCTAATTAGATCGCCCGCGCGCGCACCGTTTTGCCGTTCCCGTAGCTCGCCCGAGGACCTCACCGCCGGCGTCGTCGTAGCGCTCGCCTTCGACCGCCCCAGCCGCTCTGACCACCGCCATCCAACGCGTCGTCGTCTTGCCGTTCAAACGCGCCCAACGGCGACCAAAATGGTGCCTTGTGCGCGAAACCCGACCGCCGCCCGAGCCGCGCTGCCGCAAAACGCGCTCGCCGGCCCCGCTGACCTGGTAGCGCGTGGGACCCGCCCAGGGTCGCTGACGTGTGGGCCCCTGCACTCGTTTGACCACGTTGACCACGGTCAACGCGGGTCACTGTTCACTTCTGTCACTGACATATGGGCCCCGCGCTAATTAACTGGTTTTATAAATAAATAAAATGTTAACTAATCTGTTAATTAGATTTAATCACAAATTAGTCACTGACTAATGGGGCCCACTCCACTAATTAGTTCTGTTAGTTTAAATTAGATCATTGTTAGTCCCACAGAGGCTGACAGGTGGGCCCCACCTGTCAGCTTGACTGGTCAGCTGGTCAGCCGACTGCTGACGCAAGCATGACCTCAGCGTGACGACATATTCCTTTTCTGGCTAATTCTGCTAATTTAAATGAATTCAGAAAATGCAAAAATCTTTGTAAATTCATAGAAAATAAACCGTAGCTCAGATCGAAAAACTTTACACATGAAAGTTGCTCAGAACGACGAGATGAATCCAACCGTGCCATCTGTTTCCATGTCGGGACCCTCTACGGAGGTGAACCCATCAACTCTTAGCCTGTTTCCGGTAGATGAATAGTGCATATATACCGGTTAATAAATCCAACTTTAATCCTAAAATAACTAAAATGATTTAGACATGTCTTTAGGCAACCCTGCACTGCACGTTAGCATAGCATGCTCTGTGTTGCATATGTTTGCTATGTATTTATTTGTTTCCTCCCCCTCTTCTTTCTCGGTAGACCCCGGTACCGACGCAGTTCCCAACACCGACGCAGCTCACGAGTCCGACGACACCGTTGACGACCTTGCCTTTGCCGCCGAGCAACCAGGCAAGCACCCCCCTTGAACATGCCGATATCGCCTATTCTTTCCCTCTTATGCTTGCATTAGAAATTGCTGCTGCTACTGCTTTACCTATTCTGATGCATAGCCTGATTTTTGTAACCTGCTTTTGATAATTACCTGCTTATCCTAAACTGCTTAGTATAGGCTGTTTAGAGACCCACCAGAGACCCCACTTTGACCCAGTTGCCTCCACTGGATTATCAGATGACTCGATCAACGCGATCGACAACCAGGCCCCGGCACCGCACATCACCCCCCTAGTTGTACGACACTGCAGCGTTACTATCGAGTGCCGAGGGTGATACCTCGTTTAGCACTTCTGATGTTAACTCTGTAGAGTAGCTATTCGGTCGTGGTCATCGAGGGTGATTCCTCCTTCACCACTCCCGATAACGACGCTGTCGTGCAACACCTCAAGTGTGAGCCCATCGAGGGTGATTCCTCCGAGTTCACCTTGACGGTCACATCGAGTAGGAATCCAACGAGGGTGATACCTCGGATTCCCCTGATGTTATGGACACACGGATACTTGGACTTTACAGCTGTTACTTGGAAAGGCGGGTCGACCCTGAGGGGTACCCGCGTGAGCCTAAGTGGCGAGTGATATGGAGACGGGTTGACCTGGAGGGTGCCCGTGAGATAAATACGAGGCGTGGCCAGGCATTCTTAGCCATTGCCGCAAGTCCTCGAGACGAGGCGACGGGGTCACATCGATCGTGAGTCTCTGCTCGTTACCGCACCACCCACACACACTAACGATTTGGATATTTGATCCGAGTGGGCCTCTGGCCCGATAGCACTAACCATCACGTGGGATAAGTTATGGGCACTCTGCGTCGTATGCATCAGCTGAAGCTTAATAGACGTCAGCGACTGAGCGGCGCGCACTGTGTTGGACTGGTAACGCCCTGCACTTGTATAAGGGGGGGCTAGGTCTGCTCATCGGCCGCATTCGGAATGTGCAGGAGCGTCCGGGGCGATGGTCCAAGACCCCTGGGGGCATAGGTTTAGTCTGGCGTGTTGACCTCTCTGTTAAGCCTAGGTCGGGTTGCGGCGTATCGTTTGGCCGAGGCCGGGCATGACCCAGAAAAGTGTGTCCGTCCGGAGTTAATCGAGCGTGGTGGGTAAGTTGGTGCACCCCTGCAGGGAAGAAAACATCTATGCATAGCCGGATCCTCGGTAACGGACGCTCGGAGTTGTATCCCGATCGATACAACTAGAACTGGATACTTGAGATGAGATATGGATAGTATGGCTCTGGGATTACTTTCTCGCAGGGAGTCGAGAAAGGATCTCTGGCCAAGGTTGATACTTGGATATTAGGGCTCTGGGATTGCTTTCTCGCAGGGAGTCGAGGAAGGATCTCTGGGCGAGGTTGATACTTATTACTGCTACTACTTTATTTTGTGCTAATCTACACTCTTCTAATGCTGCAAGACTGCTGAAGATGCTAGTCTTCGATAGGACTAGGCCTTCTCTCTATTCTGGCATTTCTGCAGCCTAGTCCACATATACAGCCTTTCTTTGATAATGTTGCATATGTAGTGTAGATCCTTGCTTGCTGAGTACTTCGGATGAGTACTCACGGTTGCTTTGCTTCCTCTTTTCCCCATACCCGTTTGATGCAACCAGATGACGGAGCCCCGAAGCCAGCTGCCCCCGTCGACGACTACTATTACCACCCCGAGGGTGGTTACTACTTCGAGCTTGCCGACGACCAGGAGTAGGATCGGAGGGTCCCAGGCAGGAGGCCTGCGCCTTTTCGATCGTAGTGTTTTCTTTTGCCCCGCCTTCTTAAAGGCTTATCTGTTTTATCTTTTATATCTTTACTCAGATATCTGATGCTTCCGCTGACGCTTGTAAGTGAGCTTATGTATTCGAGCCCTCGAGGCCCCTGGCTTGTAATATAAAGCTTGTATTATTTTAATTTGTTTTAGAGTTGTGTTGTGATTTCTTCAAGTGAGTCCTTAGGCTTGATCGTGTGCATTTGCGTGTATGATTAGTGCACGATTAAGCTGGGGGCGTCACAAAGTCGACAAGGCGCGGGGTAGCATGGTGCAGCTACATGGAGTCATGTTGAAGGTGGAGCTGGAGTTTAATGGATGACTTCACTCGATGCTGATGGAGGGGCTACGGTGTAAGATCGGAGAATCGAAGCCTACTTCAGTGGGATAGCGAGAGACACGTGGATCGGACTGGGGCCCAATGGTCTGATGGAGACGTGATACTCGGCATCGGTCGGTGATGATCGGTGGTTCTCTGCAGTGGGGGTTGAGGCAGTGTGGGCTAGCTACCCGGGAGACTCGACCAGGACAGCAGGGGCTCGACGCAGTGATAACGATGAGACGTGCGGTAAGCACGGGACATAGCGACATGCCAAGGCACTGGTGGTCAGATATGTGGTCAGACAAAGTGTGGAGACGGTGTTGAAGTAGTGTTGATGAGTACCAGATTCAAGTTGGTGACTGGGTCTATCGGTGCTAGTTGATGGACAGGAGTTGACCATGGAGAATCTGAGAAAGTGGCGGAGAGTCTGAAATTGTCAAAAGCTGAGAGAGTACATGGTCGTATATTCTATAGTGTTCGGTGCGCATGGCAAAGTGCGGATGACAAGACAGAAGGAGGCGGAGTGCTATAGCTGTGGGACATGCTAGAGACTATCCGAAAAAAGGGTGAGACAACTGTGAATTTGACTCAGGGTGACACAGGGCGACGGTGAAATTCCTTCAAGTTTCAGACAGACGGTCAAGAAAGAGCATTGATGTTGAGTCCAGGTAACTCTTATATGTGATGTCCAATATGTGAGTTGTTCATTTTCACGCAGATAAGTTATCGGTGTGTGATGGCGTTGAACGGATTCTCCGAAAGTTGGGAGCACAAAATAGAGTAATGAGGAACTTATTTTTGCTCGAGTGTTGACTGTGAAGAAGACGAGAAGGAACTACAGTTGCAGGTGGAGTCACTTGGAGTCTGGGAGTAGCAGCGGTGCTCAGGGCGTATCTCATGTCCAATGTACATGGAGGTTCGACGCATGGATGGATCCAAGGTGGTGGAGAATATTCGCCAAGGTGGAGTTTGTTAGAGTAGTGTCGAATATTATTGTACAAGGTAGGTTACAGTTGGACTTGGTTTTGGATGTGTGTAGACAGTGTAGGAGTTGTGTCCTAATAGGACACTTGTATGCTAGGTCTCTCATATATATCGGGGGTAGACACACGATGTAACCTATGCCAACATAATAGTACAGGCACGCGGGGAAGCCGGCAGCGTGTGCGGTATTATAGCGGTGTCATGGGGAGGAGAGCCCGTAATCATGCTCTGGGATGTAGCCATAATGGTGAACCTCGTTAACAAATCTCGGTGTCGTGCCTGTGTGATTGCTTGGTCCTCGGATGATCGACGGAACGCCTCGGATTAATTCTAACATACTAATTTCATGTTTATGTACAATAAGCTATGTACGCGACATGTATGCATAACTTCGTGTATATATATCATGTGCATGAATTGGTGCTTGGTGCATGTAAATGTATAGTAAGATTATTTTATTTTTCATGGATGTTCTCATTATAGTAACATGTGTAATCTTCTACAAGCATATTGATATTAAATGATGGTCCAGCTTACTTATTGTGGTATTTGGAAACCATGTTTAAATAAAAATAACTCCATACAAAAAACATATAGAGAAAATTTAGCGGCAAAAATTCATGGATAACTTTGATAGTTTTGTTAAAACTTCTGCTCAGACTTGTATTGTTTCACTAGCACGTGGACGACTGTATATAGGGTTGCATCTTCAGGAATACTGTGTCCCCCACCTCAAATGATCTTTCTGTCTGGTGTTTATCAGCTTGAGCCTTCATACGCTGCTGAGCACGCAATAAATGTTGCTTTACCGATTCCATGACCACATGCCGATCTTTCAACCACTGCTGGACATCAGAATTTCCAATGGCATCAATTGGAGAGAGACCAAAGTAACGAGGAGCATGCCCGTACACCAGTTCAAAGGGAGTCCAGCCTGTTGATGAGTGCAAGTTCGTATTATACCAGAGTTCACAGAGAGGGAGCCAGCTAGACCAACGATGGGGATGTGCACTGATAAAGCAACGGAGATACCCTTCAACTTGCTGATTTACACGCTCTGTTTGCCCATCAGTTTGCAGGTGCTAACCTGAACTCATGCAAAGTTTAATTCCAGTTCTGTTGCACACCTCTTTCCAAAACGTACTGGTGACGATAGGATCTCTATCTGAAACTACAGACATAGGAAGACCATGAAGGCGATACACACGGTCCAAAAATGATTCAGCTACTGTGGCTGCTGTGTAAGGATTTTTGAGAGCAATAAAATGACCATACTTAGTCAGCTTGTCGATAACCACCAAGATGCAGTTGTAGTGCTGTGAAACTGGCAACCCTTCGATGAAATCCATTGTCATCATTTCCCATGGTTGTGAGGGCACTGGTAACGGTTGTAATAGGCCTGGATAGGGTACTCGGTCAGGTTTAGCAAGCTGACAAACCTGACATTGTTGCAAAGCCAATTTAATCATTTTCTTCATATTCTTCCAATGAAATAGCTGAGAGATCCTGCGATATGTAACTGGAAACCCAGAATGACCACCAGCTGAACTAGCATGCAAACTGTCGATGATTTTGCGTTGCAGCAATTCATCTGACCCGATCCAAACTCGTTTCTTGAAACGAAGCAACTCATTGGTGGGTGCGAGAAAAATAATACAAGAGTAATTCCTATTCTCCGGTGGACAACAAGTGCCCGTCTCCTTTTCTCCCTAACTAATACGGTATACAAGTCTAGCTCACACCCACCTACTGTAACTCTACTTGCAGCCGATAACTCGATATAGGTACGCTTCTGTAAGCAATGAACTACTCCGCTCAATTCAGCTATAGTATTCGCTCAGATCTCAGGTTTGGTACAAGAGAATTCAAATTGGAGGAGGAGGAGGAAGAAGGAAACTCCAGCTAGCTAACCACTCACAACATCTATCTTATCCCTTCCTCGGCCGAAGTCGCCGTCCACCCATTACAGAGTACAAGTTCAGATATATATTGAGTAACTATCGGGCCCACTCTGGGCCGCGTAGCCTGGCGGGTGCTTGGGCTCTTCTCTTGGGCCTGGCCTGTTCCTCGCTTGCCGGAGCGTCCTGTAGCGATTCAGGTCCTGCCGCTGGTTCATTGTCAGTGCTGCTGACAATCCCCCCTGGAGAGAAAACGGCTTGCCCCCAAGCCGGTGCTCGAGGGAACTGCTGCTTAAGCATTTCTTGATCTTCCCAGGTGGCCACCGACGCCGGAGAATGGTTCCATTTGACCAGCACTTGAGCGACCAGTCTGTTTCCCCGCGGAACCACGCGGCGATCGAGGAAACAAGCCGGAAACTGCAGTTGAGCTGCTGAAGAAGGAAGAGTTGGTAATACCTGTTGATCCGGCTTAACATGACGCTTGAGTAGAGACAAATGGAAGACTGGGTGCACTCTACAGTTGTCCGGTAGTGCCAGCTTGTATGCCACCGCACCAACTTTCGCTGTGATCTCAAAGGGACCAAAATACTTGAATGCGAGTTTGTGATTTGCCCGCGGAGCGATGGACGACTGTATATAAGGTTGCATCTTCAGGAATACTGTGTCCCCCACCTCAAATGATCTTTCTGTCCGGTGTTTGTCAGCTTGAGCCTTCATACGCTTTTGAGCACGCAATAAATGTTGCTTTACTGATTCCATGACCACATGCCGATCTTCCAACCACTGCTGGACATCAGAATTTCCAATGGCATCAATTGGAGAGAGACCAAAGTAACGAGGAGCATGCCCGTACACCATTTCAAAGGGAGTCCGGCCTGTTGATGAGTGCCAATTCCTATTATACCAGAGGTCACAGAGAGGGAGCCACCTAGACCAACGATGGGGATGTGCACTGATATAGCAACGGAGATACCCTTCAACTTGTTGATTTACACGCTCTGTTTGCCCATCAGTTTGCTGGTGCTGACCTGAACTCATGCAAAGTTTAATTCCAGTTCTGTTGCACACCTCTTTCAAAAATGTACTGGTGAAGATAGGATCTCTATCTGAAACTAGGGACACAGGAAGACCATGAAGGCGATACACACGGTCCAGAAATGATTCAGCTGCCGTGGCTGCTGTGTAAGGATGTTTGAGAGCAATAAAATGACCATACTTAGTCATCTTGTCGATAACCACCAAGATGCAGTTGTAGTGCTGTGAAACTGGCAACCCTTCGATGAAATCCATTGTCATCATTTCCCATGGCTCTGAGGGCACTGGTAACGTTTGTAACAGGCCTGGATAGGGTACTCGGTCAGGTTTAGCAAGCTGACAAACCTGACATTGTTGCAAAGCCAATTTAATCATTTTCTTCACATTCTTCCAATAAAATAGCTGAGAGATCCTGTGATATGTAACTGGAAACCCAGAATAACCACGAGCTGAACTAGCATGCAAACTGTCGATGATTTTGCGTTGCAGCAATTCATCTGACCCGATCCAAACTCGTTTCTTGAAACGAAGCATACCACCATGTAAAGTAAAGTTAGGATCAGCCGCTGGGTCAATAGCTAACTTCTGCAATATTGCTGTAGCATGAGGATCTGATGATAGCTATCCATGATTTCCTGCACCCAGGCTGGTTGAACTTCAGAAATCACATAATCGTTTCCAGGTTCATGTGGGCGTTTGGATAAGGCATCATCAACCTTGTTATCTGCCCCTTTTATATACACAGTCTTATAATCCAAACCCAACAGCTTTGTGAGAGCTTTTTGCTGCCAAGATGTATGTAAGCACTGTTCTGTCAGACTGACCAATGCCTTCTGATCAGTTATGATGGTGAACTCCTTCAGTTGCAGATAAGAGCGCCACTGTTCCACTGCAAGAAGAATTGCTAGAAATTCTTTTTCATATACTGACAGAGTTTGATTCTTGGGGCCTAAAGCCTTACTGACAAAGGCTAGGGGATGACCATCTTGTGTTAACACAGCACCTATTCCATAGTCGCTAGCATCAGTTTCTATAGTAAATGGCTTCTAAAAATTTGGGAATGCCAATATAGGTGCAGTAACCAGAGCTTGTTTCAGAGTTTGGATGGTTGTATCTTCGATACTGGTCCATACAGACACAGTTCCTTTGCGTAAAAGGTTAGTCATAGGATTGGCAATAATCCCAAAGTGACGGATAAATTTCCTATAATAGCCAGCTAAACCCAGAAAACTTCTCACCTCCTTCACAGATTCTGGGGTTGGCCACTGCTCAATAGTGCTAATCTTTTCAGGGTTAGTGGAAACTCCATCTTTGCTGATAATGT
This sequence comes from Thinopyrum elongatum, assembly GCA_011799875.1. NCBI lineage: Eukaryota > Viridiplantae > Streptophyta > Magnoliopsida > Poales > Poaceae > Thinopyrum > Thinopyrum elongatum. The sequence goes on along the minus strand of CM022301.1, from coordinate 395,083,389 downwards.
GACCTAAGTATAACAACTTTTGAGAGGCAAATTCACATTTGGAGAGTTTCACATACCACTTGTCCCTTCATAAAACTTGCAACACTCTCCAGACATGCTCCAAATGTTGTTTCAGTGTTTTACTGAAAACTAGAATGTCATCAAAGAATGCTAGCACAAAGTGCCTAAGCATTTCAGGTTCTTCTGACAATGACACATTCATGGCCCCTTGAAAAGTGTTAGGTGCTCCTGTCAGACCAAATCCCACAACCAGAAACTCAAAATGCCCATGATGGGTTTGAAAAGCTGTCTTGTATTCTTCACCAGGATCTAGTCTTATTTGATGGTAACCAGCCCTGAGATCTAACTTTGTAAACCATTGTGCACCATGTAACTCATCCAGGAGCTCATCTATCACCGGCATAGGATAGTTTCCCTTGATTGTAAGAGCATTCAGGTGTCTATAGTCTACCACCAGTCTCCAGGTATGGTCCTTCTTTTTGACCAAGAGAATTGGTGAAGAAAAGGGACTATTACTCCTTCTGATAACACCAGAATCCAACATTTCCTGAATTTGTCTTTCCACTTCATCTTTCAGTTCTGGAGCCAGTCTGTATGGCCTGTGAGAAAAAGGTCTGGCACTAGGAATAGGAGGAATGGAATGATCACAAGCTCTCTGTGGGGGCAAACCAACTGGGACAGCAAAAACATCCTTATACTCTTCAAGTAGTTCTTGAATTTCTGGCAGAATAGTTGGTGCATTCTCATCAGTAACCACAGACAGTTCAATGATAGTGTATGCAAATTCCACAGCGCTGCTCCCTGAATTGTTACTGACTTCCCTTGCAAAGGAAAAGACATCCATTGATGTTCCCAATCCACAGTCATGGGGCTATGTTTAGATAGCCAATCCATACCCAGAATTCCATCATAACAGCTGAGAGGCAATATTCTAAGATCATGCTCAAACTGAACTCCTTGCACTGACCACTGGCATTTTGGCACAAAGCTGGAGCAGCTCATAATTCCACCATTTGCTACCTTGACCTTCATTGTTGTACATTTCTGCACTCCTTTCAATGTAACTGCTGAATTGGTATCCACAAATGAGTGAGTACTGCCAGAGTCCACCAAGAATGTTCTCTGCTGTCCTTGAAGATGAACAACCAACTGAAAAGCCTTACTGTGGGCTGACCTTCCTTTAGCTGCTTCTGATATAGCCATGAGATTTACTTCCTCTTCCTCATCTGTAAATAACTCTTCTGTAGATGTGCACTGAAAAAATTCCACCATTTCCTGTACCACGTGAAGAGACACAGTTTGTTTGCATTGGTGGTCACGGCTCCATTTCTCTCCACACATGAAGCACAGCCCCTTGGCCTTGCGATAAGATCTCAGTGCCTCCCATTTGTCCTCACCCAGCTTCTGTCTCTGCACATCTGAGTTGTTTCTTCTGTCGTCAGGGGCCTTGCTCGCAGCTGGTTTAACTGAAGATACTGATTGTGAGTATTGTTGTCGCCTGACAGTCTAATTATGCTGGGGAGCTGAGTTGGTCAGAGATTCATGTAACAGTGCCAATTCATAGGCCGCATCTAGATCCGGAGGCTATTGTAACGCCACCATTACTCTGACAGACGGATTCAGGCCGTCGATGAATTTGGTGACATAGTGCACAGACTCTGGTACTGCCTCATATGCAGACAGCTGATCGTATAGCTCCGCAAATTGCTCCACATAATCTTCCACTAAACCCGTTCGGGAGATGCTATGAAATTTGCGTACCAGCGCCTGGTGTTGATTTCGACCAAATCGGCACTGTAGCAGCCTGCAGAAATCCTCCCATGGCGCGTTTGGCGCTCGTCGCTGGACTGACTCATCCCAACGCGTTCCTGGCCCTTCAAACAGAGTTGATGTGAACTGAACCCAGAGCTGCCGCGTTGTACCACACATGCTGAAATAGTCGTCGCATCTTGTTTGCCAGAGTCTCGGATTGGTGCCGTCGAAACGGGGCAAATCGATGCGAGGTGCAAATCCGTAGGTGTCAGTATTCTCTCGTTGCAATTCTGCCAATCTCGAACTGAGAACAGGGTTGTGGTCGGATCTCGTACCTCTAGCTAGAGGCGGGACGTATGGAACTTGATCCTTCCCCTTGGCTGATGGTACAGAGCGGCTGCCCTCCGGACCCGTGTCGCCATTGTTGATCGCGCACTGGCTAGTCGGTGGAGGACGTCCGCCTTGGGGCGAAACGGTGGTGGCCGTCGGCCGCTCCAGACCAGCGCGGAGCACGTCCATGTCGACGCCGATCGACATCTTGAGGTCATCGATGTGCGTCGTCAGATCGCCCACGATGGAGTGCATCGACTAGGCCGCTTCCTCATCATGGCGCTTGAAGCGAGCGTCGAGGGACTCCGCTAGGTCGGCCTTGAGGAACTCGTACACTGCCTTCGTCGCCGGGGACAAGCTCTCCATCAATTCATGGCGGCGTCGCGCCGCAAACCTCGTCGCGTGCGGGTGGTGGAGGGGCACTTGCGGTGCCAGGATCTATGGCTCCGATGCCAATTGTAAGCAACGAACTACTCCACTCAATTCAGCTATAGTATTCGCTTAGATCTCAGGTTTGGTACAAGAGAATTCAAATTGGAGGGGGAGGAGGAAGAAGGAAACTCCAGCTAGCTAACCACTCACACCATCTATCTTATCCCTTCCTCGGCCGAAGCCGCGGTCCACCCGTTACAGAGTACAAGTTCAGATATATATTGAGTAACTATCGGGCCCACTCTGGGCCGCGTAGCCTGGCGGGTGCTTGGGCTCTTCTCTTGGGCCTGGCCTGTTACTCGCTTGCCGGAGCGTCTTGTAGTGATTCAGGTCCTGCCGCTGGTTCATTGTCAGTGCTGCTGACAATCCCCCCTGGAGAGAAAACGGCTTGCCCCCAAGCCGGTGCTCGAGGGCACTGCTGCTTAAGCATTTCTTGATCTTCCCAGGTGGCCATCGACGCCGGAGACTGGTTCAATTTGACCAGCACTTGAGTGACCAGTCTGTTTCCTTGCGGAACCAGGAGGCGATCGAGGAAACGAGCCGGAACCTGCAGTTGAGCTGCTGAAGAAGGAAGAGTTGGTAATACCTGTTGATCTGGCTTAACATGACGCTTGAGTAGAGACACATGGAAGACTGGGTGCACTCTACAGTTGTCCGGTAGTGCCATCTTGTATGCCACCGCACCAACTTTCGTTGTGATCTCAAAGGGACAAAAATACTTGAATGCGAGTTTGTGGTTTGCCCGCGGAGCGATGGACGACTGTATATAAGGTTGCATCTTCAGGAATACTGTGTCCCCCACCTCAAATGATCTTTCTGTCCGGTGTTTGTTAGCTTGAGCCTTCATACGCTGCTGAGCACGCAATAAATGTTGCTTTACTGATTCCATGACCACATGCCGATCTTTCAACCACTGCTGGACATCAGAATTTCCAATGGCATCAATTGGAGAGAGACCAAAGTAATGAGGAGCATGCCCGTACACCAGTTCAAAGGGAGTCCGGCCTGTTGATGAGTGCCAGTTCGTATTATACCAGAGTTCACAGAGAGGGAGCCAGCTAGACCAACGATGGGGATGTGCACTGATAAAGCAACAGAGATACCCTTCAACTTGCTGATTTACACGCTCTGTTTGCCCATCAGTTTGCGGGTGTTGACCTGAACTCATGCGAAGTTTAATTCCAGTTTTGTTGCACACCTCTTTCCAAAATGTACTGGTGAAGATAGGATCTCTATCTGAAACTAGGGACACAGGAAGACCATGAAGGCGATACACACGGTCCAGAAATGATTCAGCTGCTGTGGCTGCTGTGTAAGGATGTTTGAGAGCAATAAAATGACCATACTTAGTCAGCTTGTCGATAACCACCAAGATGCAGTTGTAGTGCTGTGAAACTGGCAACCCTTCAATGAAATCCATTGTCATCATTTCCCATGGCTGTGAGGGCACTGGTAACGTTTGTAACAGGCCTGGATAGGGTACTCGGTCAGGTTTAGCAAGCTGACAAACCAGACATTGTTGCAAAGCCAATTTAATCATTTTCTTCATATTCTTCCAATGAAATAGCTGAGAGATCCTGCGATATGTAACTGGAAACCCAGAATGACCACCAGCTGAACTAGCATGCAAACTGTCGATGATTTTGCGTTGCAGCAATTCATCTGACCCGATCCAAACTTATTTCTTGAAACGAAGCAGACCACCATGTAAAGTAAAGTTTGGATCAGCCGCTGGGTCAATAGCTAACTTCTGCAATATTGCTGTAGCGTGAGGGTCTGATGAATAGCTGTCCATGATTTCCTGCACCCAGACTGGTTGAACTTCAGAAATCACATAACAGTTTCCAGGTTCATGTGGGCGTCTGGATAAGGCATCAGCAACCTTGTAATCTGCCCCTTTTCTGTACACAGTCTTACAATCCAAACCCAACAGCTTTGTGAGAGCTTTTTGCTGCCAAGATGTATGTAAGCGTTGTTCTGTCAGACTGACCAACGCCTTCTGATCAGTTACGATGGTGAACTCCTTCAGTTGCAGATAAGAGTGACACCGTTCCACTGCAAGAAGAATAGCTAGAAATTCTTTTTCATATACTGACAGAGTTAGATTCTTGGGGCCCAAAGCCTTACTGACAAAGGCTAGGGGATGTCCATCTTGTGTTAACACAGCACCTATTCCATAGTCACTAGCATCAATTTCTATAGTAAATGGCTTCTGTAAATTTGGAAGTACCAATACAGGTGCAGTAACCAGAGCTTGTTTCAGAGTTTGGAAGGATGTATCTTCGATACTGGTCCATACAAACACAGTTCCTTTGCGTAAAAGGTTAGTCATAGGCATGGCAATAATCCCAAAGTGACGGATAAATTTCCTGTAATTGCCAGCTAAACCCAAAAAACTTCTCACCTCCTTCACAGATTCTGGGGTTGGCCACTGCTCAATAGTGCTAATCTTTTCAGGGTTAGTGGAAACTCCATCTTTGCTGATAATGTGACCTAAGTATAACAACTTTTGAGAGGCAAATTCACATTTGGAGAGTTTCACATACCACTTGTCCCTTCGTAAAACTTGCAACACTCTCCTGACATGCTCCAAATGTTGTTTCAGTGTTGTATTGAAAACTAGAATGTCATCAAAGAATGCTAGCACAAAGTGCCTAAGCATTTCAGGTTCTTTTGACAATGCACATTCATGGCCCCTTGAAAAGTGTTAGGTGCTCCTGTCAGACCAAATCCCACAACCAGAAACTCAAAATGCCCATGACGGGTTTGAAAAGCTGTCTTGTATTCTTCACCAGGAGCTAGTCTTATTTGATGGTAACCAGCCCTGAGATCTAACTTTGTAAACCATTGTGCACCATGTAACTCATCCAGGAGCTGATGTATCACAGGCATAGGATAGTTTCGCTTGATTGTAAGAGCATTCAGGTGTCTATAGTCTACCACCAGTCTCCAGGTATGGTCCTTCTTTTTGACCAAGAGAATTGGTGAAGAAAAGGGACTATTACTCCTTCTGATAACACCAGAATCCAACAGTTCCTGAATTTGTCTTTCCACTTCATCTTTCAGTTCTGGAGCCAGTCTGTATGGCCTGTGAGAAAAAGGTTTGGCACCAGGAATAATAGGAATGGAATGATCACAAGCTCTCTCTGGGGGCAAACCAACTGGGACAGCAAAAACATCCTTATACTCTTCAAGTAGTTCCTGAATTTCTGGCATAATAGTTGGTGCATTCTCATCAGTAACCACAGACAGTTCAATGATAGTGTATGCAAATTCCACAAGCGTTGCTCCCTAAATTTTTACTGACTTCCCTTGCAAAGGAAAAGACATCCATTGATGTTCCCAATCCACAGTCATGGGGCTATGTTTAGCTAGCCAATCCATACCCAGAATTCCATCATAACAGCTGAGAGGCAATATTCTAAGATCATGCTCAAACTGAACTCCTTGCACTGACCACTGGCATTTTGGCACAAAGCTGGAGCAGCTCATAATTCCACCATTTGCTACCTTGACCTTCATTGTTGTACATTTCTGCACTCCTGTCAATGTAACTGCTGAATTGGTATCCACAAATGAGTGAGTACTGCCAGAGTCCACCAAGAATGTTCTCTGCTGTCCTTGAAGATGAACAACCAACTGAAAAGCCTTACTGTGGGCTGACCTTCCTTCAGCTGCTTCTGATATAGCCATGAGATTTACTTCCTCTTCCTCATCTGTAAGTAACTCTTCTGTAGAAGTGCACTGAAAAAATTCCACCATTTCCTGTACCACGTGAAGAGACACAATTTGTTTGCATTGGTGGTCGCGGCTCCATTTCTCTCCACACATGAAGCACAGCCCCTTGGCCTTGCGATAAGATCTCAGTGCCTCCCATTTGTCCTCACCCAACTTCTGTCTCTGCACATCGGAGTTGTTTCTTCTGTCGTCAAGGGCCTTGCTCGCAGCTGGTTTAACTGAAGATACTGATTGTGAGTATTGTTGTCGCCTGACAGTCTGATTATGCTGGGGAGCTGAGTTGGTCAGAGATTCATGTAACAGTGCCAATTCATAGGCCGAATCCAGATCCGGAGGCTGTTGTAACGCCACCATTACTCTGACAGACGGATTCAGGCCGTCAATGAATTTGGTGACATAGTGCACAGACTCTGGTACTGCCTCATATGCAGACAGCTGATCGTATAGCTCCGCAAATTGCTCCACATAATATTCCACTGAACCCGTTTGGGAGATGCTATGAAATTTGCGTACCAGCGCCTGGTGTTGATTTCGACCAAATCGGCACTGTAGCAGCCTGCAGAAATCCTCCCATGGCGCGTTTGGCACTCGTCGCTGGACTGACTCCAACCAACGCGCTGCTGGCCCTTCAAACAGAGTTGATGCGAACTGAACCCAGAGCTGCCGCGGTGTACCACACATGCTGAAATAGTCTTTGCATCTCGTTTGCCAGAGTCTCAGATTGGTGCCGCCGAAACGGGGCAAATCGATGCGAGGTGCAAATCCGTAGGTGTCAGTATTCTCTCGTTGCAATTCTGCCAATCTCGAACTGAGAACATGGTTGTGGTCGGATCTCGTACCTCTAGGTGGAGGCGAGACGTATGGAACGTGATCCTTCCCCTTGGCTGATGGTACAGAGTGGCTTCCCTCCGGACCCGTGTCGCCGTTGTTGATCGCGCACTGGCTAGTCGGTGGAGGACGTCCGCCTTGGGGCGAAACGGTGGTGGCCGTCGGCTGCTCCAGACCAGCGCGGAGCACGACCATGTCGACACTGATCGACATCTTGAGGTCATCGATGCGCGTCGTTAAATCGCCCACGACGGAGCGCATAGACTTGGCCGCTTCCTCATCTTGGCGCTTGAAGCGAGCGTCGAGGGACTCCGCCAGGTCAGCCTTGAGGAACTCGTACACTGCCTTCGTCGCCGGGGACAAGCTCTCCATCAATTCACGGCGGCGTCACGCCGCAAACTTCGTCGCGTGCGAGTGGTGGAGGGGCACTTGCGGCGCCAGGATCTATGGCTCCGATGCTAATTGTAAGCAACGAACTACTCCGCTCAATTCAGCTATAGTATTCGCTCAGATCTCAGGTTTGGTACAAGAGAATTCAAATTGGAGGGGGAGGAGGAAGAAGGAAACTCCAGCTAGCTAACCACTCACACCATCTATCTTATCCCTTCCTCGGCCGAAGCCACCGTCCACCCGTTACAGAGTACAAGTTCAGATATATATTGAGTAACTATCGGGCCCACTGTGGGCCGCGTAGCCTGGCGGGTGCTTGGGCTCTTCTCTTGGGCCTGGCCTATTCCTCGCTTGCCGGAGCATCTTGTAGCGATTCAGGTCCTGCGGCTTGTTCATTGTCAGTGCTGCTGACAATCCCCCCTGGAGAGAAAACGGCTTGCCCCCAAGCCGGTGCTCGAGGGAACTGTTGCTTAAGCATTTCTTGATCTTCCCAGGTGGCCATCGACGCCGGAGAATTGTTCCATTTGACCAGCACTTGACCGACCAGTCTGTTTTGCCGCGGAACCAGGCGGCGATCGAGGAAACGAGCCGGAACCTGCAGTTGAGCTGCTGAAGAAGGAAGAGTTGGTAATACCTGTTGATCCGGCTTAACATGACGCTTGAGTAGAGACACATGGAAGACTGGGTGCACTCTACAGTTGTCCGGTAGTGCCAGCTTGTATGCCACCACACCAACTTTCGCTGTGATCTCAAAGGGACCAAAATACTTGAATGCAAGTTTGTGGTTTGCCCGCGGAGCGATGGACGACTGTATATAAGGTTGCATCTTCAGGAATACTGTGTCCCCCACCTCAAATGATCTTTCTGTCCGGTCTTTGTCAGCTTGAGCCTTCATACGCTGCTGAGCACGCAATAAATGTTGCTTTACTGATTCCATGACCACATGCCGATCTTTCAACCACTGCTGGACATCAGAATTTCCAATGGCATCAATTGGAGAGAGACCAAAGTAACGAGGAGCATGCCCGTACACCAGTTCAAAGGGAGTCCGGCCTGTTGATGAGTGCCAGTTCGTATTATACCAGAGTTCACAGAGAGGGAGCCTGCTAGACCAACGATGGGGATGTGCATTGATAAAGCAACGGAGATACCCTTCAACTTGCTGATTTACACGCTCTGTTTGCCCATCAGTTTCGGGTGCTGACCTGAACTCATGCGAAGTTTAATTCCAGTTCTGTTGCACACCTCTTTCCAAAATGTACTGGTGAAGATAGGATCTCTATCTGAAACTAGGGACACAAGAAGACCATGAAGGCGATACACACGGTCCAGAAATGATTCAGCTGCTGTGGCTGCTGTGTAAGGATGTTTGAGAGCAATTAAATGACCATACTTAGTCAGCTTGTCGATAACCACCAAGATGCAGTTGTAGTGCTGTGAAACTGGCAACCCTTCGATGAAATCCATTGTCATCATTTCCCATGGCTGTGAGGGCACTGGTAACGTTTGTAACAGGCCTGGATAGGGTACTCGGTCAGGTTTAGCAAGCTGACAAACCTAACATTGTTGCAAAGCCAATTTAATCATTTTCTTCATATTCTTCCAATGAAATAGCTGAGAGATCCTGCGATATGTAACTGGAAACCCAGAATGACCACCAGCTGAACTAGCATGCAAACTGTCGATGATTTTGCGTTGCAGCAATTCATCTGACCCGATCCAAACTCGTTTCTTGAAATGAAGCAGACCACCATGTAAAGTAAAGTTAGGATCAGCCGCTGGGTCAATAGCTAACTTCTTCAATATTGCTGTAGTGTGAGGGTCTGATGAATAGCTATCCATGATTTCCTGCACCCAGGCTGGTTGAACTTCAGAAATCACATAACAGTTTCCAGGTTCATGTGGGCGTCTGGATAAGGCATCAGCAACCTTGTAATCTACCCCTTTTCTGTACACAGTCTTATAATCCAAACCCAACAACTTTGTGAGAGCTTTTTGCTGCCAAGATATATGTAAGCGCTATTCTGTCAGACTAACCAACGCCTTCTGATCAGTTACGACGGTGAACTCCTTCAGTTGCAGATAAGAGCGCCACTGTTCCACTGCAAGAAGAATTGCTTGAAATTCTTTTTCATATACTGACAGAGTTAGATTCTTGGGGCCCAAAGCCTTACTAACAAAGGCTAGGGGATGTCCATCTTGTGTTAACACAGCACCTATTCCATAGTCGCTAGCATCAATTTCTATAGTAAATGGCTTCTGAAAATTTGGAAGTGCCAATACAGGTGCAGTAACCAGAGTTTGTTTCAGAGTTTGGAAGGATGTATCTTCGATATTGGTCCATACAAACACAGTTCCTTTGCGTAAAAGGTTAGTCATCGGCTTGGCAATAATCCCAAAGTGACGGATAAATTTCCTGTAATAGCCAGCTAAACCCAGAAAACTTCTCACCTCCTTCACAGATTCTGGGGTTGGCCACTGCTCAATAGTGCTAATCTTTTCAGGGTTAGTGGAAACTCCATCTTTGCTGATAATGTGACCTAAGTATAACAACTTTTGAGAGGCAAATTCACATTTGGAGAGTTTCACATACCACTTGCCCCTTCGTAAAACTTGCAACACTCTCCTGACATGCTCCAAATGTTGTTTCAGTGTTTTATTGAAAACTAGAATGTCATCAAAGAATGCTAGCACAAAGTGCCTAAGCATTTCAGGTTCTTCTGACAATGACACATTCATGGCCCCTTGAAAAGTGTTAGGTGCTCCTGGCAGACCAAATCCCACAACCAGAAACTCAAAATGCCCATGATGGGTTTGAAAAGCTGTCTTGTATTCTTCACCAGGAGCTAGTCTTATTTGATGGTAACCAGCCCTGAGATCTAACTTTGTAAACCATTGTGCACCATGTAACTCATCCAGGAGCTGATCTATCACAAGCATAGGATAGTTTCCCTTGATTGTAAGAGCATTCAGGTGTCTATAGTCTACCACCAGTCTCCAGGTATGGTCCTTCTTTTTGACCAAGAGAATTGGTGAAGAAAAGGGACTATTACTCCTTCTGATAACACCAGAATCCAACAGTTCCTGAATTTGTCTTTCCACTTCATCTTTCAGTTCTGGAGCCAGTCTGTATGGCCTGTGAGAAAAAGGTCTGGCACCAGGAATAATAGGAATGGAATGATCACAAGCTCTCTCTGGGGGCAAACCAACTGGGACAGCAAAAACATCCTTATACTCTTCAAGTAGTTCCTGAATTTCTGGCAGAATAGTTGGTGCATTCTCATTAGTAACCACAGACAGTTCAATGATAGTGTATGCAAATTGCACAGGCGCTGCTCCCTAAATTGTTACTGACTTCCCTTGCAAAGGAAAAGACATCCATTGATGTTCCCAATCCACAGTCATGGGGCTATGTTTAGCTAGCCAATCCATACCCAGAATTCCATCATAACAGCTGAGAGGCAATATTCTAAGATCATGCTCAAACTGATCTCCTTGCACTGACCACTGGCATTTTGGCACAAAGCTGGAGCAGCTCATAATTCCACCATTTGCTACCTTGACCTTCATTGTTGTACATTTCTGCACTCCTGTCAATGTAACTGCTGAATTGGTATCCACAAATGAGTGAGTACTGCCAGAGTCCACCAAGAATGTTCTCTGCTGTCCTTGAAGATGAACAACCAACTGAAAAGCCTTACTGTGGGCTGACCTTCCTTCAGCTGCTTCTGGTATAGCCATGAGATTTACTTCCTCTTCCTCATCTGTAAGTAACTCTTCTGTAGAAGTGCACTGAAAAAATTCCACCATTTCCTGTACCACGTGAAGAGACACAGTTTGTTTGCATTGGTGGTCACGGCTCCATTTCTCTCCACACATGAAGCACAGCCCCTTGGCCTTGCGATAAGATCTTAGTGCCTCCCATTTGTCCTCACCCAGCTTCTGTCTCTGCACATCTGAGTTGTTTCTTCTGTCGTCAGGGGCCTTGCTCGCAGCTGGTTTAACTGAAGATACTGATTGTGAGTATTGTTGTCGCCTGACAGTCTGATTATGCTGGGGAGCTGAGTTGGTCAGAGATTCATGTAACAGTGCCAATTCATAGGCCGAATCCAGATCCGGAGGCTGTTGTAACGCCACCATTACTCTGACAGACGGATTCAGGCCGTCGATGAATTTGGTGACATAGTGCACAGACTCTGGTACTGCCTCATATGCAGATAGCTGATCGTATAGCTCCGCAAATTGCTCCACATAATCTTCCACTGAACCCGTTTGGGAGATGCTATGAAATTTGCGTACCAGCGCCTGGTGTTGATTTCGACCAAATCGGCACTGTAGCAGCCTGCAGAAATCCTCCCATGGCGCGTTTGGCACTCGTCACTGGACTGACTCCAACCAACGCGTTGCTGGCCCTTCAAACAGAGTTGATGCGAACTGAACCCAGAGCTGCCGCGGTGTACCACACATGCTGAAATAGTCTTTGCATCTCGTTTGCCAGAGTCTCGGATTGGGGCCATCGAAACGGGGCAAATCGATGCGAGGTGCAAATCCGTAGGTGTCAGTATTCTCTCATTGCAATTCTGCCAATCTCGAACTGAGAACAGGGTTGTGGTCGGATCTCGTACCCTAGCTGGAGGCGGGACGTATGGAACGTGATCCTTCCCCTTGGCTGATGGTACAGAGCGGCTGCCCTCCGGACCCTTGTCGCCGTTGTTGATCGCGCACTGGCTAGTCGGTGGAGGACGTCCGCCTTGGGGCGAAACGGTGGTGGCCGTCGGCCGCTCCAGACCAGCGCGGAGCTCGTCCATGTCGACGCCGATCGACATCTTGAGGTCGTCGATGCGCATCATCAGATTGCCCATGATGGAGCGCATCGACTTGGCCGCTTCCTCATCTTGGCGCTTGAAGCGAGCGTCGAGGGACTCCACATGGTCGGCCTTGAGGAACTCGTACACTGCCTTCGTCGCCGGGGACAAGCTCTCCATCAATTCACGGCGGCGTCGAGCCGCAAACCTCGTCGCGTGCGGGTGGTGGAGGGGCACTTGCGGCGCCAGGATCTATGGCTCCGATGCCAATTGTAAGCAACGAACTACTCTGCTCAATTCAGCTATAGTATTCGCTCAGATCTCAGGTTTGGTACAAGAGAATTCAAATTGGAGGGGGAGGAGGAAGAAGGAAACTCCAGCTAGCTAACCACTCACACCATCTATCTTATCCCTTCCTCGGCCGAAGCCGCCGTCCACCCGTTACAGAGTACAAGTTCAGATAGATATTGAGTAACTATCGGGCCCACTCTGGGCCGCGTAGCCTGGCGGGTGCTTGGGCTCTTCTCTTGGGCCTGGCCTGTTCCTCGCTTGCTGGAGCGTCCTGTAGCGATTCAGGTCCTGCCGCTGGTTCATTGTCTGTGTTGCTGACAATCCCCCCTGGAGAGAAAATGGCTTGCCCCCAAGCCGGCGCTCGAGGGACTGCTGCTTAAGCAATTCTTGATCTTCCCAGGTGGCCATCGACGCCGGAAAATGGTTCCATTTGACCAGCACTTGAGCGACCAGTCTGTTTCCCCGCGGAACCACGCGGCGATCGAGGAAACGAGCCGGAACCTGTAGTTGAGCTGCTGAAGAAGGAAGAGTTGGTAATACCTGCAGATCCGGCTTAACATGACGCTTGAGTAGAGACACATGGAAGACTGGGTGCACTCTACAGTTGTCCGGTAGTGCCAGCTTGTATGCCACCGCACCAACTTTCGCTGTGATCTCAAAGGGACCAAAATACTTGAATGCAAGTTTGTGGTTTGCCCGCGGAGCGATGGACGACTGTATATAAGGTTGCATCTTCAGGAATACTGTGTCCCCCACCTCAAATGATCTTTCTGTCCGGTGTTTGTCAGCTTGAGCCTTCATACGCTGCTGAGCACGCAATAAATGTTGCTTTACTGATTCCATGACCACACGTCGATCTTTCAACCACTGCTGGACATCAGAATTTCCAATGGCATCAATTGGAGAGAGACCAAAGTAACGAGGAGCATGCCCGTACACCATTTCAAAGGGAGTCCGGCCTATTGATGAGTGCCAGTTCGTATTATACCAGAGTTCACAGAGAGGGAGCCAGCTAGACTAATGACGGGGATGTGCACTGATAAAGCAACGGAGATACCCTTCAACTTGCTGATTTACACGCTCTGTTTGCCTATCAATTTGCGGGTGCTGACCTGAACTCATGCAAAGTTTAATTCCAGTTCTGTTGCACACCTCTTTCCAAAATGTACTGGTGAAGATAGGATCTCTATCTGAAACTAGGGACACAGGAAGACCATGAAGGCGATACACACGGTCCAGAAATGATTCAGCTGCTGTGGCTGCTGTGTAAGGATGTTTGAGAGCAATAAAATGACCATACTTAGTCAGCTTGTCGATAACCACCAAGATGCAGTTGTAGTGCTGTGAAACTGGCAACCCTTCGATGAAATCCATTGTCATCATTTCCCATGGCTGTGAGGGCACAGGTAACGTTTGTAACAGGCCTGGATAGGGTACTCGGTCAGGTTTAGTAAGCTGACAAACATGACATTGTTGCAAAGCCAATTTAATCATTTTCTTCACATTCTTCCAATGAAATAGCTGAGAGATCCTATGATATGTAACTGGAAACCCAGAATAACCACTAGCTGAACTAGCATGCAAACTTTCGATGATTTTGCGTTGCAGCAATTCATCTGACCCGATCCAAACTTGTTCCTTGAAACGAAGCATACCACCATGTAAAGTAAAGTTAGGTTCAGCCGCTGGGTCAATAGCTAACTTCTGCAATATTGCTGTAGCGTGAGGATCTGATGAATAGCTATCCATGATTTCCTGCACCCAGGCTGGTTGAACTTCAGAAATCACATAACAGTTTCCAGGTTCATGTGGGCGTCTGGATAAGGCATCAGCAACCTTGTTAGCTGCCCCTTTTCTGTACACAGTCTTATAATCCAAACCCAACAGCTTTGTGAGAGCTTTTTGCTGCCAAGATGTATGTAAGTGTTGTTCTGTCAGACTGACCAACGCCTTCTGATAAGTTATGATGGTGAACTCCTTCAGTTGCAGATAAGAGCGCCACTGTTCCACTGCAAGAAGAATTGCTAGAAATTCTTTTTCATATACTGACAGAGTTTGATTCTTGGGGCCCAAAGCCTTACTGACAAAGGCTAGGGGATGTTCATCTTGTGTTAACACAGCACCTATTCCATAGTCGCTAGCAACAGTTTCTATAGTAAATGGCTTCTGAAAATTTGGAAGTGCCAATACAGGTGCAGTAACCAGAGCTTGTTTCAGAGTTTGGAAGGCTGTATCTTCGATACTGGTCCATACAAACACAGTTCCTTTGCGTAAAAGGTTAGTCATAGTCTTGGCAATAATCCCAAAGTGACGGATGATTTTTCCTGTAATAGCCAGCTAAACCCAGAAAACTTCTCACCTCCTTCACAGATTCTGGGGTTGGCCACTGCTCAATAGTGCTAATCTTTTCAGGGTTAGTGGAAACTCCATCTTTGCTGATAATGTGACCTAAGTATAACAACTTTTGAGAGGCAAATTCACTTTTGATGAGTTTCACATTCCACTTGTCCCTTCGTAAAACTTGCAACACTCTCCTGACATGCTCCAAATGTTGTTTCAGTGTTTTACTTAAAACTAGAATGTCATCAAAGAATGCTAGCACAAAGTGCCTAAGCATTTCAGGTTCTTCTGACAATGACACATTCATGGCCCCTAGAAAAGTGTTAGGTGCTCCTGTCAGACCAAATCCCACAACCAGAAACTCAAAATGCCCATGATGGGTTTGAAAAGATGTCTTGTATTCTTCACCAGGAGCTAGTCTTATTTGATGGTAACCAGCCCTGAGATCTAACTTTGTAAACCATTGTGCACCATGTAACTCATCCAGGAGCTCATCTATCACCGGCATAGGATAGTTTCCCTTGATTGTAAGAGCATTCAGGTGTCTATAGTCTACCACCAGTCTCCAGGTATGGTCCTTCTTTTTGACCAAGAGAATTGGTGAAGAAAAGGGACTATTACTCCTTCTGATAACACCAGAATCCAACATTTCCTGAATTTGTCTTTCCACTTCATCTTTCATTTCTGGAGCCAGTCTGTATGGCCTGTGAGAAAAAGGTCTGGCACCAGGAATAAGAGGAATGGAATGATCACAAGCTCTCTCTGGGGGCAAACCAACTGGGACAACAAAAACATCCTTATACTCTTCAAGTAGTTCCTGAATTTCTGGCAGAATAGTTGGTGCATTCTCATCAGTAACCACAGACAGTTCAATGATAGTGTATGCAAATTCCACAGGCGCTGCTCCCTGAATTGTTACTGACTTCCCTTGCAAAGGAAAAGACATCCATTGATGTTCCCAATCCACAGTCATGGGGCTATGTTTAGCTAGCCAATCCATACCCAGAATTCCATCATAACAGCTGAGAGGCAATATTCTAAGATCATGCTCAAACTGAACTCCTTGCACTGACCACTGGCATTTTGGCACAAAGCTGGAGCAGCTCATAATTCCACCATTTGCTACCTTGACCTTCATTGTTGTACATTTCTGCACTCCTGTCAGTGTAACTGCTGAATTGGTATCCACAAATGGGTGAGTACTGCCAGAGTCCACCAAGAATGTTCTCTGCTGTCCTTGAAGATGAACAACCAACTGAAAAGCCTTACTGTGGGCTGACCTTCCTTCAGCTGCTTCTGATATAGCCATGAGATTTACTTCCTCTTCCTCATCTGTAAGTAACTCTTCTGTAGAAGTGCACTGAAAAAATTCCACCATTTCCTGTACCACGTGAAGAGACACAGTTTGTTTGCATTGGTGGTCACGGCTCCATTTCTCTCCACACATGAAGCACAGCCCCTTGGCCTTGCGATAAGATCTCAGTGCCTCCCATTTGTCCTCACCCAGCTTCTGTCTCTGCACATCTGAGTTGTTTCTTCTGTCGTCAGGGGCCTTGCTCGCAGCTGGTTTAACTGAAGATACTGATTGTGAGTATTGTTGTTGCCTGATAGTCTGATTATGCTGGGGAGCTGAGTTGGTCAGAGATTCATGTAACAGTGCCAATTCATAGGCCGCATCTAGATCCGGAGGCTGTTGTAACGCCACCATTACTCTGACAGACGGATTCAGGCCGTCGATGAATTTGGTGACATAGTGCACAGACTCTGGTACTGCCTCATATGCAGACAGCTGATCGTATAGCTCCGCAAATTGCTCCAGATAATCTTCCACTGAACCCGTTCGGGAGATGCTGTGAAATTTGCGTACCAGCGCCTGGTGTTGATTTCGACCAAATCGGCACTGTAGCAGCTGTCGTGGTTCTAAGTCTGACAGTAGAATGGGGGGTAGGTATGAGGAGGCAAGATCCTAGCTACGGTGAGGTTTTGCACGCAAGATCTACGAGTTCAGGCCCTTCTCGGAGGAAGTAACAGCCCTACGTCTCGGTGCCCGGAGGCTCGGTCGATTGAATTATGCGTGAAGTTACAAGGGGTGCGAACCCTTGTGCCAGTGGAGGGGGGTGGCTTATATAGAGTGCGCCAGGACCCCAACCGTCCCACGTTACAAGGGGTTCAATGTCCATAAAGATAGGACGTTACTGATAACGCCAGCAATAAAGGCAAATAAATGATCATTAAGACTACAGAGTGAACGCCTCACCCTTGCCATCCTGAGTGACCTTAGATCTTCTGTCTTCCGAGTGGTTTCTGATGTGGTCGAGTGCGTACACCCCGGTCGAATGGAATTGGGTTACCCGAGTGAACTGTTGGTCGAGTGGGTTGCACCCTGTGGCGATTTCAGTCGGTAGATGGTGCTATCCTTTGAATGTCCTTGGCCTTAGGGCAGTGACATTGGGTAAGGGTGTCTAGGTCAGGCCTATTACCCTACCCTAGGTACATGTCTTCGTCATTAGCCCCCGGATGGATCTGGGTCCGAGTGGAGAAGGGGTTGAAGATGGTTCCGACCTGATTTATATGCTTCAGAGGCATCCTAACCGGACCGGTGATCTTTGTAAAAACTTCAACTTCATTTTCAGTCGCCTGGGTCCATTCAGAGGTCTTCGAGTGATTTTTGCTAATAAGCTCTGAGTGTTGGTATGGTATAAGATCCTCGGCGCGATTGGTCACGCTGCCGCTTTCCGAATCTCACGGGATTCGAAATTTGGAGAAGCGCGCGGGACGGAGAGTACCGCAGTAGATGGAGCGGGTTAGGCAGGGACGCCTCAATTCTCGCGCCACCTTTTTCGCCACGTATCCAGCGCGCGACTATTGCGGGGTTTGACTGGATTGCCTGGCCCACAAGTCAGCCACTCGGGAGCAGGCCCATATAAGGCGTCGGGGCCGATGAGCCTGGCACTGTGCTCCCCATCTCCTTCCTCTTATCCTGTTTCACCACCACATTCGCCACCACCTTCGACGCCGCCGCCCCGCCCGAGCGCAGCCTGCCGCGATGGGGAAGCAGAAGACGGTGGCCCTGGAGCGTGCGAAGAAAGCGACGGCGGCAGCGAAGGGCAAGAAGACGAGTCGGGGTGGCTCGTCGTCGAGATCCGGCCTGCCGCCCGGCTGGATCCAGGGCGATTGGATTCGCTCCACGATTCGGCAAGAGGATATGGAGGATCTGGTCGAGGGGGGCTTGATCGCCCATGGATCCTGGAGGCTGCCAGGTGATGAGACCGAGCCGCAGCCGCAGGAGGGTGAGTGCGTCCTCCTCGCAACCCACGTCGACCGTGGTTTTTCTCTGCCCCCTCATCCTTTTTTCCGAGGTTTTCTGAACTTTTTCGGGGCCCAACTTCATCACTTTTCTCCGAACACCATCACATACCTTGCTGCGTTTGTCTCCATGTGTGAGAATTTCCTGGGTTGTCGACCGCATTGGGGTCTCTTCAAACACATCTTTACTTGCCGCTCACAGTCTGTGAAAAAGGCCAATCCGAGTGATGAGAGGACGCACGTGATCCAGATATGCGGAGGTCTAGGGATCCAGATGAGAGGAAAAAGCACTTTTCCACCTATGACTCTTCCCGATTCGGTCAGAGGGTGGCAGTCAACCTGGTTTTATTGTAAGGACAAACCAACTCCTGGTCAGTCGACTGGCCTTCCCCCCTTTACCATGGGGCGAATTGAAAAGCCCTCTCCCTTGAAAGTGACTCCAGAAGAAAAGGCGGAGGTGAATATGTTGGTTGAACGCGTAATCCAACTTGTCCGCGATGGTGTGACCGGCATGGATTTGCTAGATGTGTTTCTCACTCGCCGCATCCAGCCGCTCCAGGCCCGCGATCATCCTATGTGGATGTATTCGGGCGCCGATGATTCTGCTCGGATCCACCCGGAGGAAGTTGCCGAGGAGACGGTGGCGCAGTGGCTGCAGGGCATTACCGGAAACAAAGACAACCCCAGGGGGTCCAGGAGAATTCCGCCACTCGGCACTGATAACGAACCAGACAAGGTCAGACCTTCGATGTCGAGTGACTTTTACTCTAATTTGTAAACTGTCTTTGGAACCGACTGATGCTTGTTCGATTCTTTGCTTCGTAGATATATACTGAGATGTACTCGATGCCCAACGGGGAGCAGATCCAGGAAGGAGAAGAGAGCGGAGGCGACAGCGGCAACTGGAACTCCGATGGGGAGAGTGATGAAGAGCACGAAAACTCGAGCAGTGATGAGGAGGTCGATTCTCCACCTCACACGGAAAAGCGTTCCAAGCACAAGCACGACCCAGCAAGTATCCGGGGCAAGGTGGCAGCACCGACTGGACAGACTTCGAAGCGCACTCGGACATCTTCTCTGGTGCCGACTGAGAAGGCTCCGAAGCAGCTCAAGACCGCGCCGTCAAAGCCACGGAAGGCTTTGCCCGAGATCAAGGTTGACGTTCTCGTCGCCTCTGTGTAAGCGTTTCGTTTTCACCCTTTGTTTGAAGAATCTAATATCAGTTGTCGACCCATTCACTTGCTTGACCGAGTGAACCTTGAGATTTGCAGCGCTGCTACCTCCGGGACTTCTGCTTACCAAGATGATGGTGACGAGGAGATGGAGGACGCGGTCACCTCCAAAGCGGGTATGACCCCTGTTATCTCATCTTTTCTTTGCTAGCCAATTCTACAGTCGACTGAACTCTTGTGGTCGATTCTTTTGCAGCTCCGCAAAATGTTATTGAACTTCAAGACGATGATGAAGATGAGCCACAGAAACTCGTGGGTAGGAGGAGCAGGACCTCAGTCAAGAAGGTACCAGCTAGCAAGACGCCTCAGTCGACGCCGGCGACGGAACCAGCTATCCAGCAATCCGGGGACTTCAACCATGCCTCCGTTACTTTTGCGAATCCCTTGTCGAGTGTTCGTCCTTCGTCGTCGACTGTGCCGGCCCTTGCTTCGTCTGTCCAACTTCATGCCTCAAGCTCTCAAGCTACTGCAACTGATACACCGACTGCACCTCCTACCGCCCATCACGTCCCAGAAGACCAAGTGAGTGCTGCCAAGGAGGCTATACGCCAGGCTGGCGTTATGATGGAGCAGATGAAGGTGGTGCACGAGGCCAGTCAAGCTGCCTATGATGCCAGCTCAGCACTTCAGGCCAATGTCCAGGTTAGCTTACTTCCGACTGAACTCCATCTTGACGCTTGTTCTGTTAGGATATGATATTTAGAAACTGCTGCTTTATCCGCAAGACGTCCGTGGATGAGCGTTTTGGAACCTTAATTGCACACCCATTGTTAGTCTGCACACCCGGTAGGTGTTTTAATTTCTGTTGAGTAGTTTTTCCACTTGAGTCGACTAGGTTGTGCTGATCTAATCTCTGAACCAGTGGGGGCACGCTGAGTGCACCCACTGGGTGTAGTCCCCGAGACCGCCCTCGAATGTTTGATTCGGCGGGGGTCTTTTAATAGATCTTTTCCACTCGGGCTGGGCAGATCATGCCGAGTGGAACCTTTACCAGTGGGGGCACGCTGAGTGCACCCACTGGGTGTAGTCCCCGAGACCGTAGTCGACTGCGGGTAGTCGGCTATGGTCTGAGTTTTTTTTTTGACTGGACGGACCAACTCGATTGAAAGAGTCAGACCAGTGGGGGCACGCTGAGTGCACCCACTGGGTGTAGTCCCCGAGACTATTGGCGAATGTTTGATTCGGCAGTAGTCTTTGTGTCCGCCGACTGACTATCTTCTGAACACAGAAATCTTGTGATCTTGGAGCCCGGTTTGCCGACTTGGAGAAGAAGCAAATCCAGCTCAATCTTGACCTAGAGTTGGCTCGAAACAACTTGCAGAAGGCTAAGGATGACGCTGCTGGTAAGGAGAGCTTGTCGACCGGTTCTCTTGCCATATTTTCTCCTCCTTTTTCTGATTCGAATGTTATTCTTTCTAGAAACAATGAGACAGGCTTTGGAGAAGAAGGACCTTGACCTTGCGGTTGCGAAGAAAACCGCCGAAGACAAAACGGCGCTTGCCGACCAAAAGATGGCCTCAGTCGGACAGCTGGAGCGAGAGAATGCCAAGCTGAAGGCTGCTCTTGACGAAGCCAACAAAGAAGTGACTCGTCTGAAGAAGGACAAGCGGACCCTGACCGACAAAGTAGAAGACATCACCCGCAGGAGGGACGAGCTGGAGAACTACCTAGGAGGACTCGCCAAAAAATTATTCCTCATGCTTGAAGGTACTTTTCTCTGTGCGATAGGTTTGCTTTCGTCGACTCATCATACAGCTGTCGACTCATTATTTATCTGCGAGTGCAGAATTCTGTCAAGACTTCGAGGAAGAAACTAGGTGAGTCGAGACGAACTTGGACCCCATCAACTCCCCTGTCAAAGATGAAGCAGCCATGAATGTGCTCCGACTGGAGTCTCGCCTTGCCAGTGCCTTGGAATATCTTGCTCGACTCAAGGTTGCAGTTTCGCGGATCGACACAGCGCTCTAGCCAGGGGACACGCTCCGAAACGATCTCGAGTCTCTGATGACTCGACTTAACGAGATTCCTGGTCGAGTGCATGAGTGGAAGAAGTCCGCTGCTCGATGCGGTGCTGACGTAGCTTTGTCCCTGGTTCGTGTCCACTGCAAGGAAGCCAGAGAAGAGAAGCTAGCGGCAATCAAGGTCGGCAACACCAAGAAACTCGACTTCCAGTCTTTCATGGAGACCTTCATTGCTGCTGCTACTCGAATCGCAGATGGAATCGACCTGTACGAGTTTGTCGAGCCTGCCAGCCCCTCTGCGGAGTGAATGAAACTTTTATGATCTGATTCAATTTGCCTCGGTATGCCGAGTGATTCTGTAACCGGAAAACTCCTTCGGGCCTGATGCCCGAGTACTTTGAGCTCCTTCGTCCGAACTTAGTTTGTCCTTAAATATGCTTGTTTTTATTTCCGAGTGGAACTTGTATCTTCACTCGGAACAGATGCAGTTCTGAGGAGAGGATCGCGGACGACCCGCTTCTCGTCGTCCTTGCAGATCAGGATGGAGCATGTTTTACACTTAGGCGAGTACAGGACCGCAACTAAGCCCTCGAGTGAGAGGGTTGCTCATCACTCGGTAGGATTTTACAAACTTAGGCGAGTACAGGACTGCAGCTAAGCCTCCGAGTGAGAGGGTTGCTCATCACTCGGCAGGATTTTACAAACTTAGGCGAGTACAGGACTGCAGCTAAGCCTCCGAGTGAGAGGGTTGGCTCATCACTCGTAGGATTTTTTTAAACTTAGGCGAGTACAGGACTGCAGCAAGCCCCCGAGTGAGAGGGTTGCTCATCACTCGTAGGATTTTTACAAACTTAGGGAGTACAGGACTGCAGCTAAGCCCCAGTGAGAGGGTTGCTCATCACTCGGTAGATTTTAAACCTAGGCGAGTACAGGACTGCAGCTAGCCCCCGGTGAGAGGGTTGCTCATCACTCGGGGATTTTACAACTTAGGCGAGTACAGGACTGCAGCTAAGCCCCCGGTGAAGGGTTGCTCATCACTCGGTAGGATTTTTTAAACTTAGGCGAGTACAGGACTGCAGCTAAGCCCCCGGTGAGAGGGTTGCTCATCACTCGTAGGATTTTTTAAACCTAGCGAGTACAGGACTGCAGCTAAGCCCTCGAGTGAGAGGGTTGCTCATCACTCGGTAGGATTTTACAAACTTAGGCGAGTACAGGACTGCAGCTAAGCCCCGAGTGAGAGGGTTGCTCATCACTCGGTAGGATTTTTTAAACTTAGGCAGTACAGGACTGCAGCTAAGCCTCCGAGTGAGAGGGTTGCTCATCACTCGTAGGATTTTTAACTATAAGTAGCGAGTACAGGATGCAGCTAAGCCTCCGAGTGAGAGGGTTGCTCATCACTCGGTAGGATTTTTAACTTAGGCGAGTACAGGACTGCAGCTAAGCCTCGAGTGAGAGGGTTGCTCATCACTGGGCATGATTTTTACAAACTTAGGCGAGTACAGGACTGCTGCTAGCCCCCGAGGTGAGAGGGTTGCTCATCACTCGGAGGATTTTACAAACTTAGGCGAGTACAGGATTGCAGCTAAGCCCCCGAGTGAGAGGGTTGCTCATCACTCGGTAGGATTTTTTAAACTTAGGCGAGTACAGGACTGCAGCTAAGCCCCGAGTGAGAGGGTTGCTCATCACTCGTAGGATTTTACAAACTTAGGCGAGTACAGGACTGCACTAAGCCCGAGTGAGAGGGTTGCTCATCACTCGGTAGGATTTTTTAAACTTAGGCGATTATAGGACTGCAGCTAAGCCCCCCGAGTGAGAGGTTGCTCATCACTCGTAGGATTTTTTTAAACTTAGGCGAGTACAGGACTGTAGCTAAGCCCCCGAGTGAGAGGGTTGCTCATCACTCGGTAGGATTTTTTAAACTTAGGCGAGTACAGGATTGCAGCTAAGCCTCCGAGTGAGAGGGTTGCTCATCACTCGGTAGGATTTTTTAAACTTAGGCGAATTGGATTTGCGGCTAAGCCACCCACTGGGGGATTTTGGACACATGTATTAGTAACAACAATCATTTAGGAGACTGTAAAACCATGTCTTTGATAAACGAACTGAAAGGTACCCTTTATTACATCTCATCAGTCTGAACACTTAAGTATAAAAATGGCGGAGTAGCTCCGCATTCCAAGCGCGTGGCTCGTCTTTATTATGCTCCACATTGTAGAGGTGATACGCTCTGTTGTGGAGCACCTTGGTGACGATGAAGGGACCTTCCCAAGCGGGGGCAAGTTTGTGAGGCCGTTGCTGGTCCACTCGGAGCACAAGGTCCCCTTCCTGAAATGCTCGACCCTTCACATTTCTGGCATATAATCGACGAAGGTCTTGCTGATAAATGGTCGATCGGATCAAGGCCATCTCTCTGTCTTCTTCCAGAAGATCGACAGCATCTTCTCGAGCTCGTTCTGCTTTAGCTTCTGAAAAAAGTTCTACTCGGGGCGCATTGTGAAGCAAGTCACTCGGCAGCACAGCCTCAGCCCGATAGACCATGAAGAAGGGGGTTCGACCAGTCGACCGATTTTTTGTTGTTAGTAATCCCCAAAGGACTGACGGTAGCTCATCTACCCAAGCGCCGGCCGCATGTTTGAGGTCGAGCATCAATCGAGGTTTCAGCCCTTTGAGAATCAAACCATTCGCTCTTTCTGCCTGTCCATTCGACTGAGGGTGGGCGACTGAAGCATAGTCGACCCGAGTACCTTGGGATGCACAGAAAGCTTGAAACTCATCAGAATCAAAGTTCGACCCATTATCCGTGATGATGCTGTGTGGGACTCCATATCTAAATGTTAACCCTCTGATGAAGCTGACTGCAGTACTTGCATCCAGGTTTTTGACAGGTTTAGCTTCGATCCACTTGGTGAACTTATCGACTGCTACAAGCACATGGGTGAAACCACTCCTGCCAGTCTTCAGATGTCCCACCATATCCAAACCCCAAACAGCGAATGGCCAGACGAGTGGAATGGTCTTCAGGGCTGAAGCGGGTTTGTGGGACATGTTGGAGTAGAACTGACAGCCCTCACATTTGTCAATTATTTCCTTTGCCATCTCATTTGCCCGCGGCCAATAAAACCCTGCTTGAAACGCTTTGGCCACGATGGCCCGAGAAGACGCATGGTGACCACAGGTTCCCGAGTGAATATCATCGAGGATCATTCGGCCTTCTTCCGGAGTGATGCATTTCTGAACGACCCCAGTGACACTTTCTCTATAGAGTTGCTCCCCCATTACTGTGAAGGCTTTGGATCGACGGACAATCTGGCGAGCCTCTTCTTCATCCTCTGGAAGCTCTTTCCTGAGAATATACGCGATATACGGCACTGTCCAATCAGGAATAACAATCAAAAATTCCATGATCAAGTCGACCACAGCTGGGATTTCAACTTCAGTCGGATCAGTGGAAATTTTAGGCTGTGGGGGCTCTTCAGTGAAGGGATCTTCTTGAACTGATGGTGCGTGAATATGCTCCAAAAACACATTGCTGGGAATAGGCTCCCGCTTGGATCCTATTTTCGCCAAGTCATCAGCTGCTTGATTCTTCAGTCGGGGTATATGGTGGAGCTCTAGCCCTTCAAACTTCTTTTCTAACTTTCTCACCGCATTGCAATAACCATTCATAGCTTGGCTCCAGACGTCCCACTCCTTCATCACTTGATTAACCACTAAATCTGAGTCACCGTAAACCATTAGGCGGCGGACGCCGAGTGAAATGGCCATACGCAACCCATACAAGAGTGCCTCATATTCAGCTTCATTGTTGGAGGAATCAAAGTGAATCTGGAGAACATATCTGAGGTTGTCGCCTCGTGGAGATACCAGGATCACTCCAGCGCCTGAACCATTCAACATCTTCGACCCGTCGAAGAACATAGTCCAATGTTCCGACTGTATCTGGGTCGGTAACTGTTGTTCAATCCACTAGACGAGGAAATCTGCTATCGCTTGAGACTTGATCGCTTTCTTTGCCTCGAACTTGATATCCAGCGGAAGGAGTTCAATCGCCCACTTTGCCACTCGGCCAGTTGCATCTCTGTTGTTCAGAATTTCTGACAACGGAGCGTCGCTGATGACTATAATCGAATGATCTGAGAAGTAATGTGCAACCTTCTTTGTGGTCAAGTAGATTCCATAGACAAGCTTCTGATAATGTGGATATCTCTGCTTGGATGGAGTTAAGACTTCAGAAATATAGTATACTGGGCGTTGAACCTTGTAGGTTTTACCTTCTTCTTCCCGCTCGACCGTGAGTACTGTACTGACAACCTGTCCAGTGGCTGCTATATAAAGCAGTAAAGGCTCTTTGCTGATTGGAGCAGCAAGCACCGGCTGGGTGGAAAGCAGGGCTTTGAGCTCTGCAAACGCTGCGTCAGCTTCAGGAGTCCACTCGAACTTATCAGATTTCTTCATTAGTCGGTAAAGAGGCAATGCCTTTTCACCGAGGCGAGAGATGAATCGACTCAAAGCGGCCAAACAACCAGTAAGCTTCTGAACGTCGTGTACACGCACAGGGTGTTTCATTCGGAGGATTACACCAACTTTCTCTGGGTTTGCATCGATCCCACGTTCGGAAACGAGGAAACCGAGTAACTTTCCACCTGGAACTCCAAATGTACACTTCGACGGATTAAGCTTGATATCATATCTTCTCAAATTGGCAAAGGTTTCGGCAAGGTCAGTCAGCAGGTCGGAACCTTTACGCGACTTAACCACGATGTCATCCATGTATGCTTCCACATTCCGACTGATTTGAGCTAGCAGACACTTCTGTATCA